>OZ024688.1:3696618-4296618 GCA_964016905.1 Perithous albicinctus
TGTCGGAAATTTTTCAGGTCCTCCGCACTCGCGTCCTCTGATATCCAATATTATTCAAATAAATGTATGAGACAAAACACGTCAAGTTGGCTACCCCAATTTTTCAACAAAACGTCCTCAAATTTATTCAGAATGTTGGTCTGGTTGAAGAAAAAACGTAGGAATTTTTTCAGATTTTTTTATTCCATATAAGAAAAAAAGAAAAATTGTGATGGCCGACTTGACGTGTTTTCCTCCGTATATAATAAGCAGCATTGATATATACATATATTTGCATACCGTTTAATGTCTTAACAGCCACGTCTATCGTATTATTTGTGGTTGTTTGGAAGCGTCCGAATCTAACGATACCGTAAGCACCACTTCCCAATAAAACATCCTTTATCGTTAATTGAATAGGACGTATTTCAAATTCGTCTTTCGGTATTAATGGATAATTATTTTCAAATTCCATGCTCGCTGCTTTGCCGATACCGTAAAAAGAGCGTTCGAGATCCTCTCCTCCGATGCTCTTCAGATTCTGTAACACGAAATAAAAATAATTATATATACTTTTTTTAAATCAACGTTCAAAATATATTTGACTGAATTTATGTAATACCAATTTAATGGCAGTTCAATTACAATTTTCATTATTTGAATGGCAACCGGCTTGAAAGACTTCATTAAAACTCATGAATAATATAAATAAAAATTAATGAGTTTTCTGATCAAGATAAAAAAATAATTTAATATTTTAATCAAAGAATAATTGCAGAAAACAATTTTTCTATAAAGTTTTATCTATATTAATCTTACATAAGATGGTGAATATAAAAGAAAAAAAAATCTATATTTTCATTTTGTAAGACTAAAATATTTGTTAGTCTAATCAAGAATTATTTTACCTGACAGTATTTGTAGCCGTTTTTATCGTCGCCCGTCCTTTTTTTGTGTCTCCGGAGATGATAGGAGTAGGCAATTCCAGCCACAACCGTGAAAATTGCGACCGACGAAATGGCCATAATTCCGTCCTTAAAAGAAGTAATTCCGAATGTCGTAGTCATGTCTGGAAAGAAATAAATTGGCGAATAAACCAGATAGCCTTTTTTCCAACTAATGGGAAATATTTTTCACAATAACCGACCTTTTGTCGTGAAGATATTTAGCGTTTCTTCAAGATTTACGTAAATCCAGGATTGAACACTGGTGCCTCCTGAAGATTCAGCAATTATGCTCATTATTCTCTGGCGATGATCAATTTCACTTCCTTGGATGCTTAAAATGGCCTCAGTTGAGTTCTATAAATGCAATCACCCCACCAATTTCCTATCATAGCAGGTAAAGCATATTTCTTCAATTGAAATAAAATACTTACTCCAGGAATGGTAATGAAAGAGGCTTCGGTGTTCTCGTAGTCCAAATATTGAAATTGTAAGACATAATTGTCGGGAATAAAAGCTGGCTGGTCCCATTCAACGAGAATCTCGTATTTCGAACCATTTTCGTACATTCTACTTATTCGCAATCCTTTCACTTGATCCGGTGCTGAAATATTAATATTTAAAAGCTTCTGTTGTACATTTTGTACATACGTGGAGTATGTTATTCATTGGGTTTTTTTTTTTAATTTATTTATTTTTTTATCAAAAACAGACTCACCGCAAAATGTTAGATTTCGATGCATTTGAAGACAGGAAGAAGTGACGAAGGTGAGTGAAACGTTGTTGCTGCTCTGCGAACTTCCCATATTTCGTGCAGACACGAAGACCGTCACGTTTGTCTCGTAATCAAGATTATGGAGACTGAAGCCGAAATCTTGTGACTTGCAATTTTATCATGAAACATGTCAATGGTTGTATAAACACGAAATAATGCTAATGAAGCTGCGGGTTGATTTTTTAATACTAATTAATAAAGATGAAATTATAATCTGCTGATAAAATTTATTTAAAAGGACAATCTGAAGCATAATAAAATTTGTTGCTCTGATAGTTGGTGAATGAAAATTATAAATTTAAATAATTAATATTTGAGCCTCATAAAATGTAAATGAAACACTATAATTTTGTGATTTTGTAGAGTTGATATAGTAGTCGATGAATTTTAGTGGTTGAGGTCTTATATCGTTCGTGAGAAAGTTCTTTCTTGTCTGAAGTCTAGGATTTTATGCAGTGAAAATTAGACCGACTGTAAACCATTATAAGGTGGTTTATAAAAAATTCAGACTTTTTTTTCACGCTCATAACTTCATTGCATGGTCCTAAAGAAAATTGTCGCCACAAGAAAAAATTGCAGTTATTATTTTTTGCATAACTATTGAAAATTGACATGTTTTTAAAAAGTGATGTAAGGACTTTTGGAAAACTGTAATTTCTCTTTTGTGCCAATTGAAGTTGAAAGACTCGCTAATCGAAAGATTCAGGAAGACTCCAATTTTTTTTCGAAGTTACTCTTCCCAATTTATATGACAAAAGGTGCCTATTCAAAATTCGATAAAAAAAAAAGTGAAAATTAAAGCCAGCACGAAAAGTTCACTATTTTATGGACTAAAAACGTAATTCGTGATCTTACTGATTCAAATTCGGCGATGGTCAAACCTTCGTCCTCGTTCCAGGAGACGACGTCGTAGCGACAGCTTCGATCTGTTTAAATTACATCCAGACAGCAATTTTTCAGATTAATTACAATTTATCCAAACCTCGGTTATTAATTAATTAATTAATTAAAAGATTTTTCAAGAACATATTCAAGGCACAAAATTCCACTCTTAAAATATATTTTTTAAATGTTCACTGAGAAAGAAAATCATGTGATTGGATTGAAGAATATAATTGATTATACAAATACTTGTGCGATAATTTTGATGTTGCTATAAATCAATTATTGATGTGGTAAAAAAAAATACAAATATTTTTGTTACCTCAGAAAAATATTTGTATATAGTAGCAACGATATTACATCTTTCTGATTGTTATATTGGCGAACTCAATTTCGTAATAATTCAACTAGCAGTAGAAAAGTGTTTAATTTTATTAAGATTTTAATCTTGTGGACAAAAAAATTAATGTACCTGAAGCGGGTTGAAAAGTTATATCAGCTTGCAGTCGAGAAGGATTACTATCGTCCAAAGTTTCATTTGCCACCTTCACATCGATCACTTCTTTAGGACGATGACCCACTAGAATAATTTGTCATATATTTTCCAAGGTAATCTGGTTAATTATTTTTCAACTTATATTTTTTCGAGATACAAAACGACATAAGAAAAGAACAGAATTTTGAAAATCCTTATATTCAAAAATCTCAAAAAGAAATATATAGAAAGTTCTTTACAGTATTACTGAAATTTGGCTAATTATAAGAAATGTCTAAATGCTGATTTGGCAGATAATGTCTCATATGTATATAGTAACAAAAATATAAAAAAAGAAATTGAAGAATTTATTTTGAAGATCGTATTTGATTATTAGCGAAACCCGTCTAGAAATGTAATCAAAATTAACTTCAAATTTAACGTAAGACTAATGATTAATGATATACGTGAAGAATTTTTTTTTCTTCTATTTTTCTCACGGTAAACGCTTAAAGAAATTGAGATCAAAGGTGAGCTAATTGCTGTATCACATTAGTATTAGAATTAACTGTATTATATACTGGATGGCTATTAAAAAAACCTGCACAAGTAGGCTCGCAAGCCACCGCAAGGCCTTGAAATTTCATGTACTGTATTTAGTGTGAACGTTCTACTTACTTTTAAACGTTGAGAACCAAGGTGATATTTCAGGTTCAGAGATAACACCATTGCCTATTATTCTATAAGCTTTGTATCGGTAGCTAGTGCCAGCCAAAAGATTCCTGAATGACGAGGTCGTCTTGTCGCTCTGGAAAATAATTTTTTTATAAAAATTCACAATGTTTTATTTAATTTATATTAAATTAATGATACAGAATTTTTTGAATAGTATATATATATATATATATGAGGCAAAACACGTCAAGTCGGCCACCCCAATTTTTCAACAAAACGTCCTCAAATTTAAATGTGAAAATTTCAACTAAATCGGTAATGCCATTTGGGAGGGAAAACAGAGGCAATTTTATTTAATTGAAAAATAGCATAAAATAAAATAGCAGAATTTTAGAAAAAATGTTGTTGGAAAGTACGCTGAAAATCCAAAATTCGATGTTCTAATGATTTTTTTTTGCGAGCCGTAGTATTGGCATTAAAAAATAAACAACGATTATTTGCAGTGATTTTCAATGGCTGGAATATGCAATAAAAAATCTAAAAAAATTCCTACGTTTTTTCTTCAACTGGACCAAAATCCTGAAGAAATGTGAGGACATTTTGTTGACATGAAAAATTGGGGTGGCCGACTTGACGTCTTTTGCCTCATATATCAATTATTAAAACCAGAATACACTAATAATTCAGAATCTTTTTTTTCTTTTAAGTATCTACATTATTAATTATTAAATCGAGAATTCAGCAACCTACAATTTACTGATAGCAATAAATTCAGATATACATTGAAACAAAAACGGATTTTTCGTTATATTTTCTGATATATGAAACTTTGTTCGCAATTCGAAAAATCACAAATCTCTTCTTTGAGGGAAGGATGGTTCGTGTACGGGACTCGAGAGAGAGGATTTGTCTTTTTAGGATGAGGAGGAAACCTCAGAAATCCCAGTTGCCACAAGGCTGGGGATAATTTCTCATCATCGGCTATCGTATATGTAGAAAAAGCGGTAAGGTATTTTAGGGTGTGTGTAAGATTTGGAAATGATAATTAAATTTGAAACAAGTAATACTTGAGTTTAACAAAATTGGAAATAAGACTCGACTGTTCACGCAACGAGAAGGTGTCGATGCGAGGAGCCTAAGGCTCATGAATTAAAGAATTTACTTTGCGTATTTATTTCTTTATTTATTTTATAAGAGAGAGTACGCACTCACTCTGAATAGCCCGAAGCTTCCTCAGAGAAGTACACGAGGGTAACTTCTAATTCATCATCGGAATTAGATCATTGAATGCAAAATAGACAAGATTCGAGCACAGGTGTTATGTGCTCAGATAAATAGATAACAGGGTACGTCTTACGGTTCTACGTGCTCTCACAGTCGGATTAAATCTTGGCGAGACTCGCAAGAAATCGCTTAGTTGATTATCAGTACGAAATTACGCAAGTCGTAGCTTCTGTGGATCAGAACAGCGATCACGAAAGAACACAGAGAACAGCTGATCTGATTCTCCGGCTACTTGCGACGAGGCGAAAGATGACAGAGTCAATGCCCTGTAGACAAATAACAGAACCGCGGAGATTACGAGTCGAAAGCAGTATTACCGTATCACACCGTACTGAGGTCTGCTATGTCTATAGTTCCCCAATAACAGGTTTTAAATCTCCCAATACTTGCAGTGTATTATATAGCCTATGTATTTGTCTCTATTGGTGTGTTCACAGCTGATTCCCGAAATATACGAATCTTCGCAGTCTCGGCTGTAAGATAGGTATATGACGGTGCTATGGTTTCGGTTTTGTTTACTTCTCGATGCTCGGCGCAATGTCAAGGCCGAGCGTCGAGTACTGTACGAGTGTGAGCGAGATGTGCCACGATCTCGCTCGCGAAGATGCAAGTGTTAGTAGGACGAGAGGAGTATAGGTGTTCTAGCAGTAAGAAGGCCTATACACTCTCGGGGTGGATGAGTTCGGGATAGCGAGTGTCGTAGCAATAACAAGGCTCGCTAGAGGAATATAATAAGTGTGTCGAAGCAATATCGAGGCACGTATTATACAGGTACGCAACGCGGGATGTTATACGTAGCGGGATTTTTCAGTGATTTCGATTAGGAAATGCAAGGATGAGATAAATGCAGTGTCGAAGCAATAACGAGGCTGGTTTATCCCTTAGTGATCACCGGTGTCGAAGCAATATCGAGGCCGATGTGGTTTGAATTAAAGGAAGGAATCTACAAAGATAGGTCTAGGATATACAAAGTGTCTCAGCAGTAGAGAGGCTTGTATAGACGGAATTTTAAGCAAAAAGGTAATAGAAAAATAAATTCTAAGCCTAGAAAATAGTTGAAAAGACTTAGAATGAGCTGGGCTGGGCTCAAGACAGAAATATCTGTTGTTTAAAATTAAATTTCAAAGTCCAGGGATAGATAAGAGAGAAGAGGGACTTAGAAATTTTTGAGTGAGCTGGGCTGTGCTCAAGGAAGGAAGATTATCAGTGGTAACTGACAATCAGGATATGTTAAAGTTAAGTTGTATTATAGATCTTGCGATCGTTAGGAGTGGAGAGTAAGTGGGCTGGTGGTCGGTGGGCCCTCGCCTTATATCTCAGCCGCCCCACCTCGGACGCTGTTACAATGACGTCAATGCTTCCCCTTGCTCCGGCCCGCCGCTTCGTGGCAGATACCCCGTTGTACAAGCGCGCTCCACGCGTCAAGCGAAAGATTGTCGTGGGGGGTATAGCGTTCTGTTACAACATATTATCTCACCACTTGAATTCTCCCCGGAGTTTCCCACGAATCTTCGTGATTGCTGCTTTCCTCAATCACCCAAACTCCAGAATTGTGATTTATCTTAATGACGTCAATGTCCTTGCAATGGAGAGTTGCATTAAAATTGGCAGGTCCGGAAAATCTTGAGTCTTGAGAAAACGTTATTAATGTCACGTTATAGTTATTGTGCCGGTATATAAAATTATAATGGTACACACTATATAGCTCTCGTAGTACCTTTGGCTTCAAGCAATGTTGCATCGACCCTTTGGCTGCTTGGCTGGAGGCACTCTCGTCGACAGGTTTTCTGTAAATCAAATTAACACGATATGAAAATTCGTTATACTATCATTTTATTTTTTATACTCCATTTATTTAATATTAACTTTTTTCGAAATTATCTATCATGTAGATTGACAGTAAAATATAATTGAAAAAAAAAAAAAAAAAAAAAAAATGGAGATCATTAATTTTAACGTACCTTTATTACTTCATTAAAAGATTTATTTACACATTTTTGTACTCTAAAACATGTTGATAAATTATTAATTTATTGATTAATATTTTTATTTCAATAAAATTTAGGTATATTTGTAAAAAATACGAAAAACATCTCGAGGAACTATAGTGTGAAAAAATAAATATTAAGAATATTGTTACGAGCACAGTTATTTAGATTTTGTTAGATTATAATTTATTTTTAATATAATTATATTTTTAGTAGGATGTGAATATCGTGATATTGGAAAATGGAAGAAAAGAAACTCTCTTGGCAAAAGATTAAGTATAAAATACCAGAGTTTCTGCATAGGTATAAAAAGTATTGCATGCTCTCGCGAGAAGTTTGACGTAGGTAGAATGTGATTCGGAGTAACCGTCTTGTTGCGCTTTCGACATCGTCGCATTTTAAAACATTTAACGCGATTGCATCTTGCGGAAAAACGAAGACGAAGAAAAGCCGACTAGAGGGACTAACCGATCGTCTCTTCGATTCAATGCATACGATGCATTGTGCATTGCATCGATCTGGTACAGATACATCAGTCACTGACAAATGCATCGTGTCACCACAGAATTTTTATTTTTTTTATTTTTTTTACGCGATGCAAGCAAGTGACCGAGCAATCAAATTGCAAAGCCAACAAAAAAATAGTATTTCAGGCTTGCTTCAGAGTGAAGAAAAAAAAATCTATCTTTTTCGTCTACGGAGTTCCAATAATTAATTTAAAATAAAATATACATCACCAAAAATTAAGCAGTAGCTGCATTTTAGTGATATATATATGATTTTTTTTTCAGATAATTTTCATGTTTCAGGTTTATTTTTTACGAATCCGAATTGTCGAGTTGAATTTTTTTTTAAATCATTTTTTATAATTTTGTAGCTGATATTCAAACCTTGAAATTATTTTTATAAAAAACGTATAGCGATGGAAAAAAAAGTCTCAACTTTTCGAGGATTTTTTTTTATATGGGGCAAAACACGCCAAGTCGGTCACCTCAATTTTTCATGTCAACAAAATGTTCTCAAATTTATTCAGAATGTTGGTCTGGTTGAAGAAAAATCGTAGGAATTTTTTCAGATTTTTTTTTATTGCATATTCCAGCCATTGAAAATCGCTGAAAATAATCATTTTTTATTTTTTAACGACAACACTACGGCTAAAAAAATCATAAGAACATCACATTTTCGATTTTCAGTGTACTTTCCAAAAAGGTTTTTTGTAAAATTCTTCGATTTCATTTTATGCTATTTTTCAATTAAATAAAGTTGCCACAAAAATGTGTGTTTTAAGGATTTTTAGTAAATTTCATTTATTTTTGTCATTCTTATTCGAAAACGTTTTTTTTTTTTTTTTCACTAGGGAAAATATTTAATTTCTAAAGAGGTCTTCGCTACGATGTTAAACTGTCAGTCATTTGTAATGTATTAAAAAAAAATCAGAAAATTTTTCCATACATTACTCGGTCAAATGGAATAGTGTTGAGGCAATGAACATTATGCTAGTGTTTCCCGATAAAAGTAATACTATGTTATCTTGACTCTCAAATGGGTCTCTGCACCGATACATACAAAATCGAGGCATACTAAACAAATATTTTCAAAAATTTCTTTTATATGGTACCGATGATTGTTACCAAATAAAATACAGTCTACACATTTCGGTAAATATTGTATGTACTACTGAAAATAATAATCTGTATATAGATTATTTAAATAATTATTTCAAATACCGACTCTAATGGTAATAAAAAAGGAAGAAATAATTTTTAATAACAATAAATATTTAAGAAGTAACATAGAAAATAGTCCAAATTTGTTGAATTTACAGAAAAAAATTGTCGAGTTAAAATATTAAGATAAAATTTTGTGTAAAAGCATAGAACATATTTTGACGGCCTAAAAAATTGCAAAAAATAAAATAACAGATTTAAAAAAAAAAAGATTTCTTGTAAGAGCAGAGACAGAAAAATTACTGTTAAATCAACACAAATTTTCTATGGACACAATCGTTTGGTGTAAATTATCCAAATTTCCATTTTAGCTTTTTTACGAAAACCAGAAGAAACCTGACATCTCCTTGTTGTGTTTTTTACTGAATTTTGGTATTCACGACGGATAATTCATTAGTGCGCAAACAAAGCATACAAAAAAGAATTGACCTTTGACAATCGATGTGCCAATACACGTTCAAGCGATTACGCATCTGACTATTGGCACCAAATAATGCGTGGGACCAATCGTTCGCCGTTTTCGGTTCTAATGACATAACACTTAGTTTTTGATTACTTAATACCAACGATTTCATCTGCTATAGCAATTCTACAAAGTATGTTAATTATACACATTAGCAAGCATGGTAAAAAAAAAAATAATGAATCGTTCCAAGAATTGTTACTGTAAATAACAGTGAAGAGATGGCACTGTAAAAAATAATTGTTTAAAAGCGTTTTAGTAGAAATTAAATATTCGAACTATTATTGTCTTTAATTAGCTGAAATCATTCGAAGAGCTGTAACTCTGGAGCGAAATTCCCGCCCACCCAGCCAATTTTTTCTAAGATTCTAGGCGTTTCAACGAGGAAAATGTGCAAATTTCGACTAAATCGAAAATGCCGTTTCGGAGGGAAAAAAGTGGCAACTTTATTTAATTGAAAAATAGCATAAAATGAAATCGGAGAATTTAACAAAAAATGTTGTTGGAAAGTACGCTGAAAATCCAAAATTTCATGTTGTTACGATTTTTTTTTGCGAGCCGTAGTATTTGCGTTAAAAAATAAACAATGATTATTTTCATCGATTTTCCAATAGCTGGAATATGCAACAAAAAAAATCGGAAAAAATTCCTACATTTTCTCTTCAACTAGACAAACATCCTGAAGAAATGTGAGGACGTTTTCTAGCCGTGGAAAATTCGGGTGGCTGACTTGACGATTTTTGCCCCTATTTTGTTCTCATGAAGTAAGAAATGTAGATTGTGTCTACACTATGTTTATTATATACTGAATTTTCGTAATATGCAACCTTGAATTTTGGGCATTCAAGCGAGTAGCAGGTACGTGAGGTAAATGATATGGAAAAAAAAAAATTTGCCGTACCTCTTCTGACACGTGTTGCACGTTACCGATATTGATTAACGTACCAACCAGCATCTTGATGTTTGGTACAGTGCGTGCTCGATATTCGATCGCAACCAAGCAACAACTGTGTAAACTATTGTAATACTTAAACGACTGCCGAGGGCAAAATGTTCTCCTATTGAATCCGTCGGTTGATCGACATACGTATAGTCGCGACCACCGACATGCTTTAAAGTCTTATACCAAAAACACAATCATCCAATACTTTTTTTTAGAAACGCTTTTTTCTACCGTAACATTTTTTTCAGTTTCTCGAAAATCCATTTATAATTGTATTCTCATTGATTTTTCCATAAAAACCAAACATCAGTATTGAATTTGGTGAGGAAGGATCTGTTAAAAAAAATGTCTTACATTTTTATTTTTATTTTTTTCCCTAAATTTGACGATGTAATTTTTTATTTTCGCATTTAAGATAAAATAGCTAAGGCTGTCGGTGGTTTATTTTCAATACCAATCCCCAGTGACATTTAATTCATTGAAAATCATTTTAATTAAAGTAATTTTAATCTGCAGTGTCTATCAAAAATTATTTCGCTTTTGGATGGCACAGACAGACAGAGAGAGAGAGACAGTAAACGAGTGAAAGTATTTTTGGAAATTTGGGACACTCAAAACGCCTATTTCCATTAAAATCTCGAAGTCAAATTTTTTTTTTTGGCTGCAATACTTTCTGTTTTACATATTCTGTATATGATGGGAAACTGAAAATTGTCAATGGCGCAACACGTGACTTTTTCGTCATATTTTTAATTGGGTTGATGTTTTGAGCGATATTTATATACATATTTTGGAATTTTGTAAAATAATCTCCACTAAAATTGTTGTACGTCCTGTGATAATAAAATGCAATTTTCATAATACAGGCTCACAACGTTTATGCGTTCCTGAGTGAAACAGAGAGAAAAAGAAAAAAAAAATTCTTGATCTCTAATTTATTTCAAGTTATGTTGTATAAATTCTTAGATGCGTTATTGAATAAAACGCTTCAATATTTATATAACATACTGTATCATCAATGAAAAATGTAAGTGCATACGAGGAGTTCTCCAGCAACTCGGCCACTTTTTTTTACCTTCTCGGATCTCTTTTATAATTGGCAGCTATATAGTAGTAATTATACTTAAAACGGTTTGACGCCTACAAAAATTTAACATACTTGCACGAACGTCTGTGCTATGCGTGAACTTGATACTTATTTTTGCTTCCTCAAGTAACTTTGTTTTCGTGAACATTTTTTTTTTTCGAGAATTTCACGTTGGAATATTATGGAACAAAGATCTGTATTGAATTTGGGCCAAATTCAAGCAGTGCTTTTGGTTTTAGACAATTTTGAAATTTTTCTAAAATTTTTGTACGCTCTCTAGATTGTACAGTTTTTGAGATGTCTGGTTAAAATTTGGTACGAAGTTGGAATATTATAGACCGATGATCGGTATTGAATTTGGGCCAAATCCATGCAGTTCTTTTGTTTTTACACAATTTTGAAATTTTTCAAAAATTGTCGTACACGATTTAGCTTGTACAATTTTTGAAATATCGAGTTGAAATTTGGTACGAAGTTGGAATATTTTAGACCGATGATCGGTATTGAATTTGGGCCAAATCCATGCAGTTCTCTTGTTTTTACACAATTTTGAAATTTTTCTAAAATTTTTGTACGCGCTCTAGCTTCTACAAATTTTGAGATGTCTGGTTAAAATTTGGTACGAAGTTGGAATATTATAGACCGATGATCGGTATTGAATTTGGGCCAAATCCATGCAGTTCTTTTGTTTTTAAACAATTTTGAAGTTTTTCTAAAATTTTTGTACGCGCTCTAGCTTCTACAATTTTTTAGATATCGGCTTAAAATTTGGTACGAAGTTGGAATATTATAGACCGATGATCGGTATTGAATTTGGGCCAAATCCATGCAGTTCTTTTGTTTTTACACAATTTTGAAATTTGTATTAAATTTTTGTACGCTTTCCAGCTTGGACAATTTTTTAGATATCGGTCTAAAATTTGTTAAAAAGTTGAACGATTATAGACCGGTGATCGGTATTGAATTTGGGCCAAATCCTTCATTGTGCTTTTGTTTTTACACAATTTTGAAATTTTTCAAAAAATTTTGTACGCGCTCTAGCTTTTACAATTTTTGAAATATCGAGTTAAAATTTGGTACGAAGTTGGACCATTATAGACCGATGATCGGTATTGAATTTGGGTACCATTAGTTGAGTCGTTCAGATTTCACACGACATCCAATTTTTAAAAAAATGTCTGACAACACATTTACGCAAAAATTAATATTTAAATAATAACTAATCACAAAACAGAGCTTCTTGAAGAAGCCAAATCTGATAAAGGTGCTTCCACCTAAACGGAGCTGATAGAGAAAGCACTATGACGATACAATTCTCATATTTTTCATTTATATTATTATTTTCCTATTTTTATTATACAATCTCTTCTATGTATGTTTCATGGTATTTTGTCATTTGTTACCTGTTGAGTTTCCATTATTCATATATCGTCTGGAAGTGCGTTCATAATAGATTCAGAAGAGCTAATCAGAATGTCGAGGAGTTAACTTCACTTATATATCGCACGTGGAGATTCCGAGACGTTTATTTTTTAAGGAGGGAATATTGCATTAAATAGTTAATTGAAAAAAAAAAAAAACAACTCAGATTTTTAATGCACAATTCAATCTACATTTATTTTACTCAGCAAGAATGTCGAGTTACAGTCAAGACGTCAAAGTATAATCTAGACTCTACGTGTTCGCACATTTTTTTTTTCATATTCCTCGGTTCATTCGGCGAAATAAAGTTCTTTTCAATTTTTCTCTACGATCTATATTTTCGAAACTACCGATTTGTTAAGTAGAGCAACTTTCGTCTAATTGCAACTTTAAAAACTGTGTTGATCTATGAGTTGTACAGTAAAATTGACAAATCCATACAAAAAAAAAAATATTTGAGGTGAAAAAACAACAATTGATATTGTTAATAAACAATCGCGATAATTAATTGAAGAATCGAGTTTCCAGCGAACTACCTTATTTTTTTCGTTTTCAGGATGTGAAAATCTATCGTATGCAACAAAGTTACAGACTAAGCACATGATGTCCATTTTTAATATAATAATTATGGAACAGATTTTTTTTTAGTTAAGAAAATAAGTGGCTGTGTTTAAGACCTCAATGTCGAATATATTCTGTGAACAATTTTATTTTGTTTAACATATTCAGTGCGGATAATAAATATATTCTACAAGAGGAGCGTTGCTCAAAATTGCTCTATCTGTATTAATAATTTATTTTTAGTATTTCTGTGACGTGGTCCATATTTCACTCAATGTACACATTTTGTATTAATAAACATTTGGTTTTATCTCATTTGAGTGACTGCATAAGTCATTGTCAATTCAATTACTCATTGTCTACTGCATATTTACATGCAAGTCTGTCTCCTAGACCAAAGCACAATAATTATTGGTTTGGGTTCCAATACCAAATCTAAATTTTGTGCATAGAAGACCCACGATAAATTTTCGCAGTGGTTCATAGTTTCCTTCATAAGTTATTGTGTTTTCGGACATACATGAGGCAAAACGCGTCAAGCCAGCCACACAAATTTTTCATGTCCACAAAACGTCCTCCAATTTATTCAGGATGTTGATCTGGTTGAAGGAGAAACGTAGGAATTTTTTCAAATTTTTTTTATTGCAGATTCCTGCCATTGAAAATCGCTGAAAATAATCATTGTTTATTTTTTAACGCCAATACTACAGCTCGCACATAAAAAATCATATGAACATCAAATTTTGCATTTTCAGCGTACTTTTCAAAAACATTTTTTCAAAAATTCTCCGATTTTATTTTATGCTATTTTTCAATTAAATAAAGTTGCCAGTTGGTCATGAATAAATAGTGCACCTCGAATTTTTTCAAATTTTTTGTACCCGAAATTTGGAGCGAAAATTTGCAGCTTTTTAACTATTTTTTTTTTATAGAACTCTCAATAAACAAAAATGATCTTAACGCAGAAATTTTCATTCATATCATACACGTTATTGATAATTTTTTCTCATTTTTTAGAAATATTAGTGGCATCGAAAAAGAAGTTGTTTTCTGGTCCACCTTAATACACACAACCACAGAAATAAGTGAATGTGTTTTTTTTTTTTTTTTTTTTAAATCTAGGACACTCAGAACATGTATTTACATAAAAAAATCTAGAAGACAATTTTTTGAAAATTTCAATACTTTTTCGTTATACATACTTCGTATGTGATGAGAAAGCAAAAATAGTTTAGAAGTATACGAAAAAAAAAAATTTATGTTCATTCTCAAAAATTGGACAATCAATATTTTTTCAATCCTGAATTTTCCGTCGAATTTGTTTAAACATTTTTTTCTGATTAATCAATAATTTTTTGGCTTAAAAGTTGTAAAAAAAAAAAGCTTGAAGAAAACTTAATTTTTTCCAATTCGTTACATAATTTTCTTTCATTTATTTTTGACACTATTATTAATGAAAATCAATATTTTAAATTAAAAAATTAGTGAAATTCGAAAACCAACAAGAATTCGGAGAACCAAACGTAAACTTACATTTTTTTCGCACAGCGCTATACACTCTGCCAGCAAAAAAGCTTTTTTTTTCTCTGCAATCCATTGGCTATCAAAAGCGCGCACGAAGCTCGTAGACAAACCCACAATAAAATAGATTTTTAAGAACAATATCACTTCCATAGCAATAAACAATCCCTCCTTGGCACTGTTTTCTCTTTTTTTTCTTTTTCAAACAACACCGCACGGCACTGAAATGTTAAAAGCCAAAATGGCAACAAGTATAAAGCATTGCAAAAAAATGATGATTTTTAAACACTTTAGATTGAAAAAACGCGGCATGATTCTTAGCAATACGTATTTTATTCACTATATACGAAGGTATAAAACAAACCGACAATTCTGGTTACCGGCTGTGCCAACACTCCATAGTTCTTTTTTTTCTCCTTTTTTTTTTGTTAATATTTGCTTTGCTTAAAATTATTTAAAGTTCTTTAAAAAGTTCCATTCGTTTGTCGCGTTATCGGTTATATGAATTGCGAAGATTCGCGCCGCGTTTTCGACTCAGCTTAGCCTCTTAACTGAGTTTTTACATATCAGCGCCGACGACAGACGGAAATGTACGAAAGAACACACCACCACCACCACCATACTACCTTTTCTAGATAGCGCGAAACGGCTGTCGGTAGCAGAGCTGCGACGAAGGTACAAATAAACGGATCTCTTAGTAACTAAGAAACCGATTTGTGACCTCTATACGCTTCATCGATATTGTTTGCTTATCCCACTATTTGTTCTACCAGCCAATAGGAAAGCAGCGTCACTCATGGCCAGAAGTTAATAATAATAATAATACTGTATGGTGTAGTCCTTGCAATTTTTTTTTTTTTTTTTTTACTGTACATATACTATAGCATCGAAATATTTCTTTAAATATTATAAAAATATATTTTGATGAATATTGTTGAAATGTAAAATATAATAAAGGACGGTGTGTTTCCTTGGACACTCGCCAGACGCACTTACAGAAACACAAAGAGTATATTCACCCTCAAAAGTCCATCAATTTTTGGAGGTGATCTAAATATGCGCGCCTACATCATATTTCAGGCTTATTGATTGCTAATATATTGCTAGATATTTGTGAATACGGTGATGGTTTATATATTTTAGCTATTTTCCATGAATACATAATTTAAAAATAATTTTATTGTTTCGTTCTTAGACAAACATACAAAAATATCAGTACGCGAAGAACACGAATAATACGGAAAAAAAATATTTTCGGGAGCATAATTTTTTATTCATTTATTTACTTTTGTTTTCGTTGCTGTGTACATTGGCTTGCGAATCCTTCTTGGGACGCACGCATGCGTGCGTGCGTGACCATTTTTCTCGACGTTTTAGGTGATTTTGAGTATGTTGACATGAAAATCTCGACAAGAAAAAATTCATGTAAACAAAGCTTTCTGTATGAAGAAACAAAAATCCATCAATTTGTAGATCGATATGAAGAATTTTTTGCATCCTTTGTTCCTTTTTCCTTACGCTTTGTTTTCGTGAACATTTTTTTTGTTTGGGTTTTTTAGAAATGATCAATTGACCTCCATAATTTGAAAATCGCTTCAGATATAAAACTGAAGAAAATTATCAGCTTTTTTATAGTATTAGAACCAAAGAAATTCTTCCTTCGAGTCCTCTTATTATACATTCTTGTAATTAATTATGTTTATCATTGAACTGGAAAAAAGAAATCACAACCTCGACAAGCAGGACGATAATAAAAGCGATGCACCTGATTTTCATAAACGTATTCGTTAATTCAGGTTCCGTCTATGCAAATATACAACATAGTTACATGTTGTTTAAGTTCGCATTACGCGAAAAAGCACGTTTATTTCATATTAGATGTTAAATCCACTTCGTGAGTCCGTATATATCACGTTTCCGCCACAATCACAAATATTATCCAACCATAGACCGAAAAATAATTTTAGTATCACGGTCGTAAACAAACCATTGGTCTTTTCGCACTTTATTTTAACAACATGAAGCAGATTGTAACCTAGAACTATGTTTTTCTATCTCATAGAGGAAGCTTTGTTTTTTCTGTCTATTGGATTGTAAAAAACAAAAAAAAATCTATTGACGTGCTGATATAAGAATTATCATAAAGTTTAAACTCCAGAAGTTTCCACGAACATTTTTCCGAAGCGAAGATACCACAGAGAACAGCGCTTATGTTTTTCTTCAAGAAAATATTTAACCTACGTCATAAACATTTTGAACTATTCGAACACGAATCTATCGAAAATATCATCGCAAGTTAAACGTTGTTTTCAACGTTTAAAAGTCGTTCTGCTCAGTCGATTTAATAGCAAATTTTTACAACCATAATCTACTACCTATACTATCGTCGGAATATATCTGAACATGTTTTTTTTTTAAACTACGTTTTGATGCAGTAGAGCTTCGACTGCATCAAATTGTTAGTAGACGCGGTGTACATTAATTATGCATACAAAACTCTGTTTTTGCTTCCTCGTAGAGGAAATTTTGATCGACGAACCCGACCGAACATCTTACGAAGTTGGCCGAACCGAGAAACGAACGCGATTTGCGCGATGAAAATAGTGTCATTATCCATCTCCATCGGATAAAGCGAAGGTACGTACAATTTTTCATTGAATAATTAAAAAAAAACGAAATACATATATATTTTTGAATGAATATAATCATTTAGGAACTGTGCATTGCTAACTTTCGTGTACTGGATGTCGATATGAATCACAGCCTTCTCAGCGAGTGCATTAGCCTTATCACGAGTATTATTATTATTGTTAAAAGTCTGGAATCTCGCGTTTCTGGACAAAACAGACTATAGCTGTTTGTTGGAAATAAACAGCTATAATAAATAGTTGGAGTATGAACAGAAAAAAAATGTAAAGTTTATTCAATATACTCCAATTTTCATTTTTTTTTTTCTCTAACCTCAAAATGCAAGTGTGTGTTTTGGTCATTGTATTCAATATTGATTTTCGTATTTTAGCAGAGATAACTTATTGAAACATTCAGTATCTAAAGAAAATTATTTCGTATGTTTGTTGTACATCTGTAATATTATTATTTAAATGAATGACACAGATAGAAGAGATGCACATGATTGGAAAGTTCAATAACATTTTTTTTTTTAGATGTTTGTGTACTTTGACTCATAGATTCAGCTTATCGGTTATCGTTTTGTAGTGAAAATTCTCTCAGAGTCAAATCTTTTGAATATGCAATAGTTTTTGCTAAGACATCATAGTCGTTTATTTATTTTTATGGTGATCAAAAAATATTCTTTAGTTACATAAACATTTATTATGCTTTCATGTCAAAATAACATACATGTGTTACAATAACATGCTTATATATCATATAATTGATATATTATATCTAATGAAAAAATCGAACCACTCCGCGGATCTACATAAAATAACACACGAAGAAGATGAGATTGCTAGCAATAACAGTAAATAAATGTTGTAACATACAAGACAAAATTATGACAAAGCAATTAGCTCTACTTTGTATTTTTGTTTTTAATAAATAAATAAATAAATAAATGCTGTTTTACGTCAGTTAAAGGAAAATAATATTTTTTAATAAATTCAAAATAATATAAAATCCAAAGCCCTTTACCGATAATCAGCAAATTTGGTAGATAGCAGTGTAGAGTATTATTTCACATACACAGACATCCATCTTGACATTTTCTGTAAACGGCTTTTCTCAATGTTTTGGATCATTCTGAGTGTCCTGACATGAAAATCTCAGAAATTTGTTTTTTTTCTTCATGAAAACAAAGCTTCTTCTATGAGGAAGCGAAAGTTACATAGAATTACGAAATTATTAGAAAAATAATTTCTTTAGTTTCAAAATTGATTATAAATTCAAATGGTTTTATTTATTTTTCCTTGTCTCTTACAGGATATCTCTCTGAGAAGCAGCAACAATGCTTCTTAACAGATGTCGTTGCTTATTGCAACAAAGTCGAGTTCTAGCAAAGTTTCATCCAGCTCCATTGGTCGCTTCCAACAATGTAAATATCGAGCGTCTTAACACAGATTACAATAAATACGAGCGGAAACAATACTACCGAAACTTTGCGCATGGCAGAATACATACTTCGACACCCAGAACTATGTTTTACGTCGTGATCCTCTGTATGACGATTGGTTCTCTAATTGATTGGCGATGGTGAGGCGAAAGCTTATAAATAAAGACCAAAGATTTTCTGCAAATCGTTCAGTCATTAAATTAATTAATCGCGACAATTTTAAGGGTGAAATCGAAGGCACCGCGTGTTCCACGCGTAGATGCTGCCGAGATGCTCACAGAGAAGCAAGAAGCAAACGAGGACGACGAATCATTGGAGCACTCGGAGTCCGACGAGCCCAAAAAGAAAAAGTCGAAAAAACAAAAAGTTGGATTTCGTGATAGAAAGGTTGAACTATAATTTATTCATATATAAGTCGTTGAAAAATAATATTGTTTACCTATGAGTCGTTTTACTAGAATATATGAGATTGTAATTTATTTCAAGTTTTTTTCCATTATTTCTTAATGACGAAAAGCGACCTTTACGATTAATGTTGTCCAACTGTGAGAGTTGGCAAGCTTTTTGTAGAGCAAAAAAGAGTCGCGAATGATCAAAGTCCTCGAGTTTTTCCAGATAATAGAGTATGAAAATAGGATGAGATCGTACTCAACGCCGGACAAAATTTTTCGGTATTTTGCTACCGTCAAGATAACTAGTTTGGAAGGTACTGAAATCTACATGACACCCGATGATTTCTTAAGAGCCATTACACCTGGCATGAAACAACCGGATGGTAAAAAGTTTATCAAATTTTTCGTGTGCATCTTTAAATCTTGATTGCTGAAGATTTATTAATAAACATTATCAAAGAGCCTGGCTGTGCCTAATAATGTACAGAACAAAATGGGTTTGTTGTTTCTGGGGGTTTTTGTGCTACTTTGGGACGAAGAACAAAATTTGTTCGGTAAATCATGAATAAAAAATGCTTAGGTAAAGGGATTTTCGAATGAAACATTTTTTTTACATATATTTTCCATCGATTATGAGACTTTCATTTTAATAGCGCACCTTTAGCATAAACGACATTTTTGCTGCAGTGTCGGAAGCAGAGAGACCTTTACTCACTACTTCCGACACTGCAGCAAAAATTTCGATTTCCTACATTGTGTTAACCGTGATGACTACATTACTTTATAATTTATTTAATTTTTATTCTTTTGCAAAAGTGTTCATTTTTTATTTGGAACTTTTTTACATTTTTGTGCAGAATTTTACGATAACAATCTGAAGATACATGTTTACGGAATAAAGAGTAACAGAATAAATTACACTTGACATTCTTGTTCCTTAGATTTATTTTCGAGTAGTTTTTGAATTTTTAGAATTTTTATTTTGTACAAGGGTGGGTCGATAATTTTATTAATTTTTTTACAATATTATACGTAGTTTCTATCGATTATCAATATTGTTCACCTCCTTTTTTATGCTAAATTTATTTATTTAATTTTTTAATTTCATTTAATATTTTTGTGTTGTATTTCACGAAAATGAAATCTGAAGAAGAAAAGTTTACGAAGCAAAAGTAACAGAATAAATTACGTTTCGTTAAATTTCTTCGTTAGATTTATTTCCCAATAATTGTTTGTCTTTTAATTCTGAACTAAAGTATCTATAATAGTTTCATTGTTACACTGTGTAGGAGAGATGGTAATATCTGCTCTACAATCTCGCAATAATACAATTAGTCGACAAACACACCGTAACTAATAAAACTGCTTACTAATTCACTCTATGATAATTTCGTGCGATCTTAATCGTACTTGCGCTCCGCATGCGACACTAACACTTGTTCTATGCTATTGATACGCAGATAATAGAGTACGAAAATCGTATGAGACATTATTCAACGCCCGACAAAGTCTTTCGGTATTTTGCAACACTTCAGATTGTGTTCAACGATCATAGCCACGAAGTTTTTATGACGCCTGATGATTTTTTGAGATCGATGACACCCGGTGTCAAACAGCCCGACGGTAAATTGTCAAATTCTACGATTTACCTATACGTTGCTCTAGTAAATTACTACACAAATTTCTCAATGATGATCGATATACATTTTCTTCGATATCCTGAACATAATTTCTACTTTTCTGTTTTCACTGCTTGGCCTTCTTCCTTGAGTTTAATATTCTGCAAACCACTTGCATGTGCATTTAGCTCAGAGAAACGATATATTTTCATTTGCATCATTTTTTTTTAAATTTATAATTTGCTATTGGATCAATATTTAATGAAATATAATATTTTCAGGTCTCGGTTTAGATCAATATAAGCGAGTAGATCCCAAGGTACGCTGTATTAAATGATATTTCACCGTTACTGCTTAAGGTCTATGCGCTTTTTTTTGTGGTGTTTAGTATAAGAATGCAACTATTCTACAACAGAACGTTCAAGCTAAATTGGAATTGGAATTGGACGAGGACAGTATTTTCTACAAGCTCGGAAGTTCTGGGCTAATTACATTTTCTGATTACATCTTCTTACTGACGGTGCTCTCGAGTAAGTTAGCGATAATTATTTTTAAGGTAGATGCACCAGTCGTGGTTACACTTTATCTTTTTTTCCCTTGGAAAATATTTAGTCGGTTAATTATTCTGTAAACATCAGAAATATTTTACGTGATTGGTTTTTAAAAAAACACTACCAATTTTCAGATATTTTTGAAAATTTGAAATTGAATTCGTATACGCTTTGAAGTACTTCAAAAAGGTGAAAAATGGTACAGTATTCATATGGTGACCACAACTGAAACATCTACCCTATAAATTTCGATGATTTTCAAATATAAATGTCATTTAAAGCTTGAGATATGAACAAGGCCGTTTCAACAGCTTCTAGGCGTCACTTCGAGATCGCCTTCAGAATGTTCGATTTCAATGGCGACGGAGACGTGGATTCGGATGAGTTTGGTAAAGTAGCGACATTGATTCGCCAACAGACGAGCATCGGTACTCGTCATCGAGACCACGCCAATACTGGAAACACTTTCAAGGCAAAAAAAAAAAGAAAATTCAACAGCAAATATTTTCCGCCACTGAAGATCTATTTTCTCTTAACGTATTTCTTGTTGCAGGGCGTAAATTCAGCGCTAACGACATACTTCTTCGGTCCTAACATGAAACAAAAGCTGACGATTGAAAAATTTTTGGATTTTCAAGAAAAACTTCAGAAAGAAATACTCAGCCTCGAGGTAATTTTGTATTAAAGCAAATTATTTGCATTTATCTTACAGATTTGATGTCGGCTTGTTGTTGTATTTCAGTTTGAACGTCGAAATCCCGACAGCAATGGAAATATAACTGAAGTGGATTTTACTGAATTATTATTAGCATACGCTGGTTATCCTGAGAAAAAGAAGGCCCGTATGTTGAAGAGAGTTAAGAAAAGGTTTTTATCGCTTTACTTTTTCTTTTTATTTACGTTTCATAGCTATAATATACAAGCATTCTGATATTTTTTGTTCTATCAAAGTTTCAAGGATAATGCGAAAGGTATAAACAAGGAGGATTATCTGAAGTTCTTCCACTTTCTAAATAATATTAACGACGTAGACACAGCTCTAACTTTTTACCATATTGCTGGAGCGTCGATTGATCAAGGTGACGATTAATCTATTTGCAGATTTTTTTTCCTTACATTTTTAATACATTAAATTATTTCTCTCTTATATGCAGCTACGCTTAAGCACGTTGCGAAGACAGTAGCTCACGTTGATTTGAATGATCACGTTATTCAAGTTGTTTACACGATATTCGACGAGAACAGTGAGTGCAATTATATTTTTTAAATATTATTAAAATAGTGTCTGCACGTAGAGTTATACATGGATTTTTCTAATAGTAATACGGCTAGTAAAAATATACCCGAACTGCAACATTTAGTTTCTAATGAAACAAAAGCGTCCTAAAAATGGTAAAATAGATTCAGAGATTTTTGTTTGTAAAATTAGCATTATTAAGTTTAAAGTGAAAATGCAAAACAAAACTTTTAAGGAGATTGAACCGCTTTCTAGTAAACAAATCGCAGCTCAACATTTTTTTATTATTTTTACAAAGTTTTACAGATTAATTAACAATAATGAACGGTAATGTCATTGATTAATGAACATTTTCGAATCAGTGATTTTTTGTTCAATTCTTTCTAACAATTATCATAGCAAGGTTGGTAAAAAATTTATTAATTTTTTTCTGTTATTTAATGTATAACATTTTACAGAAATTATTTCAAAGAATTCGAATTCATTTGAGTAGTGTGAATTGTTTCAATCTCCTTTTCTACCCACTGTACTGCAGATACTATTTAATTTAAAACGCTTATTAGACGATATTTCAATATTGTTGTATGATTTTACAGTGGACGGACAACTAAGTAACCGAGAGTTCGTGTCCGTGATGAAGAATCGAGTTCTTCGTGGCCTAGAAAAGCCGAAAGACACTGGTTTCGTGAAACTCATGCAATCCATGATAAAATGTGCCAAGCATAGTTATCCAGTAAACTTCGAGAAATGAGAAAATTCGTTAATATATATTGCCTGTTACTGCAATTTTATTTTTCATTAAATTGTCAATCCGCGAAGCTACGTTAATGATATTAATACCACCGAATTTCCAGATGTTTTTGAACCTGTGTGCTGTTACAGTGTCTAACAAATCTACATTTTCCGAGAAGTGCATGCTTCTGCCAATGTTTTTGTAAAATAAATAAATTTCAGTTTAATCAGCAGTTAAAAGATCTATTTATCTTACGAAATCTCCGTATTGTCTACATTTTAATAATCTTGGTATACTTTCACGAAAGTTGGCGATCGATGGAGCGTGGCTTGCAGAAAAAAAAAAGTCGATCAAACCTTTCTCGTATCTCGAGAAACTCTATCAGTACGGTGCGGGTCTTGATTCGAAGACGACGACGAATAAATTTTTGAAATGTCCAAGCAATGTTCGGTTTTCGTAACTCGCGCTGTTTGTCAATTGCTTATTGGTTTTATACTCTTCAACTTTGTGGTAATTGGAGCCATTTGTCGGGAGATTTCTCGCGACGAGAGGACGAATCTACAAGATGTTTACGATGGCATGAAAGTAATGCGACAAAAGATTGAGGAAGATCTACCGAGACAAGCTCTCGTTGATGTTCTACAAAAGGGCCATTACTTTCAGTACGTAGTCTTATATAATATTTTGCCATGACAAGAATCGCGGTATTGACTCAATGATAATTTCAATGTAAAACTTAAAAAATTTACAAACATTAGAGGGACCAAACTTATTTTTCCATAAGATCCGAAACTTTCTACAAATTTCACTGACATTTAACACGAATTTGCTTTCCAGACTAGTTTATTCGTAAAAAATTATTTACCTCGATATTTCTAAAATCTTTTTTTCGAGTCAAATTTTACTATTCTGGGTTCATAATGATTGTTTCTTTGCACAGGGACATTTTTTCGGAGCACTTCGAACCCCTGAAGATCCAGTTTGGCCATGTATGCGAAAATCCGAAGGAGTGGGAGCAGCGATTCGAGCGAAAGGATCTGAAAAATAATAAACATCAAGGAAAGGTAATATAACACTATATTAAGAAGAGTATTTTTAGTTCGAAATAAGTAATCTGGCTGTAAGTTTTTTAAGGTGCGAGTAGTTTAATTTCTACAAGAATTAATCATCAATATTTTTTTTCCTTACGTTATTAAGCGAGACATTCACTGATTTAAATTGATTCATTCATCTATTAAGCTTATTTTTTCTTTTAAAAGTGAAAAGAATAATTAAAATTGAAACATTTCAGGTTCGATGGGGAAATAAAAATGGGGAATATGGAGAACATTACTGGGATCTAAATCATGGACAATAGAAGAAACTGTATTATTCAACCATATAATATACAACGTGAATTATGTATTATTTATTTAAAAATGCCTGCACTACAGTAATTACATGTGTAATTAAAAAATGCTGTACAAGAAATAAAAAATGTTATTTCGGTCTGTGAATAATATAAAGTAGCTGCGACAAAAATAATTTGGCCATTAGGAGAAATTGGAAGCATTTAGAATAAAATCCGTTTGAATTAATCTGAAAAAATATGGATGTTTTATTCTATAATTAGAAAAATAATGTTTAAAAAGTAATCGAATTAGCTTTCTTATTGTTATTCAATTTTCCATATCACGAAACACATGAAATTGATATACGCTTGTATAAGATTCTGTTCGCTCGATCAGCATTTGTCACCGACTTTATTCGTCGTGCCAAAGACATGTTTGCTGTCAAAATTAACGTCATCGAGCGAATAAATATCCGCGAATACAGATCAATAAATTGACTTCTTGAGATGTCTGCAAACAATAATGAGGACGAAACGGCGTGTGAAAAAAAATTGGGAAAGGAGCCGCCAATCCCTGAGGAAAAGAGCTCCATCATAATCAGCGAAAATATTGCTGAGCGATTACAAACTGGTAGATACTTAGATTTTAGAATATTTCATTTTTAATTCATATTCTTTAAAGTAAAAAAAAAAGTTTTCTTATATTATAGATATAGAACACAAAGTGTAAATTACTCACTTAATGAGTTGACACAGGTGAACATCACGAATCGAATTATTCACAAATTTATCGTTAGGATTCTACCGATTTTTTTTTCATCCTCAAAGGTATTGTGAAGGACGAACGTTTAGAAAATTATGACAACTATTGGATAGACAAAATTGCTTGTATCGATGAATCGCACTCGTTGCGAAATAAGCTTGATATTACTGAGGCTGAACAGACTTTAAAGCGTCTCACCAAGTACGCGCAGTCGGCTAAACCCAAAATTACATCTGACGAGCAAAGCATGGTATCTAATTAATTTCTAACAAAACAAACTAAAATTATTCCAAAATTTAAGTTGCAATGATTCTGTTATTTTCGATAATATAGCTCACTCAATGCTTTGAATCGTCTCGAGATGGAACCTTGCAGTGCAGCGAAAATGTTGAAGAATTTATTCAAGAGGTCGATCGATTATTGTACGAGGCGGTTCGCAAGAACGAGGAAGAACCTCTCGCCCACAAGAAGATGACTCTTGCAGAGAAGTTCAAGCGCGGTTATTCGTTTTAAGCGATCCATGCCATCTTCATAAATGCATAGATATCTTTTTTTGTCTCAATAAATTTTGAAACATTGCAATTCGCAAATAACTTTTTTCATTTTTTAATTTAAAAATAGTTATAACTCTCTGAGAGAAAAAATGAAGTAAATACATAGACCAGATGACAATTGACTATTAGAGAGAAAAACGTCGTTTAAAGAGAATTTTATTAAGTTTAGATACATTTTATTTAATTAAATCATTAAGTAAATAAAAAATGCAATCCCAATGAAAAGTTATTTCTTTACTAAAATCGAAAAATTATTAGCATATCATTTTCTTCAATCAGTTGCAATTTTATCTTTAAAAAAAGCAAGTAAAACAAATTTATAAAATCTAATTCAATAAAATTTAACTGATTTCTAAAAACAATTGACAAATTTAGCAAAAATGTAGTTAGCTTGACGAATGGTTCAAAATATTATGAAATTTGTATTGCAATGCGTATAGAATAATTTTTTTCTCGCCAATTTATATAATATGTAACATTTGCATAACTTGAAATCATATAAGCATCGGTGGTTCAGTGGTAGAATGCTCGCCTGCCACGCGGGCGGCCCGGGTTCGATTCCCGGCCGATGCAATTTTTTTTTTTTTCAGGAAATTCTTTTCATAGCGTTAACTATCATTAATAAACGTAAAAAACATCACAAGCAAAATTCGGCAATTTTTATTTATTATATAAAAACCGTCGATAAAGCAGGTGTCGCCTGATTAAAAATGGGAAAGTCAAGAGAATCTCTTTCGCAAGATCGAAAATCGGGGCGTTAACGCACCAATATATTTTCGAGATAACAAGCTATAAATGCGTGCGAATTCAAGTGGACTGAAGCAATGCCGAGAGTCGAATGAAATCGAGATCTCGTGCGTACGGATTCTGGAGTGAGAATCACGAGGAGCACTTATTAACATAAGCCAGTGATTCACGGCTGCTTTTATGGGCTGTATTTTCTTGGTATAATTGGACCTCGTCCTTCCTTACTTCGCTCCCTCTCTCTCTCTCTCTCTCTTTCTTTCTCTCACTCTCTCCCTTCCACCTTTGCTTTCTCAGCCAAGCACACCTCGCCTTGCATATACGGTCCTCAGTGGCTGCGAGAATATATACGGTGAACCCGCGTTCTACTCGAAGGGGGGAAATTTTTCGACTCTCCCCTCGATCGTCCGAGGAAATTTAGTAGCGCGTCGACCATGTAAACAACTCAGCCACGCTGCTATTCTTTTTTAATGGCTCCTTAAAGTCTTCAACTCCCACACAAGTTTCGATCGGAGGTACCAGTTTGACGGAAAAAAAATCTTTTTTCGCAAAATTACTGCATAATTACTAAAAGATGAAAAATGCTAAGATCATTTTCACCAGTGTCAAAAGAAACTATGAAAAATTATATGGGACAACGTATTTCGGATTGATATCCGTAGTATGTATATCCTTTTCATAAATATTCCGAAATCTAGAAAAATACTGACAAACTTTTCCTAAAATATCGTTAAAAAAATGGATACAGACATCAACGAAGTTATGGAAAATATTTTCACCAGGAATGTTGACCCAGTCCCACAAAATTCATCCTTAAACGTCCCACAGTTAATCTTAAATTCCAAAGATCATCCGATAAACATCCACACGTATTTTCCTCGCCTATTTATCTCAACCGTAAAGCATGAACACGTATCTTTCGGTATATCCGAACTTTCGCTCATTCTCTTTTCCCTGTCCTAGCCATCGATTCAAAGGATCCGAAGAAGCGTGTGTAGATCGAAGAAACCCCCAGCATCCGATGCACATGCATTATCCCGCGCGCCTTTGAATCCGTGTGTCGGTTTCTCTTAAAGGTATGGGTAAAGTTCTCACACACACACACACATACAACGCACACGCAAACACAAGCACACAGCCACACCTCGCGTGTTTCAGCTACTTGCGGATTGAAGCTCGGGTTAAGAAGAAGAGGCGAACGAGCGTGACTGCGGCGACTGACAAAGGCCGAGTGGAGGGGCTTAAGGAGACGGCGACGCCGTCCGCGCTGATGCTGTTGCTGTTGCTGCTGCTGCAATGTGTTCCTACAGAGTAAAAGAGAGGGCTCTCTCTCTCCCCTCTCGAGGAGATTGAGAGATAGAGATAGAGAAACACGAGAGAGAGTGGTGGTAAAGTTGGAAGCGGTCTTTCAGGCTCAGAGGTTCTAGGAGGGTCAGTAACACGCGGAGCCTTTAGAGTTAAGGACGTTACGTTCTTCGAAGCCTCGTTCTGTTAATCGTCAACGTTATTGTACAATAATAATAATATAACAATTAATAAACAGACAACAATAAGAATCGTTTCTCGTGAATTAAGCAAGTTTTCGGAGGTTTTTTATTTTCTTTTTTTTTTGTGACCTACAGTGAGCGAATCCGATGAGTTATATAGAGAAACAACTGAGAAATTGTTTTGTTATCGATGCTCGGTGCGGCTTTTCTAGTTATTCTCGTCGCGTCTCAGGAGCAACCGCGCGGGGGGATATCTATCCCGGGAAAACTGTAAAAAACGTTAGTGATTTATGATGAGTTCGGGGAAGCTGTGGCGAGACTCGGGTGCAGCAGTTCTCGTGCTACTGTCAAACGGGCCGCCGCTACAGTCGTCGACAACTAAGTCGAGCCGATTGTTGATGAGGCAAACGGACTACTGCTACCACTCCTTATCCCTACTATTGCGACTTTTTTTCTGTCGTTGATGTCGCTGTAAACAACGCCGGTGATTTTACCTAAGACGCACGTGCTTTTTTTCGATATTCGTAAACACGAGTTTTCGAAGTTCAGTGTTGCCAATTACTAATTTTTTGTTGTTGGCGACTCTCCAATTTTCGTGTTTTTCGTATTTTTTAGACGTCGCTGCAACGAACGCTATCGCTTTTTCCATAAAAGGCGCGCGAAAAGACTTTTCCTTGATGACTTAAACAGGGGTTTTAAAAAAATGCAGTGTTGCCAACAATAATTGTTTTTGTGTGACTCCCCTATTCTGACACATTTTTCTCATAAAAAGCCTTTTTTTAGACCCATAAACACGGATTTTTATGGATTCAGTGTTACCAAGCAGATTTTATTTTGCCGATACCTTCATTCAGGCATTTTACCGTCCAAGATTTTATGCGAAATTTGGATCTGTATTTAGTTCCTGGATAACTTCAACTGTACTGTTATTATTATTGACGCTAGTGAAAGTGAATATTGTCAGGTGCTTTGTTTTTTTCTTCTTTTACAATAAAAAGCCAAAAGACGGTGATCTCGCTGCTTCGGTTTACACTGTATTTTCACCTGATATGATTATTATCGATAAACAGTGCCGCGTACGAGGATTACGTGCTGTGCGATAAAAGTTCGTAAGAGAAAGGCATTTGGAAGACGTGAAAAAAATGTGGTGGTTTTTGATTTTGTTGATGGTGCGGGGTATGCAGTCGGCTCGAGGAGCATGCGAACCTATCAGAATCGAGATGTGCCGCGGGCTTGGCTATAACGTGACTGCTATGCCCAATCTAGTTGGTCACGAGATACAGGGAGACGCTGATTTCACTCTCCAGACGTTCAGCCCTCTTATTCAGTACGGATGCAGGTGAGACACACTTCAGTTAGGGTTATTACTGCGCCGCGCGTGTCTCTCGTTAGTCTCGACTCGGTGCATTTATATATGCGTAAAGTAGGAATTAGTTTACTTTCCATTCCGATGCACTTTCCGAACACTTAGATAATTGCACTCGCGAACATTGACTTTTATGCTTATTTGCAATTAAATACGTTTTAATAAATTTAAAAAACGAATTAAAATTTATATTAATTCATATAAATATGGATAATAATTATACTGTTATTAATTATTTACTAATAATTATATAATAATAGATAATAATTATAATATCATTAATTATTTATTATAATATGTTGATTAATTATAGTTATTTATTTTTTCAAGTATTTTTCATTGATTTTCATTAGATGAATGTTCACTCCTTGTTTAATGCAATAATTTTTTGATACTAGTAAACACCGGTTTTCAAAAATTCAGTGTTACCAACATACTTTTTTTTTAGGGATTCCCCGACTGGCACGTTTTTTTCTACAGTCACTGCAATCAACGCCGTCGCTTTTTCTTGAAAAGCACGTTGAAAGACTTTGTGATACTCGTAAACACGAATTTTTATGGATCCAGTGCTGCCAAATTGAATTTTTTTTGTCGATTCCTCCCATTCAAGCATTTTGGTACCCAAATCTCGACTCGGTGCGCATTATACGCATAATGCAGAAATTAATTTACCTTCCATTCCGATGCACTTTCGAACACTTAGATAATTGCATTCTCGAACATTGACTTTTACGCTTATTTGCAGTTAAATACTTTTAAATTAAAAAAACGGATTAAAGGTTACATTAATTCATATATAAAAACAATAATTTTATTATTTGTTATTAATAATAATATAATCATTAATTATAGTTATTTATTGCAAAAACTATTTTCAACTCGTTTTCATTAAATGAAAATTAAAATTAATTGTTAAAAAAAAAAAAAAGTTTTAAACAAATAATACATGACAATGTTCATTTACTAGTAGATTTACCCCACGTGACTTCTTGAATTTACAAAATGCGTATTTTTCATCCTTGCTAAAAATGCCTGCAGTTTCTCATCAAAATTCCTATTATTTAATAGTAAAATTTAGATTTGTTATCATTTATGGGGAATGAGTTATAAAATTCCATAACAAAACTACTATATACAAGATACTCAAATGTTAATGTCATTTTAATAATAAATAAATAAAGGTGATAATAACAACATTAATAATAATAATGCCAAATATATAAATAAAGAAACTGAAAATCTGTTTTAATTAAATATTCAGAAGCTATATTTTATTACATTACAAATTTAATGTTAACAGTTCTTATGAACACACTGTTAAAGATGTTTTCCAAGTTTTAATTGCCAAAAATAATTTAACTTTATTCATCAGCTAGTATATTAAATTTAACACACAAGTAAAGTAAAATTTTAAACTTTTGTATTAATCTTCCTAATTGTTGGAAATATTTAGTATAAAATACTGTAATTTTACGTCTCACATATTAAGTTTAATATAAAAGCTTAAGAAAACTTTTTACACCTCTAATGGAAGTTTATAGCAAATGCCTTAACAGTGAACAATTCTTTTAAATCAAATAATTACATTCCTTATGTAATTCTACTCTATTCTATTTCTTATCTATATGAAATTCTCTATGCACAAATATATAAAGTTCTATAAGAGTTTTCAGCAACGCTTGTAATTTCCTTCGTAGCAGAAGCCTATAAATTGATTTATCTAAAAATTCTTGTAATTCTTTGGAAAAATCATGAAACCTCTCCTAAATTATTATCAACAACAGTCTATTAATATTTTTTCAATTAATAAACTTTCGTTTCGGAATTTTGTAAATTTCATCTATTTAGAGGGGGGATCTCATGAGAAACTTTGAAAATTCAGGCTCTGGGGCGCGCATTTCGTGAAGCTGACCCCCCCTGTTCTACACAGTGGGTTAAATATTTTTATAGTGCAGAAAGATACAAAATATTGCTATTGTCCCAGCAGCTAGGAAATGACTTATATTTAAATTTAAATACGCAAATGAAGTGAAATAGGAATTAAAAGAAGATAATTTCGAGATGAAAATTTATATTCTAAGCACTAATGGTTTTCTTCTTTTCAGTGCCCAGTTACACCTGTTCTTATGCTCGGTTTATGCACCGATGTGTACGGAAAAGGTGTCCTCGCCGATTGGACCTTGTCGTGGTCTCTGCGAGCAAGTGCGAGCTCGATGTTACCCAGTTCTTCAGGGCTTTGGATTTCCATGGCCAGCAGCTCTTAATTGTTCGAAATTTCCACCGGAGAACAATCACCAACACATGTGCATGGAAGGACCGGGAGAGCCGGGACCGGTTAATCCGATACAGGTCCGTTGTATCCTCATCTTTTAAGGAAGTTGAAGAGCTTGACAAATCAGTACTAAGATGAAGGACTCTTGATCGCCGTTTGTCCTTAACCCGAGAAATCATTGATAACTATGAATAATAGCAATTTCCAAAAGAGCTATGTTACAATTTTCTTTATTTATTTTTTTTTCAAAAATAATACTCATTTTATAACAAATTTAAATGCTCCAAGATTCATTCTGTTTCTCAAAAGATGTTCAACCGATTATATAATTAATAGTCATTCAAAAGTGGTTAATAATTTTTCGACGATTAACATTATCAAATATCCAGATGCATAATTTGTAGATCGTGGAGAAATGTAATTCAATATCGTCTTGTTCTTTGGATTTCTAGGCGGTAGGCGCTGGCAATGGACCCTGGGGCTGTTCCCTGTATGCCAAGTCAGGCCTGTATATATTTCTCAATCGCTCTGGTAGATGCGCTGCAGCCTGTGACGCCGATATACTCTGGTCTCAACGAGAAAAGCGTCTGACCGAAGCGTGGATAGCAGCTCTCGTTACTCTCTGTCTGATCTCAGTAGCCGGAGGTATCGTCAGTCTGCTGAAACCTCGGAAACAGCCAACTACCATGTCTACGGGTGGTTAGTATCAACGATTACGTTTCATTTCCTTAAGGATCTATTCCACAGATAGGTATACCGAAAAAAAAATTAAAAAAAAAATGTTGACTCTACTGTCAACAATTCCCGAATTATTATTATTCTAAACAACTTTTTTTGACATTGTAGACCATTTTGAGTATACTGACATTAAAATGTGGGGGAAAAAAATGCTTTCGTGAAAACAAAGCTTCCTCTATATGAGAAACCAAAATGGAATGGCATTGTAAAATTATTATTCATAATTTATATCGAGAATCAATATTATTGTTATTAAGTGTATGATGTATTCGATCGAGGTATGTAATTCAAGTAATTATTGAATTGAATAACGAGACTGTCAATCCTATTTGCGTGTTGCAGAAAGTGCGATCGCGTGTCTGGCTGTTTGCCACGCGGCTGTCGGAATCGGTTACGTGATTCGCCTGGCAGCGGGCAGAGTGGCTGTCGCGTGCACTTCAGCGGTACCCCTGCACCCCCAGGATCAGGTGGTGATCGCGCAGCAACAGCAACAGTACCTCACGCAGGATGGCTTGGCGAATCCTTATTGCGCCGTTGTATTTCTTCTGCTATATTACTTTGGAAACGCTGCGAGTGTCTGGTGAGTTTCTCTCTCTCTCTCTCTCTCTCTCTCTCTCTCTCTCTCCCGTTTTCTCCACACTTATATTTCTATAATAGTGCATATATTGTATGCACATCGTACTACAACAGGGCGTATAGTATTTGAGTGTAGCAACCGCAACAACTGACCCCTTTATGCTGCCGTACCCTTTTCCCGTTCCTCCTTCACGGTCTTTCGCTCGTCCGCGTTACGAGTCGAACGTTAAATTGCGAATTCCCTCTGAGAGACGTAAACAACGAACAAAGAACGAGCGATTCGAACGTTTTCAAGCAATACCAAAGTCGTGGAACTTAAAGTATTGTCAATTTGTAAACCTTGCTCTTAGCCTCCTCATCATTTTTCATGTTACACAAAGTCCTCTCTACGCGGAAGCATGACGATCAATTATAGCTTCCTCATTGGGAAAGCTCTGTGCAAGATGAAAAATTATGAGGAAACTATGGGGAAGATTCTACTGTACATTTTTTTTTTACATTTGAGGGGACAATTCTTCTGTATTTTTGACAAGCTTTGTTCTTAAGTTCTAATAGAAATCTGACCAGTTCACATATCTTTCAAGGTAAATTGCAATAACATTGTAGCTGTATTGCTCAAGTTATTGATAAAATGTAGAAGTCTTTTTTTTAAAGTATAACAATATTAAGATTTTCAACTTGAATTTAATATGAACTTTCATTGATTTTTATTCAATTTTATGCATCCTGAACACGATCAATGAACAAATCAGGAAAATAATTTGTCGCCTTTTGGTTTTTAAATTCAGTAGCGACCACTAAATGTTTTCTTCATGTGTTGGATGTGTTAGGGAAACTTTATTTTGAGTATTTGTTTATCGTTGTTTTAAGTGGTAGACAGTAAAAATATTAAATTCCAACTTAACGAACCTGAACAAGAAAAAAACAAAATTGACTTCATTTTTTTCTTCAAAATTCGGTAGCGACCACTAAATATTTGATCTACTGATAACTTAGGAGGATTTTTAAAAAGTATTTGGCACAACTTTTTGAGTTGGAAGACCAACGAAAAAAGTATTGAAATTGAAAATGTGAACCACCCTAAATGTAGACGTAAAGACCACGCCGCGTTACTTTTCGTGAGTCCCCGTTTGTATCGAAATGCCTGAGGAGATAAGAGCGCGTGAGGAGGGGGGATAACAATCTGGCAACAGTGTTGTGCGGGTTCCCCTCGTGCCGCTAACGAGCCACTGACTCGCATCTCGCGGAGAGAGCGAGGAGGCGGAGGCCGAGGACGCGGACGAGGACGAGAAGGGCCCCAGGTTCCCATCCCCGGGTTTATGTTGAGAGGCTCATCTCAGCCGTCTTTCAATATAACGGGTAGCCCGAAAGGTATAGATCAGGTAAGTATATCCTTTTTATTATTATTTTTTCGCCCAATAGCGAATTTAAAAAAAAAATGTTTTCCTTACTATCTTAATTTTATTAACTTGATAATCTATTTTTTATTTTCATTCTTGAAGAATTTTTTGGAGGCTGTATGAAAAATAATTGAGTTGAGTCACCCGTTGGATAGAAATACGTTGTGGCGAGAGAGACCGAGAGAGAAAGAGAGAAAAAGAAGAGAAGAAGAAGAAGAAGAAGAAGCTTGCTAGATATGCATGGAGTCAATGGCATTCCATCTCGGAGCCCCAGAGAGCGGGCCAGCAAGGGAAGGAGAGGTCGAGGAGTCGTGTAGAAGGAGGAGGAGAAAGGTAGCGCAAAGGTAGAGAAAGATGGTTGAGAACGGATAGCCTGGTCGAAGGTGCCAGTGCAGGACCGCTAAACAAGTTCCAAGGAGAGCAGAAAACGAGTATCGAAGATACTCTGGTACATTATTTACGTTCGTATTGTTTGAAAAAAATAGTCCTGTTCCGGATGTATCGCCACTCGTGTTTTTATCACGACCGTCATCATTCTGCATTGCGTTGGTTCACTTAAAGATGTCAGAGATACGTAAATTCTAAATTCTAATTAATATTGCATTTACGTGTGATTTGATTCATTAATTAACACCGAATACCATTTTGATCGCGAGACAGTGTGATTGTATTAGGACAACATTGCTATATTTCGACGAATTTGTTTTAATGGAAAATTGATTTTTTTTTTGTCGCCGATAATTTCAAAATTTATAGTAATTTCAATAATTATTCTGCTGAAATAGAATGTGAAATCAATTTGCAAAATACTTTGCAACCTGTTCACAAATTTTATTGGTGAAATAGTCTCCTTCGCTTAAGTAAAAAAGATATTCGTTTGATTAAAAAAAAAAGAAAACGGGTAAAGAGAATTTGTCCACCTCTTGAGTATCAAAACACCTAATAGCTATTGCAGTGTCTCCTAAGTTTTCAGAGACGAGATAAAATGTCTCAGGTATATTAAAAACATTTACACAACTGCTACTTCAAAATGATATAAAAATTATAAATTTTATTACAATATTAGGCATTGAAATTTAACAAGAAATCGTTCTAACGCTGTTTATTCGCATTTGTTCGCCTCAGTCCATATTCCGAATCGCCGTGCATATACCTTAGAGCATATATTCACCAGCTACGTGCTGTTTTTCTCTTATTCGCCTCCCCATTCCGTCGCTCCTTCGCCAAAGAGGAACGAGGCAACCAAGAAATAAGAAGAAGAAGAAGAAAAAAAAGAACTAAAACCCAACCAAGGAGAATATTGAAAAGAGGAAGAAAGTGGAGAACAAAGAGGAGGGTAGAAAATTGCTCTCCCCCTTCTTCCATCACGCGTAACACGATCCAATTATGTGTCGCTGGTACGCGCAAACGATTTACAAGCAAGATTGAGCAGCAGCGAGAAAACGAGTAAGGCACATATACATATACCTTTTCATCTCCGTCCTCCTCGTTGATTTTTATTTTAAAAACAACTATAGATGAACAGTCGCGTGTCAGGACTGTAATTATATATGTCTAATATAGTTTCAGGTAGCAAATTACACAGTCCAAGCTGTCTCCTGCAACAACGAAAAGAGGGAAGAAAGCCTTCGAATCCATCATTTACTTAGTATATCCATGTGAATAGAAAATTGATGGAAATCTTGTGAAGAAAAGAGGTCAGACGAATGAGAATGAAGGATATTGCAGGGTTTGCACCAAAGCCAATTAACCCGACGGTTCAATCTACATGCTCCTCGCGCTGATCAGGATAACCAGCGACGATTACCGTGTACCATGCAGTGGACTCTGAATTTTCAACGCCAAGAAGAAGAAGAAGGAGAAGACGAAGCAGAAGAAGAAAAAGGAAAGGACACGATGGGATATTGCAGCTTTCTCTCTCTCTTAGTTTCACCTCAACTCTCGTGAAGATAGTTGACTCTGCGCGTACACGGCAAGCGAGCAAATGGTTGCTGATGCTGGTCTTCTTCGTCTTCTCTTCCAGAGCGCTTTTGAGAACGAGAGAAAAAGGGAGAAATCTGGGCGGAGGATCAGGGCAGAGGAAGAGCCCGAAGTTGCCGCGCGCATAACGACTTGCTAACTAACAAAACAAATACGAAATGACTAGTACCCCTCGCTCATCTCATCTCGGCTGATTATATACCCCGGGGCGCAGTCGACGCTCCACGACCCACGACTCTCCTCTTCTCTCGTTCCCTCTTTCTCAATCTCATCTTTCGCCTTCTCCCACATTGCGGTTGCCTGACCAGCGGGGTTGCGCTGCTGCTCGTCCCTCTGGCGCTTCGTGGTCAACGTCTAATCGGAGGGCTTGCTTCGATGTTCTTCGTCTTTCTCTTCTTTCTCTTCTTATGCTTCTACTTCTTCTTAACTATGATTCATTCCGTGCTTCGCCATACCGAATAACGAGTACGAAAGACAGAGAAAGAAAACTTGTTCCCTGTGGAAAAAAAGGACGACGGGCACGGTGAAAGATTGAGGGCCCATGTCTATAGTTTGAAGTGCATATATTATCCTGGTAAATGGGAAGGATACCTCGTTTAGAAGATCCTATTGATTTCTATGCGGTTATATATTTTTTAATAACGTTTCGGGTATTTTAGAAATATTTATCGTCTTGGCATTTTCAGGAGAGTTTATTGTACGTTGAAATGACAAATTGTTTTTCATAATTACGAATTTTTGCAATGAGATAGCAAAAGCTTTTATAAATTAGCGAATACAAACTTTGGCAATATGTCGAATTATTTTTTTACTGTGTTTTGAATAGAAAAAAAATTATTGCATTTCAATTTTTGTGAGTCGATTTTAATCGAAGGTTGTCTCTTTTTATTAAAATAATATTAGGACTTCTATCACATAAATTGGAAGCATAGCTGATAAATACAGCTATCAGGAAACGTTCACTCCTACTTTAGAAGATCGGATTGAAAATCATAAAAAAATTTCAAAAAAAGAAAGTTAAGGAATCTTCAAGTATTTTCAAGTATCTTCATTATCTGAGGGTCGAAAATTCCTACAGGATAGTTTCTTAGATATTAATAATGTATATCGACTAGTTTCAAAGAATCATTTATCTTAGCACATTTAACGATTTTTCAAACAAATCCACAAAATAGTAACGAGTTTATTTATTTCAATTTGTATGCTATTAGTTTCACTTCGCTACAATGGGTATTAATAGGATCTTTGTATCATCCTCGTCACGCCCGAAATAACCAAAATATTTAATTGAGTCGTGGAACACATTGGGTTCTCTTTAAAACAAATTTTCGATTCTCTAGAGCTATTTCTGTAGCTTCATTCGTGCTATATATTTTCGCAGTTTCCTGGCTAATGCGTGTTTATTATGCCACCCAAAATGTACGTTCCAAGCCGCTGAACCATCCCGTACGATCGGAAGCTGTGGTTAAATAATCACCAGAGTGAGAGGAACAAAGCTGTGTAAGAGAACAAATAAATATCTACGACATTAATAAAACACACTTGCACGTTATATTCAAGTTTTTATTATTGAAGTATGCGGCATGAATGACAAGTATTCCTAAAAATATTTTATATGTTTTTAGTGCTAAACCGTACTTTTTTATAACACGAAAAATAATAATGAGCAGATGTTAAATATTTTTCTTTCCTCGAGTCGCACCTCGCGACTCTTTTACCCTGGTCATCCATTTAAATGGTAAATTCCAGATTTTTTTTTTGTTAATCGTGTATTATGTTTATTCATGAAATTATTTTAAAAATTATAAATCATATCGAATGAAAAATTTGAAATAAAATATCGAAACAGTATTCTTTGGTTACTGCGGGGATACAGTAAGAACAAAATTGAAAATGTTATATTAAAAAAAAAAATGGTTCATACACGTTCATAAATTATAATCGTTAATTTTTTCAGAAAAAAACAAAAAAAAACAAGTTGTAGGTTTCTAGTTTTCTAAAAAAAAAAAAAGTACAAAAATAATATATAAAAAAGTGTGTATCTTCATTTCGCAAAATATTTATCGTCACATCAATTGAACAATAAAAATCCGTAAAATACTAAAAGAAATGTTTCAAAGTACAAAAACTAGAATTTCGATTTTACGAAAAAAAAAAATGTTTTACTGTGTATATAAAATATATTTTCATATATATTTTTTCGCCAAATACACATACACTCAATTCCATGTAGAATATTATCATTGAACGTAATACTCAGCCACTAAAATTCCTTTAAAAAAAAAAGAAATAAAAAAAATAGTGTCATGTTCTGAAATGTATGATGAACATGGAACGCAGCGTTTTTCTCATGAGGAATGAATATTTGTTTTGGCTGTGGTATGCCGGACGTACATCCAAGCTTCGGCTCTCTGAGGTGGGGAAGAAGCAAGAGTAAGAAGATCCATCAAGCTCTTGAATCTCCGAGCCTGTAGGAGGTCTCCGTGGCCCCGAACCTCGTAAAACACGAGGCAATTTTCATAGGGGATATGCGGAGCTCGGTCGTGTGTCTTGTCCTCTGATGTTTCCTTTTTTACTTCTCTCTTCCTTGCTTCTTGCTCTTCTCTCTCTCTCTTTCTCTCTTCGTCCAGTGCAATAAGGTATTATGTAAAGCCGCGTACGTGCGATTCGGCGAGCTCGTATTCGCCACTCGTTACCCTCCCGGTAAATACTGCAACGTAATAAAATTACACTGGCGTACAACTCGTTAATCATTGAGGCTCGATTGGCTCGACCGAGAGAAAGGCGCGAATTGAATGAAACGAAAAAGTAACAAACTTTTTCCAAAGTAATCGATTCTACATTTTTCTTCAATTTTATTGTATAAATAAATAGCGTCTAAAATAATTTAAGGGATCAATGAAAATTTACTTTGAGGCTTAGACCGTTTTTAAAGCAAAAGAAAAAATAAATTATACACTGGTCAGTAATATTTGATACTCGATTAATTCTCCAAAAGATTTTGAGAAATAAAATAAACTTTTCCAGAAATAATCGAAATTACAATTTAGTAAATGTTGTTCCTACTCTTAAGTGAAAAATAATTTTTATAAACGTTAAAAAGTCGATAATAGTAAAAGTCGATAAAGATAATAGTAAAAATATTTATCTGTGCTGTATTTTACATTTGTCTCGACTGTGAGAAAGGTGGAAATATCTTTTTTTGTTTAAATAAATTAAACCTTCAGACAAATAATTAAATTTACAATTAAAATGATTGATTTCAACGTTATTTAGAAATATTTCAGTTTTATTGCATTATGCAAACTGCACATATGTAATTCTACAAGTAAAAATAATTGAAAATTTTCCAAAAGATTAACAAACATAAAATATAAATTTAATACTTCTACTTCTTTCTGTGAAATAATCCTCGGTATCTTTCAATCGTCTATAGCATTGCGTATATATATATTTTACTGTACATGATATTGCGGTCCGACTGGTAAGAGGAGAATGCATCGTGAGAGAAGGGCGAATGGAGAGGAGCCGTTTATCAGTTCCGTGAAATCAGTTCAAGCTGTGCTTTGCTCATTTCTCCCTTGCACCTCCGCTCTCCGTGAACTTCTTCGCATTTTCTGTTCATTTCCTTTTTTTTTTTTTTTAATTTGCCCTTGACTCTCCAGCATCCAAACGTTTCGCTGTACTAACTATAGTAAACCATTAAATCTGTTGAACCCCTCGTTATGCTCTGCTTGCATCGTCGTCGTGTGTCACAGAAAATTGTTGGGCTGCTGTACATTTGGTGCGAGGGGGGATGTTTTGTGCCACGTGTGTTCGTGTCTGGCACGTTTCCTTCTCTGTGCAGGAGATCTTTTTTTTTTATGCTGCTAGAGTTCTCACCCCTCTTTACATACGTGGGCGGTCGAAATAACCAAAAATCATGCGATCATTTGAAAAATAATTTTGTTCGAATTACCAAACGCGTTCATTTTTTTTTTACACGTCCAGTTTGAAGGAAAATATTTATTTGCTACCTCGAAATTTTATTCAAATTGCTTATTCGAATAAAATCAATAAGTAGGAACAAAAAAATGAATAAGAAATAATTTCCCAATCGAAAAATTATTGTTAAAATAAATTGCCTGTAGCAATAACAAGTAAAAGAAAAAGCTTTGCTCTCTCATGCGAGTATGATGAATTATTCTCCAAAGACCTAAGGTTTTATCTCAGCGAGGAAGGCAAACATTTTTCAAGGCGCGAACGAAGAATTTCTTCGGGCAGTTCGGTCCAAGAGCATATGGTCTCGGGATGTTTGCTTTGCACCCGAGTTACCAGCGCGAAGGAACAAGTGGGTGAGTGGAGTGAGTTAAAAAAAAGGGGGGAAACAAACCTGGCGAGAAGCGAGAGTCTTGGCTGCCTACCTGTTTGCTCTCATGCAGAGCTTGCTCTTTACTTGATATTTGTGTTCGTGCTTCTGTATATCTTGGCTTCTGCTGTTGCACCAACCAAAATCAGTAGCTATGTTTTTCTTTCTTCCCTACCTTGCGTAGCTGAATCGGACAAAAAAATAATCATGAAGAAAAATCGTAAGAAATAAACCGATAGAATGGTTCGATGCAGATCACGAAAATATTATCTAAAGAAAATGAAAACCACGAAAAAAATATGTGGAATACACCGTTGAATTTTTGTTATTTATTGTCGTCGTCAACATGTTTTTACAATTAATGAAAAAAAATTTCAGGCGACGGAGGATAAAATACATGAGTTGATTTCTTCGGTTCGATTTTTTTCTCTTTCAAGGATAGTGATTGGTAAATATCGCCCCATACAGAAAGACATTTCCATCGATCGATTTTTTCATTGGTCGACATTATCGCGGCAGATTTTTCACCAACCGATTTTTCCATTGACTGAAATTACCGTTGCCGATTTTTCACCAGCCGATTTTTCCATTGGTCAAAATTAGCCTCCCGATTTTTTACCAACCGATTTTTTCATTGGTCGATATGATCACGGCCGATTTTTTCATTCTCTGAAATTACCGCGACCGATTTTTCACCAGCCGATTTTTCTATCGGTCGAAATGATCGCGGCCGATTTTTCACCAACCGATTTTTTCATTGTCTGAAATTACCGCAGCCGATTTTTCCATTGGTCGAAATGATCGCGGCCGATTTTTCACCAGCCGATTTTTCCATTGTCTGAAATTACCGCGACCGATTTTTTCCACCTGCCGATTTTTCCATTGGTCGAAATGATCACGGCCGATTTTTCACCTGCCGATTTTTCCATTGGTCGAAATGATCACGGTCGATTTTCCATCTGCCGATTTTTCCATTGGTCGAAATGATCACGGCCGATATTCCCACCTGCCGATTTCTCGAATACCCTTCTTCATAAAGGTAGTTTTCTTAAAGATATAAAATAATGATTAAGCAATTTGTAAAGGTTCTAATTTCTAGGCCTTTAAATCAGTAATTTCAAACCGATTTTCTATTTATTACAAATAAAAATGCATCTAGCTGAAAATAATTTCTCAATAGTACTACCTCACATATGTACAGGCCTGCTGTTCTCGATTCTTGGTGCAGACCAACGAGCGAGCGAATCATAAGGCAGGCACGCATATAGTCAGCAAACGTTCTCGCTCCTGCTTCGTTTCGCTTCGACGCCGTGTTAACAAGTTCGGTGAAACACTTCAGTGAAAAGATCCCTGGGGCTCTCTCTCCCTCTCTCTCCATCTTTCTCTCACTCTCTCTACTCTTTCGTTTGTGTAAACGGCACACACGACTTCACGCTATGGCTCCAATATAAAGGGAGGCTCGTCGTCGGTTTAAGGTTGCTTTACTACCCACCTACTCCTACTTGCAGTACTGCTATAATTGCTACAAGCACAACTAAAACCATCATGATTAACAACATGATACTTGTGTATATTAAAAGGAAGTATGGAATGCAGAAATGTGAATAACACAGAAAAAGCTGTGTGTAGCAACATCAAGCTAGTTCGTTAAGGCTCAACGATTTAAAGTCCTGAACTATTTATAAAATGTTTCTTTCCTTTTGCTATTTCAGTACTTTATTTAATATGTGTGAAAAAAAATTGGAACGGGTCAGCGAATATTTGTAATATACATTATTAGTTGAAGGTTTTATTTTTTTATGGCGTTTGTGTCGAAATCAAATCGACTTAAAAATATATAAAATATAATCAAAGATAAAGAATCTTAAAGAGAAATCTCTTGAAAAGATTTTATCTCACAAAAAACATACCAATGTATTGGTGTGCTACCAATTTTTTTTTTAATAAAAATGATAATGTACGTCTGTTGTACTTCGGTCGATATGAAGGTCCTCGAGTGGTCCATTAAAATTGGTGAATTATTCTAATTTGTTACAAATTAAAGATGTGGTTTTTTTTTACACATAGCTCTGAAGACATTATACAGAGCGTGTGATTTTCAGCGTGTGAAAGTCTTACTCTCGTTACAAAAATATGCTTGTCAATGAATTTTGTGCTTCAAAATATATATCAGTCCTGTTTATGAACGCAGCATGGGCGTCGGTGGCACGTTATTCCCGAAGCGATGAGAACAACGGGAGGACCGTATAAACGAAAACCTACCATTACCGTTGTAGACAGAGCCGAGATTACCATTTATCATCGTTTCCAAGAGGCCGATGAAGGGAACTCGCCATCTATCACTCTCATTCACTTTGGTACCACTCCGAACGAGAGAAAGAGACTTTGATTCCTATCACTCGACTCACGGTTCATTGCAGACATCCATTACCAGCTCGATACGAAGGTTTCGTTATTTTATAAAGTGAAAGCCTCGAAAAATATATTTTACAAATTCTTTTGTATTGTAAATAACACTTTTATTATTATCAATAGATTTATTAATCGTGTAAATGTTTAATATGTTTTGTTTCTGTTTTATATGGGCCAAAAACCGTCAAGTCGACCACGCCAAGTTTTCATGTCAAGAAAACGTCCACACATTTCTTCAGGATGTTGGTGTACTTGAAGAAAAGACGCAGGAATTTTATCGGATTTTTTTATTGCATATTCAAGCCATTGAAAATCGCTGAAAATAATCATTGTTTATTTTTTAACAACAATACTAAGGCTCGCAAAAAAAAATTATAACATGAAATTTTGGATTACGCTGAAAATCCAAAGTTTGATTTTCTTATAATTTTTTTTTTCTTTCTAACAACATTTTTTTGTAAAATTCTCCGATTTTATTTTATGCTATATTTCCATGTTGAAATGCCTAGAATCTTAGAAAAAATTGGCGAGATGAGTGGCAATTTCGCTCCAGAGTTACAGCAAGAATTACATAATAAAAAAAATGTAACGCGGGCCTTAGAATATTTTCCATATACATTCTCAGCCCTCCTGAACGCAGAGAGCAATTACACGTCAGATTACCACGATGTTCCATCGTTCGAAGAGCTGTAACTCTGGAGCGAAATTGCCGCCCATCTCGCAAATTTTATCTAAGATTCTAGATTTTAGCTAAATCGGAAATGCCGTTTAGGAGGGAAAAACGTGGCAACTTTATTTAATTGAAAAATAGCATAAAATAAAATAGGAGAATTAAAAAATATATATTGTTATGATTTTAATTGAAAAAATCTGAAAAAATTCCTACGTTTTTTCTTCAACCAGATCAACATAATAAATTTGAATAACTTTGAGAACGTTTTGTTGACATGAAAAGTTGACTTGACGTGTTTTGCCTCATACATAATTATAATTATTTTGTAAAGTCAAATTCTCGACAAATATATTTTACAATTAGTTTTAAACGATTAATACTATATTATTAATAGATTTATTTGTGAATTATGTATGATTACAATTATTTCCAAGTGATTTTCAATTCGTTACCGCATTACGAAAGTACTTTAAGTCTGTAAAAGTGTTTTTTGCTTCTCGAGATAGCGAATAAATCTCGGTCGCTGTTCTGTTACGAGGTCGAATTTTAAGTTGCAGATTTTACAATAGCGAGGCACTGTTGGCCGTGGCTGAGAAGGCAGAGAGAAAGAATGATACAGCAGCCGAGAAGGGAGAAACGAGAAGCAGGTGGTGGCAGACGCGCTGCAGTGGTCTCTCGGGCAGGCTCGTTTATATACCGACGAAGCATTATTATTGCGGACAACCTGTTCGCCAAGGGCTGCTTCATGTAATAGTAGTAAATTTTATGCGAGTTCCTGAGTCGAACCATAATCCTTGCCTTCCTGCTGTTGCCAGCAGAGCTTGCGCGCCCTTAAGGTGATGTGAAAAGCGTCAGTTTGCCTCGTTATACTCACATTATCTTAAACAGCATTACAGGGCATTATTTACTGTTTCGGTAAATTGGACCTTGTCGACATATTTCAATGTTAATTCATCATTTTTTAAAACTCGATCATGATATCACAATTTATTAAATAAAATTCTGCAGAAGCAAACTTTTCTTTAGTTCAACTGGATGTTAAATAGATTTTTAAAAATTCTTGAATATCGAAGATTTTGTTTATATTAAACGAATATTATTCCTTGAGTGATAATTTTATATTAAATTTTATATTTATCGGTTGGCTGGAATAAAAAATAGAACTCTCTGAAAATCATTTTTTCTAAAAAAAAAAAAAAAAAAAAAACAGAGATTACGAGATTCGAAAGCACCGAACAACTCCACATTAGTGTTACACGTACTCGGTGCTACGTTTCACTTGATCTCAGAGGTTTTCGATTTCCAGACTAGCGTGATTAATCAGGTGAGAAGTGGAGGTTGTCTGGTAAGCTCTTTCGGTCTCTTCGGCAGACACCCCGGTCATAATACACCGCATTGGAGAAACTGGTCAGGAAGGCTTTGGGCTGATTATTGCCGACAGGGACAAGACTCGGCTTTTGTTCCGCGCACAACCACTAAACGGGTAGTCTCCTCTCGCTCGCTCGCTCTTTTACGGACGCGTTCGTGTGTAAGGAACTTACACCAGGTGTGCAATACCTATATAAGTTACTCCCTCGGTTTAGTTTGCACAAGTACGAGTTGCCGAAACGGGCGTTCTACCTAAAATAGTCGGTTCGTGTACAGCAAACGCGACTTTTCGAGCCTAAAACGTTGTGCAAGAACACCGATAACGCTGTCCCTGATCTTTTTTTTTTTAACTCTTCTCAAATTGCAAAAATTCTATTTAGAAAAATTGTAATAAAAAAATGAAAGACTGCAGATATTTTATTTATTCAATTAGGATTAATTGTTATTTCAATATTTTAGGTAAATCAACGATTATGTTATAATTAGCATAAATACTACTAAAAATAATGCTGCTCATGATTTTTTTTTTTCATATTCAGGAAAGCTCATTTAAAAGAGTTTTGACAAAAATATGGAAAATAGAAAATGAACCAATTTAATGGTGATCAAAAATGATTTCAAGCGACATTTTAAGTAAATTAACAACATGCTTCTCAAGTCGATACTTTAATCCTGTATTTTTTGCAGGTTTTTTCAAAATGAAAACGGTGAAAGACTAGAAATTATTAAAATATTGGAAACAAATATTTGATCAGTGTAACAAAAATTCAAACTTATTATTCAATATTATAAATTTTTGACTATTTTTCTTTTTTGTTCTTCTCACAATGAGAATTTTTTTAAAAATTTAAAAAGTAGATTTACAAAATATTTAAAGCAGTATTAACATCTGATCGATTTACTGAAAATTAAGACTCATTTTATTGAACCAAATTGTATTAAAATGAAAGAATTGTTCCTAGAGAACATTTCATTCGGTAATATTCTTAATTTCATCGGACTCGGAACTTTCGATTCCGGATATTAACGTGAATTTCTTGTTATCTGGTTACAGGTGGGTCGTTTTGTCTGCATGGTGGTACATCGTTGCAAGAAAATGGAGCCGAACATCGGGGAATGCAAGCAAGGAAGACGGTTTTGGTCTCGAGCAGGGCTTCTCAACTGTCGGAGCTGTCGTTGCTTGGGGATTTCCTGCGGCTCACACGATAGCCGTACTCGTTACAAGAGACGTTGACGCAGATGAATTGACTGGTAAGCCACTACACAGAAATCGATTTCACTCGATTGTAAACCAATCCACGCACAATTGTTACAATTGAAAAAAAAAAAAAAATATGAAAAAAACTTCCCTAACTTTCACAAATGTCAAGCATATCAAGAGACGCTGTGCAATATTGAAACAAGCTGTAGCTTAGTAAAAATTTGCAGCTTATAATTATTTTTCACCTTTTGCAGAATCTTTCTTTTATGTAGTAAAAAAGCTTGCCAATTGCTTCCTCATTATTTTACATTTAAAAAAAAAATGTTTACATGTATGCAAAGTAGAATTGTTTTCTCTACAAAGCTTCCTCAATCAGAAAGCCAAAGTGGGATAAACGCTTTGTAAAGAAAAAAAATTGCAAAGTTCTACTTTGTATACATAAAAGAAATATTTTAGGGCAACATGAAAAAAGCCTTGTAGAATTTTATTTTATTACAAAACGTGAATTCGCCCAAACAGGATTCACAATACTGGCAGAAAAATAGTTTATTTTAATACTAAAATAATATATTTATTTCATATTTATTGGATGACTAGAATAAAAAATATAAATCTCTGAAAATCATCTCTTTTTATTGACTCGCGAGAAATCATTTTTTTCTTTTACTGAGGAAGCAAAAAATCTTCCTGAGGACTGAGGATTTAAAGAGAAAAAAAAATTAGGTTTAAAAAAGAATCATAAATAAATGGAGAAATAAATTCGTGATTTGGTTTTATCGCCCCTCTCGTTGACTCAGACCTCAGCTGTTCAAAAGTTACTTATCGGTATCTATTTTTATAATATTTTTATACTGTCGTTTGTATGGCCAGTACTGCATTTCAGGTATACATCGATGGAATCGGTACTAAGCAGGCTCAACTCTAGAGTGATAAGATAAAGCTCGTAATATGATGCCATGTGATGCGATAGTATAATGCAATCAATCCCTCCAAGTACAACAATATCTGGCTACCGGAAACCAGTATCAGCCTCTCAAAATTTAAAAAAAAATTCATTATCAGTATTCTACCTAAATAGAGTAAAGACAAATATTATACAAGGATACGGAAAATGTAAACTCGTGCAAATGCCTATCTACCCTGCCTTGTGTCCTATCTCTTATAATATCCACCATGAAAAATGTTGTATTCATCTTATGCTTGAAAAATAAAGTCTATGTGTGGGGTATTCCATACCGATTCGATTTGGGTCTCACGCTCGACCTCTCGGATTTGGTCCATGATTTTTTTATATTATAATCTCAACTCTAAACCAAAATTTGTATTAGTTATTTTTTAATCGTTTGATATACTTTTGATTATTAATTTATAGCCGACATATCGATCGACGGAGTTTGAAAATCTGAAAAAAATATCAAGAGTCCTATATCGGATATCAATATTTTAAAACTTGGATCGAATGTGAGCCGGACCCTGATCCTGTTTTTTCGATTTTTTTCTTTTTTTTTTTCAAAAAGAAAATTGTAAAAAAATTAAATGCGTAAGTCAGTCCGTTGAGGGCTGTTGCCTAAATATTTCTACATATAAGTCAGGACTTCAGTGAAATTTTTTCAGATTTTTTTCAAACACAATAAAAAAATATTGCTTTTGACAAATCTGAAAATATTCTCAAATGTCCTGACTTATAGGTAGAAATTACTGACTTACGTATGTAATTTTATTGAATTTTCTTTTCGAAAAAATATCGAAGAAAGTAGAAAAGTTAAAAAGTTAAAAATATCGATGAAAATATCGAAATAATTATGAGTATATCAAATCTTACAATAAAAAACCTAATAAAAATTCTGGTTCCCTCTTACAGTTAGAGCGCTAAAATAAAAAAACAGATCGAGGTTCAGATTCGCAGGTCGAAACGGTATGGAATGGAACTGTGAAGATAATTTTAAACAATACACGAATGAATTCAGGTTTTAAGATAAAAATATATATTTAATATAAAGCATATTTCTCTGAATTAAAGTACAAGACTGAAAAGTAAAGAAAAAAAAACTAATAATCTTAGAAATTTCCATATTTATCCTACGATTTTTCCTGAACATATTTTTTTTCTCAAACATTTTGATGACTGAAAAAGCATGAGCAAGGCTGAAAAAAATATAACGATTGCCTCAGGACGTGTAATATTTCAACGACTTCTCATTTTAGTCAAATATCAAATTTCTCATTTCGTAAATTATGGAAAATAAATACAAGAAAAAAAAAGTGCCTCTTTACAAAAATCTTCACAAATTTCAAAAATGTTCAGAAATAAATTGAAAAGTAAGAAATTCTAAAAAAAAATCCATGAAAAATACTAGAATATTTGTTGTGTTATGTAGTAAAAAAACCTTGCAAATTGCTTCTTCATTATTTAAAAATTTTTAAAAATGTTTACAATTAAAAAAAAAAATTTTTAAATGTTTGTATGCAAAGTAGAATTTTATTTGATTACAAAAGGTGAATTCACCCAAACAGTATTGACAATACTGACAGAAAAATAGTTTATTCTAATCCTGAAATAATATATTTATGTCATATTTATTAGATAACTAGAATAAAAAATATACTTTACAAAAATCTTCACAAATTTAAAAAGTGTTCAGAAATAAATTGAAAAGTAAGAAATTCTAAAAAAAATCCATGAGGAATACTAGAATATTTGTTCAATGTATAAGAAATTTAGAATGTATTTAACCCTCTTAAACTGAAGCAAAAGAGCTCTTTAGAAGATAATTGTGGGCGTAGAAAGCCCTATTTGAATAAAGGTATGAAGGTATCAGGAGAGGAGGAGCAGGATAAGAATAGGGCGAGAGGTCGAGAAGGAAAGTGTTGTACGTGGGAGAGATATATTGTATGCAGGGAAGGTTGTGAACCACGTGTTTGTGTGATATAGTATAGGGCAGAGAGCGGGAAGATAAAAGTAACAATAGCGATGTCGAGGCTCGAACCGCGCGGTGCATAACGACCAGAGGCCTCAGGCTCCATACCAACTAAACGGCATCAGTGCTTACGTACCGATACTATAGATACATATAGCATAAGTCGTAGTATTCCGGTTCGCGAGCCCGAAGATAATATATATATATATATATATACACACAAAACTCGAAGGAGATTCTCGTTCCTGATGTGCCAAGGCTTTCTATCTTTCCTCTTTCACCGTCCCGGCCTAACCAGACAACTTTATGCTAATACTTGTCCTTTCCTCTTCGTTCCCCACGCCGAATGTCTTCGTGTCGTTGTTATACGTATTTTCGATGTATATAGATCCGACTGGAACGCCTACGATGCGATTCAGAGATCAGCAAAATTCTTGCTACTTTTAAAATTGCAGTATCTTCTTATTGATCCTGTAATTTATTTGCGGTTGTCATTTACAAAGCTTAGTTTTAATTTGGACCATTTTTTTTTTCCAAAATTTTCATGTGACTATGTTAAAATGGTCTAAAAAAAGAAATTGAAATTTTAATCTTAAAATTTTGCATTAAATAGAATATATCGATGTTTGACTCTGAATTTAATGATGAACCAGCAAAAAGAGTTCATGTTTTAGAAATTTGTATATTTTATTCTTATTTTGTCTTCTGCCTGAGAAAATGCTTAGAAACATTCAAAATTAATTTCTGCTAAGACCATTTTCTTCACGGGATAAAATATAACTTCCAAGGATTTATCTTTTCGTAAATTCAAGGATTCTGCTTTAAGAGAAAGTTTGAAATCAATGCGAGAAAAGATAGGCAATCTCGATTAAACTAAGAGATTATCAATTTATCGTTGAATATGGCCAATAAATCAATGCCCGTTTGTTAAGTCGCCACCTAATTAACGAGATATTTATACGCGGCGTCCCTTTGTCTTGGTGCATGGTCAAGATTCTCTACTGTCTATAAAACATTTAGATTTTTATGCCCTTCTACGAATTTGGCGACATGGACCTCCAGGACACGAAGGTTCCCGGCTCTTCGCATCGAGTTTGTAGAATCTCCGCGGGGCCCGAAGAAGCCACGGACAAAAGTGGTCCATGCGCTGATCTTAGGAGCCGAAGCACAAAGGGTCCTCTGGTATTTGCATTGAATGCTCTCGCTTCGTCGACCCTGGGCGGCTTCTGCTTCCCTCATTCTGACCAGCAGCCTCCTCGCAGTTTTCTCATTCGTTCGTCCCTTCTTCTTCTTCTTCTTCTTCTTGGTTATTTATTTGCTGCCTTTGTTTCTCTATTATTTGGCGATGAATCCACCCGTTTGCTCTTGCTTCTGGTCTTTCTATGGGAAAAGACATTGGTGAGACAATTTTAAGGAGAAGAATTCTTTCGCTTTTCAAATATGGGAGTATGAAATATAGAGATTGTTCCAATTTCATTATTCTCATCTTTCGAAGCTCCAATTTTTATCTGGTTACTTATACATTTTATAAATAAACGCATAAAATACCGATGATAAAATAAGTTTCTATTTGTATTTTATAATTTTTATTGAGAAGCTATTCCACAAAAATTAGAATTTTTGATGAAGAAATTAAGAAAACCAATTTTTGGTCATCAATGAATTTAGCTACAAAAAAACTTACAAAAATATTCCATTTTTTTGTGTGCAGTAAAAATTTCAATGAACATAAAAGCTTCAGCAATTGCTGTATCATTTAATTATTATGAATATAAGGTGACTTGGTTCCCATAATATGTGATACATGGAACTCCACGAATTACAAAAATTTGGTTTATGGAAGTCCCACTTTCTAGACCTAAAAAATTAAAAATCTAAATGTAAACTATTAGGGCGTATAAAAAAAGCTTAAAAAAAAAATCTTCATCATCTTATATTGCTGTTTTCAATAAAAGCTTCCCTAATTTTTTACTCACTTATATCACAATCCATTTTAAGTTTATGAGTTATGCGATAATTTTGAAATTAGAAACTTAAAAATTTAACTCAAATTAAAAAAAAAAATGATGTCATCCTAAATAATCATATGAATTTCTTCTTGAAATGCAGTTTAAAATACATTTCTCAAGTTCACGTTGAAAATATGTATGCAGGGCTAATAAGAGTCATCGTGGAATGCTTAGAATGCATTTAATAAAAAGGAAGAGATGCAGAAATATAGAAATTCCATGGAGAAAAGATAGACGTGATAAGTGTCTCCAGGAAGAATTTGACTGTGGCCGGATGCGCATACCCTGAACGACGAGTGCTATTCTGTGAATTAAAAGATTGTCAGCATAGCTCAGAGTGTCAAAGTCGTCACGTGGAAGCCAATGGTGAGGTGGGGAAGGATCGTTTCGCTTGCTGTGAGTGGAGTGTGTCTCGGGAAGGCGAAAAAGAGAGAAAGGGGTCGCGTGCCAGAAATGCTAACGTGAGACCGTTGACCGACGAGTTTTTGTCACACAGTAAGCTCTTATACAGTCACCCTCACAAGTTCGTAGCCGACTTCTTTAGATTCGAGTCATCTTTTTCACGTTGATGAATTTGCATTGTTTTGGTGGACGATGACTGTACAACTAAACTATATATATGAAGAAGATTGGCACGACTACACGAATTGAAGAAAAGTGTTGCGGTAGGCAAGGGGCATAAGAGTTTTTACTGCTTACTCTACTTACAACTGTTCAAGTTTTTGTAGCTTCGGGGTACCTGACTCGTGTGCAATTTGTCGCGTGGCTGAGGTAACTTCGAGTGGGAAGCATGACGCTTATTTTCTCAGGATACACACACTCTTACAAATTTATATTTCATTCAAGCGGATTCCGTTGTATGCAAGTGGATTATCGACTTGAAGTAGCGTTAAATGGGGATATGACAAGTAATCATGGATTGCAAGATTAAGAAATTGGAATTCTAATTAAAAGCCATCGATATAAGCTATTGAATTATTAAAGCTATTTACTAATAGCTTCATTCCTACATTTCAAAGTCCCTCAATTTCAATTAGTTATTAAGTTATTATTTTGTAGTTCAAAATAATTCCAGTGAAGTTTTATGTTGCATTTGATTGTACAGAGAAAAATAGAGAAATAGAAAAATGTAGCATCGATTTGAACTATAGTGCAAAGTATTTTATCCACCTTGAAGCTATTCACATATTCTAACAAACCATCATAAATTCAATGTTCCAGGAAGTTGCTTCGTGGGTCAGCAGAGTACGAGATCCCTGCTAGTTTTGGTGCTTGGCCCGCAGTTGGTTTACCTCGCGATCGGGACGACATTCCTCCTTCTGGGTATGGCAGCCCTTCTGCTGCCTCGGCCCTCGATTACATCAAGCCCAATGATCAATCCAGTCCACGCGAATCCTCTTGTAAGACATCGAGACTTGGGACAATCGCCAACTGAGATTCATAGAAGACAAAAAATATTGTTAACTAGAGTCGGTATTTTCGGCTGTTTCTACGCATTCGTTGTCATTTGTCTGACCTGCACATTGTTTTACGAATGGTGGGGTCGCGATTCGTGGCTAAGAGCCCCTGAACCATCGTCAGCACCGCGAGCACCCTCAAGACCGATTTTACAAATTTTCGTCGTGAGACTCGTTGTCTCACTTGGAGGCGGAGCAATCGCTGCTGCTTGGATCTGGTGGCCAAGTGCGATCAACGTTTGGCGAAGAATAGCTCGATGCAAACAGCCGCCACACAAGTGTCATCCTCATGCTGTTCCAGTTGTCCATTGTTACAGCAGCGGCGGTTCTACCACTGGTCCAACTAGCCATCATCAGATTCATCATTTGAACCATTTTGTGCCTGCCCAACAGCAGAATCTCTTGCATCAGCATCAAATTGTGAAAAATGGTCAGATTGGGCAAAGCAGGACTATTCCTCGTAACAAGAAACACAGAAAACACAGAAAACAGTATCACAGCGGAAGCGAGACACAAGTCTGACTCTCATTACAATTTTTTTCACTTATCCTGAGCCAACTGCATTTTTACAAGGGAATCTAAAAAGAAAAAAATGTTTTTTTCTTTTTATCGGTAAATAAGAATCGATGAAAAGATACTTTAATCTTGAGAAAAGATACCCAGGTGCAAATATAAAAAATTGTAAGAGTTCCATTTCTTCAAATATGTACAAAATGATATTGTACAAAATGAAATTTCTTTATTTTGTTATGCTTGAAAATGGGTTTTTTTTTACATGATAAAAGACGTTTTTTTTTTTGTAAGATCGGTAAATGATCAATTTGTGAAGATCGGGTAATGCAATTGTACGATTACGTGGTGAACGCTGAAAAGAATCTCCCGGTGCATTTTACTCTGGCGTTGATTAAGGTGATATGACAAGTGTTCGAAAACAGATGGGAAACTGCAATCGGTATCGAAAACTGTAGTGAAAACTTCTCAGTTTTTGAACGTGTCACATCATCTTAAACGATGGTGGAGATTTTTTAACCAGTGAAACTGGTTATTTTCTTTGAAGCTTAGGAATAGCTTTGAGACTATTCATTTTTTTTTTTTTAGATATTCGTTATTTATTTATCGTATTTTCAACGTAACGGACTAAAGTGCGCGACGTTTTTCAATTACCACTTGTAAATATAGTTTTTTTTTTTTTTTTTTAGGATTAATTAGTAATAGTTTGTCCGTTGACCCTTCAAGTATGAGGAGCACGTCTGACGTGGTCGTAAAGCTAATAGTTTGTATTTAAAGTATAGTCAAACAATTCTGAAATAATTCGGAGAGAAACGTTAAAATGTATTTTTTATGATTTAGAAAAAAATTGTTCGAAACATCGTTAAAAAAAAAAAAATAATGGCAAACATTTTTTCGTACATGAAGGGGAGATTGCAATTTTACAAAATGTGTTATCTGTTTTAAAAGCTGTATATATCTTGCTGTGTTAATTTTAGGAAACAGAAAAAAAACGAATGACTAAATCGATGTACAGGATTTACTTTTCAAACGGATCGTGGTTCTTGGATTCGGCATTGCATTCTGTTATCATTGAAATAAACTCTGCGCCGAAAGCAAATGAATTTTTTTTTTATAAGGAACTTTGTAAAAATAATATTGGATATTAATATGCATTAACAAGAGTCTCACTCAGTGAACATCGATAAAATCTAGACTACGTGAAAAAATAGCGTCTATACAAAAAAAAGTTTGAAACACTGTAATTTTTTGTACACTCAAAAATCGGAACCAAGAATAGCGACGGACTATACTCTGCCTTTGTTTTTTTTTTTTCATGTCGTTGTAAATCACTTCGATGCCTATGCAAATCGCAAAAATGTCTAATGTAAGCTTTTGTTATTTATCACACTAACCTTTTGTGATATAGTTATTCTTTTAGACTTTTTTGTACTGCCGTACTCTCAATAATTCTATCGTAAATATGCTTTAATTTCTGCTCTGTAGCATTAATTTTATATTTTTAATAAAGAGCGAAAGAATTGTTTTTCTCTAATTTTGCAAATACTGTCATATTCATCCTCAGAATTCCTCCTAATAGTGTTTATTTACGTCTTAATTTTTCTATTTGGTTTTGTCGAATTTAACGAAGCTCCAAACAACCGAAATTCGGTCAAATTCATTCAACCGGACTTTTAAACTACCAACATTTATAAATATCTTTCTACAAAAAAATATACATCTATTTATAAATTTGGAATGAATCATACTGCATTAAAAATGGCAAAAAATTACGGATTGACCTTCGAAAAAAATTTAACAAAGTTTGTTAATTATTATCGTTAATTAATTGTTATGAATATTTCTCCGTGCTATAGACACATGCTCTAATAAAAATGATCTTTTAATCAATTGATTCGTAAAACTTTATAGGTATTTAACATACATATATTTTATTAAGTGCGTCGAGGCGGTTCGGTTGGTGTGCATGAAGCGTATCGAGTGACGGACGCGGTAATCACCCGGGCGTTCCTCAAAAATCTTTTGTCCGGGCGTCCTGGAGATCGAGGACGAAGGAGCCAAAGCCGCAAGAAGAACAGAAGCGACGGGAACATTTTGGGTCCAGGTGTAATTCTATAGGAGCGGGCACCTTCGCGAAACGAATAATGGACCGGGAACGGAGACGCGCGTGAAATAGCAAAAAAATTCAAGTGTACCGGCAAAGTCTTGGCTGCAATACGAGTTTCTCACCTTTTATCTCCGCCCATTTACATTCCCCTCGACAGATATGCGTTTAAGTTTCACGGCTATATTTACTCGTGGAATAAAAGCTAAGACAAAAATACTTTCTTTTTTAAACGCATCGAGACGTTTTGTTCATTATTTTTCAAGTTTTCCAGTGGAGTGCCACCAGTAAACCATTATGTTATCTCCAGGATATTTCCACGATTTTTTCAGATTAACCCAAGATTCCTGTGATCGTCGCTGCTCATCTGAGCAGGGATGATCTCAAATCTCCGATCTTTTTGAATGATGTAAGATATTTTAGCTTTCTTATAATCATGTCCTTCTTTGCGAATCAAATGCGGATTTTTAAACGTTTAGTTTATGCGAAAGTGGTAGAACTTGAAAGAAAGGTAATGCATTTTTTTTTAAACGACGATATGAAGTCAATCGAATTATTAACAGCATTTCATTAAGAAACTGATATAAAAATACAACATTAAAACTTGTTCCGAATAAAGGTTCATTTTTTTTTCGTTCAACGAAAAAGTTATGCTACGTCCTATTGGGCAGTCTTCTGTAATATTCGCCTTTGCTCATCAGTAATATCCTTAATTTTAATAATTTTAGGTTTCTGTCCAGATTCCAGTTTGACTTCTAACAGAGCATCCAAGTTCTTTAATTTATTTTCAGCGCTACGAAAACCCTGTAAAGAAAAAAAATCGGTTACCACATGAAAGTGTCGACTATTGTATCCTCCGACTTAAAAAAATATGCCATACCTGTCTCAACTGAGTCTCAATCTCAGGATTATTTTTCTTCTGCTTTTTCTTAAGCTTAAATTCCGTGACGGTGAATCCCAACGCTTTTTCCAAAATCTAAAAATCACCGATTACAATCAACTGAAATCAGTAAAATAGAGCACAAAAAAAAAAAAAGACTCTGGCAAACCTCTGACGAAAAAGAGACATCTATACTTCCAGTAACGTCTGTTATTGTTGCGTTCAGAACCCAGAAATCGCCGTTTCTTGACAATTTGTCAAAATTCACGAGTTTCCCTCGTACCGTTTTGCAGAGAACGTTGTCCGTAACATTTGCGGTTAAAAGTTCAGAGACACTGTCACAAATTTTCGGTACAGAAGATGACGCAGCCTCACGATCGCCTTTCTTGAGATAATCCGTGATTTTTCTGTTACTAGCCTTGTTAGGTTTTGGAGTAGTTTGAGTGCAGCGAACTTTTTCCGCGGGTAGTTGTTGCAGCGGAGGTGAGAGAACGGATGCTGTTCTCTTGCTTCCAATTAGCGTCGGTTGTTTAGCTACAACTGTGGTCGTTTGTTGGGCCGATGAAACGGCTGAAGCTTTCATATTAACGTCAATCTTTAATTTCGACATATTGTCAATTTGGCAATTAGATTTTACGTCATTGCTCTGTTTTCGCCAAGTGCTTGTATTATCGAAACTAGGATCATCAGTGATAAGGATTAAATCGTCTTCGTCGTCGTCTGGAAATTCCGTTTCGTTCGGTAAAACTCGAACCGGATTTTTGCTGATCTGTTTCGAAACGTTTCGCGGTTCTGAGACGATGTTCTGCATATTTTCGAATTCCAATTCTTCCTCGTAATCCGGAAAATCCGATGCTTGTGGTGAAGCACGCACAGCATTTTTTCTAATTGGTTTCGAAACGACTCGCGGTTTTGTCACGATCTCCTGCATATTTTCGAATTCCAATTCCTCCTCGTAGTTCGGAAATGCCGATTCTTCCGGTAAAACATGCACAGGATTTTGACTGATTGGTTTCGAAACGTTTCGCGGTTTTGTGATGATTTCCTGCATATTTTCAAATTCCAATTCCTCCTCGTAGTCCGGAAATGCTGATTCTTGAGGTAAAACTCGCACAGGATTTTTGCTGATCGATTTCGATACGATCTGCGGTTTTGAGACACTTTTCGGCACATTCTTAAATTGATTCTCGTCGATCATGTCGAAAAGAAGATCGGATTCGCTTTGGTGGACCAAAGGGGCGAGCGGAGGATTATTTGTGTGTTTGTTTTCAGGTCGAATGACGCGATTTACAGTTCTAATTGATGAGGATACGGATTGTACAGTAGAACTTGTATTTGTCGGTCGAGATTTTTGGACTTTCGTTGACTCCTCTTGGCTGCTTTTCTCTATCAGATCTACGGCATCCAGATCGACGTCAAAATCATCGTCGAAGATTATCTCTTCTGCCGCTCCTTCGGGTTTGGCTTCATCATTGTAAGGATCCGGATTTTCCGGGAGATTCCTGCAAGATAATAATTTTGACTAAGACACTATCGGATTTTGTAAATTAATTGAAGGCAATTTAAATTATGCTTACAAAGCTCTGGCTAGTATATTTTCGTTAGCATTAGAGACCAAAAGTATCTCAACTTCTCCTCCTATCTCTGACACGTTAGTCTCATCCAGCATTATTACTCCTCTTCTACATTTTACTGGGCCTTTTATCATTAACTTATAACCTGGGAGTAATTTTTCCTGCAATTTTTAATCAACTTTTCTTATTTTATCTCAGACCAAAGATGGACGTGTTCAGCGACTTCGAAATGGGTATTCGTTTCTTATTCTGCAATTTAATGATCATTACGTTATAAATAGTTTCTATTGCTGTACAATTTTTAATATTGTATTTCATGTGAAAAATACTTTTAAAGAATATTGATATTTATTTTTTCTGTTACAAGTATTTTCAAGGATATGTGTGCCAAAACTAATTTCCTTTTGTTTCTGTTTGAATTCAGCTGTTTTCTAGGAAAAAAGTATGCTGTATATCGAAATTTTATTTTGAGAATCATTAACAGACTAGTGTTTAAATAGAGTTACAGAATGTTACGTAGAAACTCCAGATGAATGTTCAATTTTCAGAGTGATTCACTTAAAAAAATTATTATTTCAAAGTACCAAAAGGTGCCGCCCATCTCTCCTTCTAGACTGTACTTTTATTATAGTAAAATTTGTTCTTACAGTTAGAAATCTAATAGGCTTATACTCAATCGCTGTGACATCTTGAGCTCCGTCTGTGAGATGAAATTGCAGCATTCTCTTCTTCTTTGGCTCCCAAGCTTGTGTTGCTTCAACCTCGGTGGCTCGTATGTTTTCGGTAGCAACATTGCGAATCTTTTCCAGCTGCTTGTACTTTGATTCCGCTATATCATATACTTTTTCCATCTGAATAGCAAGAGAAATTATGAATCAGATTATTTCAAGCATAATCAAGACATTTTTATCATAAAATGTGTTTATTCGTAATATCATGGTATTATTATAATAAAGTTTAGATTTCGTTTCAGTTTCTTTTGAATAACTTAAGGCTCACTTAAGCTCATAAAATAATTGAAAATTTGTCTTAATATTTGTATTAATCATGTTTATTTTTTATACGCATAAAAATTCCTCAAACATCGGTCAAACTTTAATAAAAGCGAGCAGCTTGAAGCTGGATTATTAGCATTCAAATAAAGCTACAATGATTGATATTTCCAAATTATTCTGAACAATGATTTTCTTAAAATACTGAAAAAAAATTCATTAAAAAAAAGTTGTCTGTAAACGTATAAATTTCTTAGGAAATGTGAAATTAAGATTGCATTTTTTTTCATTTGTTCAGGACAGATAAAACATTTGAAAGATGTTTCCAGAATATTATAAGGTTCTACAAAGCACAAGTAGATTTGCAATTACAAAAATCAAATGGTAGAGGCAAAATTCAAACTGTGACAAAATATTTTGACAAATATTTTTAGTATCATAGGTAGAAAATGAAAAATATTAGTGAAAAAAAAATATATATAGAACTGTGCATCTTTACATAGACTCTTATTATTTAGTATTATAGCAGTTTTGAGAACATAGTTTACATAGTTCTACATTGCAATGAGAATAAAAGTTTAGTTAACATTCTGAAGCTCCGTTTTCAATTTCATAAACATCTTCTGGAAAATCTATAGACTATCTATCGAGAAACAAAATGAAATCTCTTTCGTTAACATTGAATTAAGATTGCAACTTCGATTTTGTAACAACTGCATAAAAATATAGCTGTGGATTTATTGGACGTAAACTAAGGTAACGAATATAATCTTTTGTTCACTTTACTCTTTATTTGCTAAATCCTTATCTCAATCTGCACTGTTCCTTAGGTGTGCAACCAGTCTGTACATTTGCCTTACATAATCAAAGTACCTGAAGTATGAAGTGGCCACGCAAAGTAGTGCATTTTTCTTGAGCAAGATTTTTTGGCAAGCATGGTTTTTCATTGCTTATCTCTCGTAGATCGCTTAATTGCCATTGGGATATCACAAATTCGAGTACCTCAGAGTCGCTTGGCTGTTATAAAGGTAAACAAAAAAACGTCAAAACATGATCGGTAAAAGTATAAAGTGGAAAAAAAAAGATATTTACATTGTTGTGTTCGCTGAGATAATACTCAACGCACTCTCTCAACCAGACGTCATTCGTCGCGTAAAACTTTGCACTGAGGTTCTTCTTTACTGTTCGTAAAATACTCTCGTCCATGTTAACGCTCTTTATGTTACAATTATACGTGAAAACGCCGGGTTCGTAAAATACTCTCGTCCATGTTAACGCTCTTTATGTTACAATTATACGTGAAAATGCCGGGTTTGAAAAATTGAAAACATGAAAACGATGTAAAAACGAAAATTGAAAACGATGTAACAAAACAGAACACAATATAATTTCAACATGGCAACGAGTTTGAGGGAGCGCCACTCGAGATTTTTTGACATTTCGGAAAGCTGTATGCTGATTGGCCAACTGTAGAATTTAAACCAATCAGCATCGAGTACAGTAATCGCGGACTTTTTGAATGGGCTCAGGTTTTTTTTTACTAAAAATTTGGTGTAAGCAGGTGTAAAATTAATGAAGATTAATTTGGATAATTGAGTGTCTTCCTAAACGTCTTTATTTTAGGTAATTTCGCCAATGTGCAAAGTTTTTCAATATTTGATTATATAATATGACCATTTTCTCCCGGATAGTAACTATTTATTTTCTTATTTATTTATTGTTTTATTTACATTTTTCCGGACAAAAATATTTGCGTACTAAAATAAATCTATTTTAAAATAGCATCATCAGGATATTAACTAATTTTTGTTAAAACCGTATTTTGTTTTGTTTAAAGTTTAGATTTATGTGAACATACGTGGAAGAAGGCGACTTAAAAAAAAAGTAAATGTATGGAGAATCGACTGTACCAAAATAGAGGACGTCCGTCACGTCTGTCAGAAGTCAGAATGTACATAACCTCAAATAACAATGCATCATCAAGATCAGTCGAGGTTTCAGGCGACGAAAGTTCGACAATAAGCGTATATAAAAATTGTTGCACATTGTTGTAAATAATAGTACAAAATATACTTCGAAAATGCTTCAAATGTCAAGAACAGAAGTAAACGTGAGGAGACTTTTAAGCCGTTGCGAATTAATGGCAAAGGAAGATTCCCATCTGGAAGACTGGAAGCTCGAAAAAGTAATATTTATCTTCTTACAAAAATCTCATACTGTAGTCAGTAATAATTAATTTACTTTTCAGTATGTATTGGCTCTGGATAATATGTTGAAAGAACTGCAGAATTTGCCAAAGTAAGAATTAATAAATACGAGAACATAAATCGAATAATTACAAAAATGAGATAATAATTTTTCAGTAAACCTTCGCGCGATACTTTGTCAGAGTATGTCAGACGTGTGGAGTTTCTTAAGGGTATCATTGGGACATCTAAGTTGACAAATGCTATCGAGAGAATAGCAGCGGCTCAAATGCTACCCAGAAATTCGAGTATGTCGACAGATTCAAGCGGTCCTAGTATAGCAACTCAGATTCATCAGAAAACAACTGCCAAATATTGCAGGGAGTTGCGTAGCGAATTATTTAATTCAGACGGAGGTGCTGGTGAGTATTAAAAATCTCTCAAAACTCAAATATGCATTAATACATTCATTTCCTGATGTAAAGAACATAAATTTCTTTAAGACAGTCAATTTGAACATAGATTTTTTTAAAATAGTGGAAACTAAAAATTCAAAAGTTTTTATTGTATTTTGTGGTACGATAGGAAGAATCCTGGAAAAAATACCTCTGGAAATAAAACCTCAGTTTTCAAGGTGTAGAAATTATATAATTTCTTGAGAGTAAATAAGCCAGTAAAGGACCTAAAGAACCCAAAAATACCCTAAAGAATAGAAAGAACCTAAAGATCTTAAAAAACCTAAACAGCTCGATTGCCTACAACGACGAGCTTCGTCTTTCCCGGGAGTTTTATTTCCGAGGTTTTTTTCCGCCTACCGATAGGAGAGGTCTTCATTTGACGTTTTACTTTGAATGCAGGATCTGCTGATCCGAGTAACATTAACAACGTGAGGCAACGTTTCGCAAATTCGTCCACTCAAGACGAGGATTTAGATGCTCTTCTAAAGTACAACCGAAACATGCAGGAGAGAATAGCTGAAAATATGGTCCTCATGACGAGCAACATGAAGGAGCACGCACTTACCGCTAGCTCTATAATCAAGAAGGATATTAGCTCGTTGGAAAAGTCCGACAAACTAACGGATGGCAATGCCGTAAAATTGCGATCAGAGTCCTTGAAGTTGGAGGAACATACCAAGTCGACCTGGAGGTGTTGGGTGTGGGTCATGGTGGCTTTTGTTCTCGTTGTCTTTTTCAGTAAGTTTACATTTTATCATACACCCATCACAAAAACCTTAATACTATTTTGATCCCTAACTGGAAGAGTGTCTTACAAATATTTATTAAAATATTATTCTTTTAGATATGGTTCTGTTCATGAAGATAGCAAGGAAAAAAGTGTGAACTATTGTAATTTACAACAACAAAAAAAGAGAGATGTCGGGTGCTTTATGTACAATAAAGAATTATCGTTTATTTTTTTGGAAGCTTACTTCTTCAGTATATCCTTTCCAAATACCTTCTCCAAAGAAAAACAAAGATTTATAGCGATTTATAGCAACCATTCTGGAGGTTTCAGAAATGTTTATGAAAGATTTAAAACAAAGAAAATGCTGGTAAAACATAGTTATTCTATTCAATTCTATTCTATTTTTGGTAATCTGCAAATAAGGGACAGATTTCAAATTTCAAGTCTTTTTCTGCAAAATAATGTATTTTATCTTCGAGTTTAAAAATCATTCTAGAAATAAGAAAACTGTTCTAATAACAATTTTTAAATGATTGTTGGTGAATTTAGCTGAATTTACGTGAGTTCTTGTACCGATAATTTTTCCTAGAACTTAGCTTACCTCGAAAACGCTGTATATGTAAAAAAGCTAACAGAGCATAGGCAGGATACATTTTGTAAATAATTAATTTGAGTAAAAAAAAAATTAAAAATTAAAATGTTTCACTAATCATAATTATCAACAATAGTATATTTGAAATTTTGTAATACTATTTTGAATTTGCAAAAAAAAAAGATTCTTAATTTTTCTTTTTAATTAATAATGACAACTTGTAAGGCAACCACAAACCTAAGTGTTTTTTTAATCCAAATTAATCTAGGAAACCGATCAACACTTATAGCTTCTCATCTCTGCTTATAGCAACTTGAGTTCAAAATTCATAAATGCGATTGTGTCGCGTATTGTCACGATACGGTCATTTTTTTGGGTAGGTCAATTGCCGGTCACGTGACGGTGAGTTTACCAAAAAGTGACCGGTCACAAATTTGGCGTACATCGCCAAATTGACAGTCCGTAGATCTGTATACGGAGTCCGTACGAAATCCGATCTATTCAACAAAGATGCAAAATATAAAATACCAAACAAGTACTTTTTGTACTTCAAGAGATCCTTAAAAAACCGTTGATTAAAAAAGTGCTCCGTATGATAGAACCTCTGCAAAATAGAGGCATTTACAACATTTTCAGCAGGTTAAAAGTCAAATTTTTTGAGACACAAAAAACCGGCAGAATTAGGTCGATGATACGATTTGTATATTGACAAAAAATAAGAATATATTTTTCAACATGCTCCACGAAATTCTCCTCTCATTGTGGGGTTGTTCGACTAGCGTTAATCGGATTGTAGAAAATTACGTGAGTGCGACAATATTACGAATTTATTTATAAATTCAATAGAAGATTAATATTGCATTTCTTTTTTTCTTCATTATTTCACAAGCAGTCTGTGGATTTTGATAAATATTTGCATCCTGGCGAGAAAGAATTGATTAAACAAATTCTGCAGTGTGTTAACAACTACAACGATATTGCAAGATTTATCAAAAAATGCACATCAGTTGACGATAAAAAGGGTATGGATTTATGCTAAAAATATGCATTTAAGAGTTGCCAAAACATTTATATTCTGATATTTTTATAAGAATAAAAAGGCAATAATGAGCTATATTTAAAAAAAAATTTGTACTTAGAATATTTTTGGGTTTATTGTATTGAATAACTGAATTACAATTTATTATTTAAAAGAAAGAAAAAAAATTGCTCATTGTTGTTCAATGTCAATAGTCAAGAATATATTTTTATTTAAATATTATTTATCCATGTATATAGACAATGATTTAAAGTAAATTTGCATTTTAGAATCGGAAGCTGCATCAAATCCAGGATTATATCTCAGAGCTTTGTGCGATGGCATGGACGAGGCATTGAAAGACTTCAGAGAAGATGTCACAGATTTGGAAAATATTGTTCTTCGAGATGCTTATACTCCGTTGACTTTTATTCACTGTCGTACAGAGAAATATATCTGCCTCTTTTCAGTTCTGAATAACATTATTAGAGAAGTATGTACCTTAGGGTGGTTCATTTTCAAGTTTAATTTTTTATTTTGGCTTCCCAACTCAAATATTTCTGGCAAATAGTAAAATTAAAAAACCTAAATCATCAGTAGACAAAATATTTAGAGGTTGCTACTGAATTTTGAAGAAGAAAATGAAGACAATTTTTTGTCTTTTTCTTGCTCTGGTTGGTTTAGTTGCAGCTTAACTATTCTTATTGTCTACCACCTGAAACTATGGTAAAAAATACTCAAAATAAAATTCTGCTTAAACACGAAAACTGTGTTTTATGTTTTGTGTCTTATCATTTTTCGGGTAATGAGAAATATGTAATTCGTTGATTCAAGATCGAGTTGAATGGACTGCATGGTTGCCGGTTACTTCAGTGCCTTCATTGTTATAAACATTCAGGAATACGAGAGATTATGACAGCCCTTGAAAAGTATGTAAAACATTGTGTTGCTTTTGGCAATAAATTCAACATTTTTTTAACATTTAGCTGCAGATGCTCAAGGAATTTCGTAATTCATTGAGCATTTTTTGTTTAGAAGGAAATTGGAGTGCTTCATGATAGAATCAATGTTCATTAATCATTTTTTCTTATTTATTAGTAATTTTTAGCTATACTTTTATTGCACGTAAAATATTTCCGACTGTGTAATTAAATGATAATTTCCAGGATAATTCACTCTGTTCACGCGATATTTTACAAGCACCTGACTAGCTGGCTGCTGTATGGTCATCTCGAGGATGTACACAAGGAATTTTTCATTCAACAAACAGCCAAGAGCCAGGAGAATAGTTTGATGATTTTCGATGCAGGTGCCAAGGACAATTCGATGAATTATGGAAAAGGCGGAAACAAAAAATACAAATACGACATGTGGGACTTTAATGTCGAGATAGATATGGTGCCGTCTTACATACGACCATCCTTGGCTTCGAAAATCTTGACTATAGGCCAAACGATCATAATGTTTGGCAATGATCCAAGAGAGACGAAAAAAGGTTCGGAAAAACGAAAAAAATAATGTACGATATAAGAGACGAAAAAAAATGTAATACTTAAGTTAATATTTAGTCTCAACGTCCACATTTCTTTACTTCATTATTTCCACAAAGGTTCACGGCGAATAAATATTTTACCCTATTTTGCATAAGTTACGTATCTAGACGTACCACATGAGTTTTTCGCTGAACTAAATGTCGGCGCGTTTGATTTATAAGAATTGTAGTTGTAAATTCTGTAAGTTTCAGTTTAATGAAATTTTTTTTTCGCTCCTCTATATGTAGAGAAAAGGTCGAGAAATTCGTTTTTCCCATTTAAAATCAATGTTAAATTTCAACCTCCTTGGAGCACGGATAAGCGTTATCCGATTGGGCTAAAAATGTACACACTAATAATCTGTCTTCAGATTTCAGCATGAGAGGAAATGTCGATAATCCTATATGGGGTGAAAGGGAGTACGAATATTTTCAAAAACTACAGAATCTCCAGAGTCAAGCAACTTTTGACACGATAGAATTTGAGACAACGGTGGACGAGTTGAAGAACTGCGTTACGGAGCTACTATGGCGCGTGGCCGTTGAGGAGGCTCAGCTATTTCAGCAATTAAAATTGATTAAAGATTTCTATCTGATTGGAAGGGGCGATTTGTACCTGGAATTTATCAAGCTAACGTCACATATTCTCAATAAAACGCCAACGAGTCACAGTTCGCGAGACGTTAATCTCGCTTGTCACATGGCTATGAGAAAAATGCATCTCAACGACGAGGCTGCTTTGGATAGTTTCACTTTCGTCGTGCCTGCTACAGAAAAATTAGGATCTCAGCCTGACAGCGCAACGGGCGCGGATTCGTCGCAAAATGCAATCGACAACAGCGAAGTTGCTGAAAAGGATCTTAAAGATCCATTCGGTAAGATTAAAATTGATGCCTTTGATATTTTAGGGTTTTATCGACGAAATATATTTTTAGAGCAACGCGGTTGGGGCTTGATCGTCTTAAAATATAAAGTTGTATGGCCGCTGCATTTGATCTTCAGCCCGAGCGCTTTGAACGATTATAATACCTTGTTTCGATTTCTCTTGCGGGTCAAGAAAACACAGATCGATCTATCGAATCTTTGGACCGAACAGATGCGCTTGAAACGTGTGTAAGTAAAAGTACATTCAGTGTATTTTCATTTTAGTAAAGAGAATATTATTAATCAAAAGAATGAAAATTGTAGAATGAACATTCTTTTCAATATATATACTTTTTAAAGTTCAATGTGTTTTTAAAAAGGGGAGAAAATTATAGATAATTCTTTTTCAATTTATGCATTGGCCGATTTTTTAAACAAATATTTTGTTTATTTTTTCTTAATTTTCTATAATTATCGACTGTAAAGATCATAAATTTTGTAATTAGTTTGTAACAAAAAAACGTTACAAGTTTGATTAATTTTATATGTGCCTTTCGATAAATGATGCTTTAAAATTCTTTCAGAATTTTGTGAAATCTTCGTTCGATAATTGAAATCCTCAATGACTAAAACACATGAAAATATAACTTTTCAAATGCCATAATTTCGCAAATTATCCTCCAGGATAAAAAAAACTGTCTTAATAAAACCGAAAGTATTGATATCAGACTTTAAGTACAATTTAAAAATCTGGAAAATAATGATTACGGAATAAACAAATTTGTAGAGTTTAAAAGAACTAATCTATGATTTTTTGAAAAAACATTTGCTCTTAAATAAAATTGTAATTTTTATGTTTGTAATTTTTTTCAAGCGGTTAACAGTAAACGTAAATAATAAGGGTATTTCATTTATTATTAATGCCGTTTTTTTAGTAATGAACGTATTTTGCCAGAATAAAACTTGAAATCGACATTTCTTTTTAGTGAGACCGGGGTCATACAGTTACGAAATAATCTCATATTCATCATCGACAACCTTCAGTATTATCTACAAGTCGATGTTCTGGAGAGTCAATACACGATTATGGAAAATAGCATGAAAAATACTCGCAATTTTGAGCACGTTCAAAAAGCCCACTCGGTTTTTCTCGCCAATGTAATGTCCCAGACCTTCTTGTCGACAGTTTCAACAGAACGAAAAAATTCGGTATGTAAAATGTAATAAAATTAACAATACAATAACAAATTAACACAACAATTTAATTTTATCTTCAAGTATATTATTAAATATTTAATAAACGTGGCCTGCACAGTCTTTAATTTTTATATTTTAGCTTTATATAAAGTTTAAATACATTGTTTTTGCAATGAATTTAAGAAAAAAAGATTTACTATTCTTTTTCATCAAGTTCATTAAAAATGTGTTTTATTGCCAATCTTTATTCGTAAACTATCTAGTAATTCACGAAATTCGCATGACATCTTTAAAAATTCAGGTAAACAAGCTGATACGGTTGCTGTTGCGTCTCTGCGACGACTTCATTATTCAAGCTGCCATCTGGGAAATAACAAATCTTCTGGCAAGTGAAAAAGAAGAATTAAAAACGTTAGCTGACACGCTCGACGGTCTAATGGACTGGTTGATCAAAACATTAAACACAGTTCGAGCTCAACCAAGCGGCGAACATTTGGCACAATTATTGCTGCGCCTCGATTTCAACCGATGGTTCAGCAGCAAAGTTTAATTCTCACCGTAATTTTTCTTTTATTTTGTAATTTTTCACCAACATTTACTTATACGTATTTATTATTCTTTTTCGTCTGTACTCCTTGTCATTCATTCGATAATATTAGGAAATACAGCATTCGCTACAAAGATACATGTCTAAATTATTCGTACCACCGATCAATCTCCGATAAATATTTAACAATGTGAAAACTCGATATTCACAGCCACAGAGACACCGGTGAAAAACCCTGGTAAAATACCCTGTTTTCTCGCGTTTTTGCGCGGCATTCACTTGAAATGCTTGCGATCTACAAATTTTGCATTACATACAAATTTCATTTTTTTTTTTTTCAGTCACTTTCATCGTTATAATCGTCGACACCGTATGCGTGGGTCGACGAATCATAGCGTCTTCTACACATCTGTATTGTATTCTTAATCGTCGCGGTTGTCGCTAATTCTTCGGCTAAGAGATTGTCGTTATTTCGGAGAGAAGCATCGGCGCCTGTTTGCAACAATAATTCGACGATATCGAGATAACCGTGATTGGCAGCCACGTGTAACGGCGTATCACCCATTTTATTCTGCAATATTGAAACGAGAAATATAAAGTTAATGTTTGTAAAAAAGAGCAAACTTTTTGGGAATAACGTGGATTAACCTGAGCATCGAGTGGAGGATTTCGTAAGCTCAAAAGTTCTCTGACACATTCAATGTGACCGGTTCGAGAGGACCAGTAAAGAGCTGTATTGCCTGCTGAATCCAATCCTGTTGATGATACACCCTGTTTTAGGCATTCTTTTAAGTTACATAAATTGCCGCGTCTCGCCGCCTCGTGCAGAGGCATCTCGATCTCTTCCATTTGCTCTTGAACTGAAAAAATATTATGATGAATGTAATCAATTTTTGGGAATGTATAAGTTTTTTTTTAATTGATAATTTTTCGAAAGCGGAGTACAGATAATAGATTTTGCCATTGGCTATATTAAAACTATGATGTATTTAAAATACTTCTCCAATACAGATGAGACTTTATTTTCGATTTGGAAGTATTTATAGTTTACCGAACCAAAGCCTGTTAAGTTTAACCATCCTAAAAAATGCTTATGAACACTTGTTTCTTAGAATTATTCTTAGTTATTTGAACCTCAAAGTATTTTGCACACAATTTTATTCAAATATTGATTCTGTCTAATATTTGGAGCAAAGACAATACATATAGTTGACAAAACATTGCAGATAAATAATCTCAAAATTAATTGAATATCTTTCTGTAAAATAACATTAATTAGACATACCATAGTTAGCAGGAATAAGACCTTCTTTAGATTCTGACTTGGCTTTCCACCAATTTGGATCAGTCTCATGTTCTTGTACGTAAAGCAACTGACCTTCCTCAAACGACAGCTCATCAACCTGTTGATCCGCAACAACAACAAAATGACAATAACAAAAAAATATAAATATAAATTTATTAATAAAGATACAATTATCCAGCATAGACATACATTTCGAGCAGTATATTTGTACAGAGCTCTCACCACTCTGACTCTCCCTTAAAAAAAGAAACAAGAAAAAATCATTAAATTTAATGTTAAGCTATATAACATCATAAAATCGAATAATCGGTGATCTACGAAATTTTAGATTAAAGCATGTACAAACGTACCGGGTCGTCCGACAGGCTTAGGTGGAAAGTGACAGTTTTTGACAGGATCTTGCGGTTGGACCATTCCTCCATTGACTCCAGCCGCCATTGTCTGAAGCAATATATATCTAGTGCTCTGCACTGCCGTGTCTCTCGTCGCTAGAGTGTCTTTGAGTATTGAGGAGATTGGAGGCGACAAATACGAGGAACGAGTAACGACAAGAGGGAAGCCTATGAACTCGTGCCAAGCCGATATCTTCGCTGTATATCTTAACACTGAACGATCGATCGAAGAATGACCAGTAAAGCACGGTATAAGATTGAAGCGCAGCTCTAGGTACGTAAATTCTTGAGTCGTCAGATGTGAGTCAAGACCATGTCTACCACTTACTCGTGAAACACGCATGTATTTATCGACACATAGTAGGGAAAGCGATACATTTGTTGGCACTTTAAGCAGACGACGCGATAGGAGATAGTTGCCGCATAATTAAGCCATTTTTACTGTGTTTTTCTAAGCCCGACTACTCTGAAAGCAAAATTTTAAACAAAATATGTTGGCATCCAGTTAACCTGTAGCGTACATTCTTCACGTTATTATTAATTGTGATTATATCGTCATTCAGCTAGCTATTATTTTTCGTTCTTTTGCTTTCTCATAGAAGAAGTTTTATTATTATGAAAAAATGCCTTTTTTTTTCTTTAAATGGTCGAAAACGTTGGGAAAAATTGTTTAGAAAAAGTGTCCGCTTGCATGTGTTGGAAATTTGTTCGAGTATAGTGATAACGGACATTTTTAAAAATTAGATACGGCCTGATACGACACAAAAATTTGTGATGGTTAGATTGGAGTGCCCGGGTCGTGGCAGCCACACACATGTACACTGACACTTTTTTAAAACCAATTTTCTCGACGTTTCGAACCATTCTGAAGTGTCCAGACACAAAAATCTCGAAAAAAAATTTTTTATATAAAAACACAGCTTCCTCTATGAGAATAAAGGAAAATGATATTAAATATAATGAAACTCTTGCAGTTTGCCGTATTCAGAACTGTATATTTTTTTACATGATCGCCATAACAAAAAATTAATTTGATAGGATTTTATATACGATTTTCGCTTAACGATAAAAAAAATATGCTCACAGGGACAGCCAAGAATTGTCGAAAGTACCAACGATGATATCGCTTTCTCTATATCGCAGCAGCAAACATATACGGTAAACACAAAATTATACTTTAATATTTAGGATCAAAACTTTTGTTTCAGATGACAAGGGAAACGCAGCATGACTCGAGCCACTATCGTCGACCTTCCTTGTTGTAATTTATTCCATTAAAAATGCGTAAATATTCTCGAGCCGTTTTGGTGATAATTGCGTCGATAAGCCTCGTAGCTTTGCTCTTCTACAGGCACGAGTACAACAGGCTTAGATTTGTACTCGAAGCATTCAATTATTTCGGTCATCCAGGGGAAAAACCATTGCAAGTTAATTGCACTAGTTTATTGATAGCCAGCGGTAATATCACGAAAATAGAGCGTGAAAATTATCATTTCGATGAACCACTACCCTCCTGGCAAAGACTCAACGACGATGCTTACATCTACTCAGCTTACGCTTTTAACGATCGTGAAATCCGAGCTGTAGGATTCGCCAGAGTGAAAATATTGAAGCTCTTGGCCTGCGAGATTTATTATGAAAATTACCTAGAACCTATAGTCGGTGATTTTAGTTACAAAATAATACAAATGTCGTCTAGTATTGATAAGAATAGCGGCGATAGTGCGAAAAAAGGAATTTACAGCGCCTATTATTTGATTTGTAGTAAAAAAAGTAAAGAAGCTGTGGGAAAACAAATCGCTGGAGTATCATTTGCTAATCGAAGACAAATATTTTCCGAATCTGTGATTTTGCCAGTAAAAACTTTTGATAATCCTGCAAATGACATTAACGAGATTGCTCTTTGCGTAGCTCCGCCAATTTCCCGACCAATTCTCAAGAGCGATATGATTAATTTTATAAGCTTTCACAACGAACTCGGTATTCGACACTTTGTCGTTTATGATTTCGGTTTACCACATAGATTTAACAGTATTTTTAAGAAAATCACTCGGAAGTTGAACTCTGAGTTGACTTTTTCTTATGCAATAGTGCCATGGAATTTTCCTTTCAATACCGTTCCGAATGATGTTATCAGACAAATAATTAAGGCAGATTGTCGGTATAGAACGTACAAAGATGTTGGAATCGTTGCGACTCTAACGTGGGACGAGTATATTATTATGAAGCATCATCGTACGGTTGCTAAACTTTTTCGAGATTTCAATGAGACGGGTATTGACGCTGATCGCTTTATGGTTTCTACGAGAATTCTTTGCGACCAACAAAAAGAGCTTGAATTCGACAATAATACGGAGCTCATTGTTCTTGGCAGTGAAACGGTCAATGATGATCGACCCGTTTATTTGTACAGATCAAAATCCAATAAACCGATCGTTGAAGACGCTGATGTTGAACCGAGATCAACCAATCTTACTACAAGTAATATGTCGGAGAACGTGATATTTGTGAATAGATACGAGAGACATTGTAATCGTACTCTAAAACTAATTCCTCAGAATGATCCATACGTTGGAAAATTTGCAAAAAATATACGAAATTCGCCGATATACAAATTGTTTGAAGTATATGCTCAGTGAATAGATTTAGAGAAGACTCAAGTGAATTGAGTTGACATTAAGAAGAAAATTGCCAAATGATACAACACATTCTATTGAATAATTTTCTTAGTTCTAGCAATTTACATTTTTTTTGGCTTAATGACTGCCGAAGAAGATCCAAAACAAATAATAATTTACGAATTATTGATTATAAAATTAAACAAATAAAAGTAAAAAAGAATTTGAAAGCCGAGTCTTCTCTAAAATAAGAACATTGCGTCGACCGCGATGCTGAACGAGTAATAGACGATGTTACATCGCCATGTTGTTAAATAATTCGAAATACCGTAGAGCTAAGTTCAAAGTGCCTCTGCTGTTAGATCTATAGATAGCTATAAGTTTTGTTGTAATTTTTTATATTTGCTGAAAGAAACGAATCACAATATTTGTAATAGTAAAAAATAAAAAGTTAAATATTCTCATTTCGTTGCAGTTCCTCGTTCTCCTGTTTTTCTCATTGTGTTTTCCGACGAATATGACGCAGATATCATTTTGCAGCAAAAATGAGATTGAACATTTGAATGGGATTCAAATTCAAGCTGCACCGCTGCTGGTGAGCGCCGTATTTAGACGTAAGTGCTATAAGGACGAACGCAAGAATACAACGCGCGTTTATTTGAGACGTTGCATTATAGCGGAGTTTTGTAGACCAGCTTGCTCGATCGTTTGACTCTCTTGGCTCAATTCTCGACTAGGATAGGTCGTTAGCAGACTAAATTCTTGAAGCGCGTACTGCGGCCTCATCCTGCGTCGCAAATACACGTAACCGTTGAGGAAATTAAGTGCAAACAAAAATTGTATCAAATGGAGGACACAGTAGAACTTGAAAAAGAAAATGTAGACAATTCACGAGACCAGAATCAATATGATCGCGATTATACAGAAACTTTAACCGCATTTTCCAGTCTGTTTGAATTTTATTTACATGTATATTTTTCTTTTGAAAGAAATTTAAAATATACGTTATTTTCTTATCAAATTCTACAGTATTTCCTCCTTTTTTGAAGAACTATCAAACAGCTATCGAAAAAAAGGATACGTTGTTATATATCTCCTGAGGTCACCGATAGTATGGCTCATGTTAAATTGTTCCCGGATATTGGCACCGTCGGCCAAACGAATTTGGATGCTTGTTACAGGACTGGAGGTATCCAAATTCAATGAACTTCTCGCCTGGGCTTCATTAGCTGCTTGATCTGCCGGATCGGTCGGCACAGTCATGCCCACTGTCGCTGGCGAGGGACTGAAAACAATAATTTAGAATTATTTGGAAATCAACGATAAAGAGAACAAAGAATTACAGTACCATATGTGATAAAGAAACATCATTGAAAAATACAGAAACAAAGTTTACTATTGAAGTTTTGTGTAACATTTTTTTTTTCTTCAGATTTTTCTAATGTTTTTTTGTCTTATTTGGCGAATTTTTGTTTAATTTTAATCACATTTTGGGGTAGTTTACCCCTTTAAAGTTGTGGAATCAAAGCACGGAAATTACGCTATTCATGTATTGTTATGGCAAAAGTTATTCACTGGGTTTCGTTCAAGGTAATTGCATTTTTGGGAGACTGTTTCACCCCTTAGATGTGTTTTTAGGCAGATAAAAAAAAGATGTGTTGTTTATTTTTTATGTAGTCATATTGCAAAATTATTAAAATATCAGAAAAAAACAAGCATTTTAAACCATAGATGTTTTTTCTTTTCCCTCACAATTCTGAAGATTTCGTATCAGGGAATTTTGTTCAACAGATTAGGTGTCGTACCTGTGAATTTATAATTAATCAAAAAGGGACATAATTTTTTTTAATAATTCGGAACATATTGTCACTTTAGTTACCTGCCGAGCTTGTGGCCTCTACCGGTAAAAGCCTTAACTTTTGGCTTTGGTGGGACATATTCTTCGTGACGATGATCCTCCATATCGAGTCGTACTTCAGCACCCTGTACTTCCTCGCGAATTTCCATCGGTATTTCGCCGCGTTTTATTGCCGCGAGAAACTCTCGGTTCTCCGGTTCAGTGTATGCTCTTATTTCACGATCGTTTATGGTAAATCCATCACGCCATAGCTTCAGCGTTATTACACCTGCCGAATTGGTCTGCAGCGTCGTTGGCGGTGGTGGTCCAGACGCTGTAGCTACGGATCCAGATTGCGATGCCGACGCCGATCCAGCAACCACTGTAAAATTTTCAATACATTGTTTATTACTGTAATTTCATTTTAAATATATTTGCACCTGTTTTTAAAATTTTTTTGTAACTACAATTTAACGTAAAATTTACCGACCTTCGCTGTCGCTGCTAGTTTGTCCAAGCTTGTACCCAGTGCCGCCAAAAGTGTTTGGTCTGTGAGGATGCTGCGAGGTTGGTCTTTCCTCAGAGCCGATGGACTGTCCCTGACACGTTTTAAACATGTCATTTATTATATCATTCTTTTTGCTAGGTCCTAACACTTGCTGGCCACTGTGTTCCGAACCACCGGCGTAAAAAGCTTGACCCTCTTCGTCAGAGCTACTGTCTCTGTTTTGCAGATTATCGATTGTACCGAATCTCACGTTTGCTCTGGTCTTTGGCTTATTGCGACTACTTTTTGTATCTTTTGGCTGTGTTGACTCTTCAGGCGCCAAGACAGTTTCACCACCGCTGTTGTTGCTGTTGCTCTCATCCTCGTCGGACTTCTTCTCAACTTTGACTCTTGCCGGAGCGTCAGCAGTCGATACGGCAGCAGCGGCTGCGGCTAATTCATCGAGAGCTGGAGCGGGCTCGACGCACTCGTAAAAATTAGCCAGCGCAACCTATTTAGCAAACAACCGATAGATGAATAATCAAGTAAGATATATAATAATCAAGTTTATATAATCTGCATTTTTACATGTTGACTGTATATGGACAAAATTGCGAGGAAAAACTGTTCACAGGGATAGGAATCAGTGGATAATAAAATTCTTAAAACATTATTTTCACAAAATATTAATGAGTACTTTTACTGAAAAAAAAAAAAAAAAGATAACTGAACTCCTATGAATTGTAACAAATCATGATCAATTATCTATTATTTTTTTTCTTTACAATTATTGATAACTAGCAGGTAATTTTGTAATCCAAGTATGTAATAAATTCAAGTACATAATCAACATACAAAAAATTGTCCAGAATAACATTTTCAATTGAGAATTTAATATGTCCACTTTTATGTAAAAGAGGTGAATGAAATTTTTGAATGCAGGAAATGTATGAGATTGGCCAGGGCCACAAATACTCATGAATAATCAACAAAGAAAAAAGTTTAATGTAAACATTGAAATGTTCATGCGTATTCTATTGGTCATTTTCGTAAAAAAAAAATGGTGAGGGTAAACTTTTGAATGCAGGTATGCATGGAAAAACCTTGTAAACACTATCATGACCAAATATTAGTTTTTATAATTATAATTTTTTACATTACATAATTTTTTTTCACCAGTAATCCATAATTTGGTGAAATAAAAATGATGGATAGGTTTCCACTGATTCCTCTGCCTGTTCTAAGGTATATAGAAAGTAGATAATCCAAATTCAACAAAGTGACTAAGATAAAGATGTGCGAATGAATGTCATGAATTGGCCACTTGAATAGAAAATAGCAAGTGAAATTTGCAAATGGAAAAGATATTTGACATTCATTAATAATCAATGTACAAAATGAAATTTAAAAAAATATTTAAATTATCTTTTTGGAAAATTATGAGAAAAGAAATGTTGACTACATGGATAGCATCTAGCGAATAAAAACAGATTTCCTGTATAACCAGTTTTTTCCAATAGTCAGTTATAGTATTTTTTTTCTTACTCACATTTGCAGAAGTTAGTGAGTAAAAAATTTCAAATAAAAAATATATATAAAATTGACCAGGGAGGGATTTAAGGAAGCAAGAAACATATAAATAATTTTTAAAACAATACATTCTTTTATTTTACTTTGGAAATAATTCCTTTCGATTCTATTATAGTTATAGAAAAATAAGGAAAAATGTTTTTAACTTCAGGGTTGCATGTCCAGTCAATAAAATATCATTCAAAGTACAATTCTGATAAAATATAAATCATTTTTATCTCCAAAATTTTAATAACTTATCTAAAAAAAAAAAAAGAAAAGAATTGTACCAAATTGTCAGTTACATTTTTTTTACTGTCATTAATAATTATAAATAATTACTTTACATTGTGAATTGTTTATTGATATAATTATATTTTTTCACAATACAAAAAACAATCTCAATCCTAATATTGTTAAACTCGATTTTTCAATGGTTTTTCATTGCAGAATTTCCTATTTTTCTTCTAATGGGATGCAAAGAATGAACAACCAACATCCAACAAATTGTCTAAATTAAAATAAGTAATTTGTGAATTTCATTTCCAAGTCACATTTATAAAGCTTGCTGAGAGAAATTGTTCAGACGCATTTTTCGGGACAGAATAAAATTGTTAAAGCTAACTAATCGATGTAATTCGTTAATTGGCTCAATTATAAGATTTTGTAGGTTATGTGAATGATCCGGCGTAACGGAGTAAAGTAACGAAACATGCAGTCTCACCTGAAGGTCCCAATCGGCTGCATCTAGGTGAAATTTCGCCCTGTCTTGATTTACGCCGGTTACTTCGCTAAAGTACTCCAGCAGATCCTCCATTCTTCCTGAGTAACTTTTAATGACGTTATTCGCTTAGATCACTCACTAGCTTCGCAAATAATCGTAATACTTACGTTACGAGCTAATATTGCGATGTTTGGACGTCTTCGTAGTACGGTTGTCCGCTGTCTAGTGTCTCTCTCTCTCTTTCTCTCACGAGGGTTGCGAGAGTTGCTTGACGGCGATATTATATTAAAGTCGTGTGTGTGTGTGTGTGTGTCGCGAGCTTTGCACTTTTTGCAGGTGTGTGAGTCGCGAATCAGATTGCGCGTAGTGGAACAAAAGCAACGTTGCATTTTACGCGTCTACTTTTTTTTTTGCGATGATTCGCTGGTCGCTGCACATTCGACAGTAGGTACTTAATAGAGTACATGTAATGTTGACACTTTACAAGTGATTGAGCTAAAAGTATATCTATATTTTCGAGGCATTCTCGGACACTTTTTTTTCTAATCACTACATTTTATTTCATAAATAACAGCATCTATTTATTGCTTTTGACTGTCCGTCGGAGAAAAAAAAACGGGAGCATACGTTTCGTGGTGAGATCAGCTGATCGATACCGTATTCTTTGTCGGACATATTCCTGAAAACTAAAACAAACAATTGAAGACCTTGCAGTACAGTCAAATCAAGAGGGGGAACCTAAAGTGTAATTGCGAGTGAAATGCAATAATAACAGTTTGGGATACTCTCGGAAACGTGAAAATTTCGGCTGAATCGGAAATGCCGTGTCGGAGGAAAAAAAGTGGCAACTTTATTTAATTGAAAAATAGCATAAAATGAAATCGAAGAATTTTAAAAAAAGCTTGAAATTATTTCTTATGCTATTACGATGCATTTTCCGGCGGCAAATTAATTTTTTTGTACTATTTTATAGTCTCCACAGTTCATGACCCCTGCATAGCGGCAGAACTATTTACAGAGATGCTTCTTGTCTCTGATGCTACTTAAGGGCATTTGAAATACCGACTTTGCACCTCAAAAGTTCGGATGTGTCGTTTATCTCGAATTATGAACGGATCGAAGCGAAAATTGAAATACAGACGCCAGTAATGTGAATCTCGCGAATGAATTAGTCAGAATTTTCATTTTCGAAACAGTATATAACAATAGCCTTGAAATGGCGTTGTTTAAAAAATTGCAGCTATCCCTCTCGCACTCACGTGTCAGGACAATTTTCAACCTATAAAAAAAAAAAAAAGTGCATTGTATTCTTTAAATCATAAACAACAACCAGTAAAAAACCGCACTCGTCTACGTTTATTCGTTTTCCCACAAAAAAATAAAATGTGAGCCCCTGAAAAATGGTGCTCCAAGGTAGAAGACCCCCATAAATCGCTTTGAGATGTCACAGCGGGAATTTACAAAATGAGCGAAAAGTCTTTTCGTTCACTGATTCCAAAATTTCAGAATTATTCATCTTTATTGCAGTATAGCGTTGTCGCCTTCTTAATCCAATATTCAGGTGACACGTTTTTACTTTCGAGTGGCACACTTGCAACATAATCACTGGACAACTGATAAAAGAAGTCTTTCTGATCAGTCGATATACTCGACGCATTGACTGGACACGAATAATAATGAACACGTTGCCGTTGGTTCGAATCGTCAACGGTGCTACTGTCGACCATGTGGAATCTTGGGCCGAACCGAATTACTGGCATAGCATGCCAATATAATTTTGGTAAACTCTCCATGAGTGTCGAGCGTTCAATGTCCCATCGAGCTCCTGACAAATACAATCCATGGATATGTATACCAGCAAACTTAACTGCTGTTTCTTCTTCAGACTTAATATTTCCCAAAGAAACGCCAACAACATTATTCTCGCACAAATCATTGACCCCAACAGATTCCCAAGGCTTATTTTTGTCTATTACCATTTTTAGGACCTCAAATTCGATATTAAGATCAGAAATTTCTATCTTACATTGACGAGCAATCATCAATTGTGTCGTTGACATAAATTTTCTACAATGAATCATTCCCCCAAGCCAAAAGCTACAACGATGTCCCATTGTTATCCAATTTCTCAAAAAGCCTCTTTGTTTAGTCAAATAATTGATAAACTGTGGCAAAGATTGCTGTCTTTGCGATCCACTTTCACTGCTGACTCTCATCCAAGTCCAGGGAATTCGGTTTTCTATTAAATCTTGAATTAATTCGTCTATGTTTGTCATTGTAGAAAATAACGGAGCAAGGCCTTGGACGTAGGTTCTTTCAACATCAACAAGAGAGTCTCTAATGATTTCTACGATATTATTGAACGATTCAATTTCCTCGATTAACAGTGAATTTAGTGGTTCAGTGTAGCTATCAAGATATTTGCTTTTTGCATTCGCAATATCCAGCAGAATTTCCTGATCATCTTGCTGCAATAACGTAAATCGAATGCTTTCAATTATATTTTTCAAAGGGCTATCGATGCCTTCTTCATCTACAATTTTGAAATAACAAACGTCATTCGTACAAGAACTCGGTGTAGTACAACCTTGAGTAGTAGCAGCATAATAATAGCAATCATTGCCCAAAAGATTATCCGTAAACAACACGCAAAGACCCTCATTAAATTCAGCAGCATTTTTGGCGTTTCTGACAACGAAGGCGTTAACATCCAAACCAAAAATTTCAGGTTTCGTCTCTCCATCCGGAATAAATTTAAGTATGTGTTTCATGTAGTCGTGATATTCAGTTCTATTGGGTACAGAATATCGTGCCTCGCACTTATCTTCGCTATTAACAGCTAAAACATAATTCGAAGTAGCTTGAACGATCAGTGGATTGCAATAATCCTGCAGAATCGTTTTAAGACGACTTCGATCAGTAGAATCTAAAATTCTGCCTCCGTAGTAACATTCACCAATAGTGTAGATCAGCGTATCAAAATTTCTTGGCAATTGTTCGACGCTTTTATTTAAAAAATGTTGTAGCTGACCGATGGATATTTTCAAATCCGAATCGGTAAATTCGTAGGGAATGTTCCAGGCGCGATTACCAAATTTGTATCTTCCACGAAGAACCGCGTGAAAGAAGCAGAAAGCGTAGACAAGCTTGGCGAAAGTTCTGCTTTTTCCTGGGCAGCTATTGTAAAAATCAGGATCGTCAAGTGGCTCCGATTGGTAAGAACGCAGAAGACTCTCTTTTAGTCTGTCGGAAGGTTCTTCCCAATGAATTTTAATGCTGTTCTGCAGAATACTTATGGGAAATCTCGGAGTAGGATAGCTCGTTAACCAGAGTCGAAAGCTTAATACTGTATTGGATGAATCTAGACTCTCGCAAATCTTTTCCAGCTTAGCGAGCCAGTAATCCGTTGCTTGGTGGCAATTTTCCAGGAGGACCCAGCCGCCTTGTTCGCGAGCTTTGTCGATAGAATCGTTGATACGAATAGCAGTGGATTCGTCAACAGCTCCCATTGAGTATCTGGAAACTTTGGAGGAATATCCCATTGTCTTGGCCCATTTCTCTACAACTCCAGAAGCCTCCAGGTAACATGGTAAAATAAATATTAAGGGAATGAGGCAGCTTGACTCGTCAAAGCAACGAGCCATGCTGTATGTTGTCAATGAACTCAAAGTCGTTTCCAAAGTATTTTCCACCAGACTTATTATCATAGAAAGTATTTTGCCAGGCTTTATGGTATTTGCTAGTATTATTTGTTGAAATTTGCTGAGCTTGTTCCAAGGAACCGGCAGAGACGATGAATTCTCGTTAAGGTAATAAGCTTCCCATATTGATTTGTTTTTGAGAATACTCGTTGGTAGATCTTGAAACACAAGTGGAAGAGCATTGCTCAGTTTCTCAATGGCGGAAATTCTCCAATTGATTGAGACATTTTTAATAGTTTTAAAAATCCGTTGCAGTTGATAACTGTCGGAATCTCTAAAAACTCTGAGTTCCTCTTGCGTTATTTTTTTCGAGTCTAGGAGAATTTTAATCACGAGGAGAAAAGAGTAGACAAGTTTGTGCTCTTTTAGAAGAGCATTTCGTACACTGAAATGCAGAGTCTCTGTGAAGGATGCTTTGAGGTATTTCAAGCGCTTGTTCAGCACAACGCTTTTCATTGATTTGTCGATGGACCTCACGTAAAGTTGGGTGAACCAATCGAGGGAAAATCGATACATGTGATTGAGGTTGGCTATGCTTGCTAGTGTGTCGTATAGTGCGGCGCAGTATTTGGTAAGTGGGCGATAAGTAGCGCGAAATTCGTCCATTTCGCGATTAGTTGCTCGCGCAGCTTCTTCTCTTCTCATAATTTCGAGCGACAGATTTCTCGAATATTCCAACGTTTCTATCGCCCTTTCATCCTCGATTATATTTATGCTCGATGAGCCAGAGAGAATGGCCAATATCTTGTCCTCTTCTTCCTTCAAAACTCGTTTATTATTGGCACTCAAGGCCATAATTTTGTCAAATGTGTCCTGAAGCTCCGGTTTCTCTCGGGATACGACAATCTCGAGTAAACGCTCCTCTAGCGCTTCGTCATTCAATGAGAAATTAATTACACTCATTTTTTTGTAGATGTGAGGCTCGAGAGCGGCTTCATGAAGGGAAACACGGATTGTGATGTAAAATCGAAAGTTCTGTAGACTGGAAGACGAAGATTCCATTTTTTGGCCTGCAGAGTTATTAAAACGAGGACATAGATGGGAAAGAATGTAGTCAAGAACAGTTGAGCCAAAGAACTTTGATCTTTCAAGATTTTCCACTAAAATCGGAACATCATGATCAACACATTTTTCAATATCTTCGAGCCACTCGGGATCCGTAGCTTTGATGACTCTGATATCGTTGTTCCTTTCAATTTGTCTGATCCACAAGTTGGCTTGATTCTCCGGATCAAGGAAGATAGGCCAAAGCAAAGAATTTTTCATAATCGCCATATTTCCCTGGGAAAATGAATTGTTGGAGAGTCCTGCTTGTTTCCAATTATTTACCTCAATTTTACTCTCCAACGAACTAACGAAATCGTATCCTGTGTCGGAACTGGGTATGCAGAGACGTCGAAGTTGACTCCTCCACTCTTCAATGTGCATTTTCCGATGAGTGGCATCAAACGTTCCCAAGAAAGCCACAAGACCGCAGGACAAGAGTAAATCACCAGCTAGAAAGTCGTAGGATTCCTTCAAAGTCTCGGCAGACTTGAGCCACCTTGCTTTCTCACCAGCTAGACTGGTTATCAAACCTTCAGCTTTCGCCAACTTAGCTGTACAGTTTGCCACCTGTTTTTCCAGTTGGACCTTTTTACCAAGCGTAGCCTCAAGTACAACGTTCAAAGCGGCCAATTTGTCATTCAGAGCCGCAAGACTCTTTCGTTTCTCATTTAGATACTGGAGACTAGCGTTGCATTCTCTCTCGGCGCCGGCCAACTTTTCCTTCTTAGGAGCGACGACGTTGGCGACCTCGTCGTAGGAAACCATAGCTCGAACCCACTTGCAAAGGCCTTCAGCTGCACTTGAGGCTTTTGCAACAATGTGAGGCATGAATGTCTCGTCGTTCATGTACGTTTTGTTGATTATCGACATTACCGAAGGCGGTATGTTGTCCTTGTCGTAGTCTTTGAGATTTTGAAGGAAATTCATGTCACCGAGAATGCGTTTACTTGGCGCCCAGTAATCGATTAATTTCTTGCCGGTAACCGGATCAACTGAGCGATCGGGAGGAACGTTCAGCATAACGCAAACTGCGGCCAATACCAATTTAACTGTATCAGGTGGATTCTTCATTGCTTTAACTAGTGTTATGTCTGTTGGTTTAAGGGTATTTAGAGCTGCAATTGCATCTTCGAGAATCGGTATAGCGACAGCTAAATCAGCTTCGCATTCCTCCTTTAGAATACCCGCCACTTTGGCAATTCCGTTAGCTACTTGTTCCTCTCGTTTCACTTGTATTGTTGCGTTTTCCACGCTTACGTTCTCGCGCTCAATTTTCTTCATAGTTTCGGCTGTCTCCTCTGCTGATTGTTCCAGTTCTGGCCTCAATCTTGTAAGAATACGCTTCATTTCTCTTACCTCCTCTCCAGCCAGTTGTAATTTCTCTAAGCCACTGAGATATCTTTTCCTCGTGGTTGTTATCTCGTTTTGCCTTTTAGTCATTAGCAAGCCGTACAGTTTCACCATATGAAGATAGGAGGCTACCGGTAATTTTAGGCCTTGTTTATTCTGAAGAAAATATCTATCGTTAGATTGCCTTCCTCTCCAGGACTCAACGCTGTCGTAAAAATATTTGCTGGCTTCGATAGCCTGGGATTTAACTTCTTTTTCGATGTTAATGTCCTTCATAAACGTGTTTGCTATCTCATAGAAGCTTTCCTCGGGCCAGTTTTCATAACAGTCGATGTTACAGTGACTGATGATACTGTTGAAAATACTGTCCCGAAAAGAGGGCCTGAAACATCCGTTTTTAGTTGTCCCAAAGCCACGTTCAAAGTACAGAACAAAGTGAAGTTTCTCTTGGCACTTGTTGTAAAAATAGTCAATAACGTCAAGGCTACTCATTTCGAGATTACGATCGCCGTTCTGAGCTAACAATCGGCTTCTCTCGACGATTGAGTTTCTCTCTTCAGTTGTGAACAAGTCCGGAATATGTCCAGTCTTCATTAGGCTGCAAATATCACGAATGAGGCTTGGAGGTGCATCAGTTATCTGTCGATCGGTAATGAAGAATGTGCAATCCGTGGCGATCGTTGGTCCAGTACCAGCGGTGCAGCTCATGCAAGCACGTTTAAGATCTTTTCTCCAGTATTCGAAGGCACTCGAAGATACTGGACGACTCAGCTCATGAAGAGGCTGATCTTTCAGATATGAAGCCAAAGCAGTTAGGGACTTTCTACCTGATCCTCCGAAACAGATCATCAAAAGACTTCCGCCAGGAATACTCAAGATTCTACATATCCTTATCAAATGCTCCAACATACCCGGAAGTATTAGTATATCAAGTTTTTTTCTAGCTTCTGTTTGAGAGTCGTTGTAGCGATTTAAATAAAAGATTCCTTTGTTCCTAAGGGCCTCCCTCGAACAAATGATTTCTTCATAGCGTATTTTATTATTATTGTCATTACTACCATTGTTATTGTTGCCGTTGCTGTTTTGCAGTTGGACTGCTTCGACGTCCAAATCCAGTTGCATAAAATCGGAAAAAATAAACTGCTGGAAGCTCTCTCTGGTGAGTTGATCGGCATCGTTTTTCGGTAGATGGTCAAAAGCAGCTTCAAAGGTGTCTTTGAAGTGCATCCCAACGGTTTCTTTTATTTTCAGGAATAAAAATTGCGAATCTTCAGGATCGTTTATGCGATCGGAGAAGACTCGAAGAGCTTCGTGAACCCACAATCGTATAAATGTTACTTTAGTTTCCACTGATTCTTTGTGAACGAAACTGCAGCCGTTGACGACGCGATTTAGGTCTCTTAGAGTGAATCTGTATTGAAATTTGCTTGGAACAGGACGCAGAATCTGATGAAGCGAGGTGTACAAGTCTATCGTAGCGTTTATCATACTATTCACGCTTCCGGATACATCAGCATTGAATTGATTTTTTCGAAGATTGGTTAAGAGAATGTTGGAATAAATCTTGAATATTGATGCGTTCGATGGACTATCGATGTTGTAGAGATTAAAGTGTCGGAAGAAACGTGGCTCCTGCCATTTGTCGTTCCATTCGTTACTGCTGTCCAGCGTAATTGCACCTAAAAACATTATGTCACAGAGATGTATTTTGTCACCACTTTCAGTCTCGTACCACTGAGAACTATCGTGATATTGCCTTATCAATTCCAGAGTCGCTTGATCCCCATGATATTTCGAACTTAAGACAATATTCAAGTCGTCTATGAAATTTACGCAGAGGCGACCGTTGCCTGGTCCATAAACTCCTCTCTTTAGTTTCGTCATTTTCGAGAGAAACATCTTCTGCGCCCAATTACTTTTATAGCTTCGTCCAGCAAAGCCAAGACTCAGAAAATTCGAAAAACAGGTCGTTTGGCAGATCTTGGATTTAAGAAGATGTCGCATATAGAGAGTTTTGCCAGTAGCCATATCACCGAGCAAGATGAAAGGTTTACGATGCTTTACGTGGGTTTCAAAAAGTTGAATGTACTTGATACTCTCGATAGTTGGAACGTAATTCATTTCATTTGTTTCCCAATTTTTTGATAATTTTTCGACTTCGTTGGACATGCTACTTTCCTTTTTTAAGACATCCGACCAGTGTCTCCAATTGCCAGTCCCACTGAACACGTAAATGTGATCCTGAATCAGGCCCTGAGTTGGTAGAGATAGTTCGAATGATTTTAGAGATTCAGGACGTTGAAGCTCTGGATTATTCGCTCCGATACGCCACGTTGACGTACAAAATTCGTTGAACGCAACGCGAGAATTACAGTCCAAAGTACCTCCGAGTCCCCAAACTATCGCCATAAGTACAGCGGCTTGAGTCCAGATGTATAAGTTGCTGATACTCCATTTGGGTGGTTCGGTAGAGCTGATTTCAGTATTCACATCGGCTGAAGCACTGTCTCCTAGTGCTTCTCTGAGATACATCTCGAGTATCCTCAGCACCGAACTAACCAAATGACTCTTATTGGTCAAAGGTCGAACTTTGGCGCTTAACCGACTGCAAGTAAATTCCAAAGTGATTCCAAGGAACCATTCTAAAACCAATTGCAAAAATATTGCATAATCACTCTTGTAATCGCGATCATCATCATTTCGAGCTGGAAGCAGATTTCGTTGTTCTTCAACCCACAATCCTACGAGTCCTTTCCATCCAATTATCGCTTCTTCAACGTAAATTATACCGCAACGCGATAAAGTAGCCGGTGAAGCCTTCTTTAGTGAGGTCGTCTCAATTATAATAGACGTGGAATCATTCATTGATATTCTTTCGCCAGATGTCAAAAACAGTGTCTTGTTATCATCCAATAGAGTGCCTAATTTGTCGAGGAAAATAGATTCGCACAGTGGTCCGTCCAATATTAGCCATTGCATCGAACAGAGTCGTTTGTGTTCTTCTTCAGCGTATGATCGCAGGGTTCTCGTTAAAATGCCATCCTTCCACCGTAGCTTTGGCTCTCTTGAATTGTCCTCGTACCAACCAAAGATTTCTTCCAAAGCGAGAGCTCCGTGGTTGATCCTGACCGATTCCACTGCAGGAAATCTATCAGGATCTCCAGGCTTTGACGAAGAGCAATTGATACTTTTCTGATTAAGCAACGATAATGTTTCCTCAAGAGTGTCGATGATACTCGTCTTTCCGGAAAGCGGAGGTCCAACAACCACTATGGCGTGTCTGACAAAGAGCATTTCAAACAGTTGGATTACTTTCAAACTGTACAATTGATCTTTACTCGCGTCATAGGGACATTTGACTGTGCGTGTTTCATTCAGGGTTGACAAAAGGATCGAATAGTTCGGGGAAGGTAAAGCCACTTTGGGAAAAATGTCTTCAATTATGTGTTGAAAGACAAGTATTTCTGAGGAGCTAGTAAACATTGGCAAATAAATGTCCACGAGAGCTCGAAGTATCAGAACATCTTCAGCCTCGGTGGGACAATGTGTTTTCAAAGCACAAGCCGTTTTTATAACGATTTTTGTGGATCGGATTGAAAAATTGCAGTGAGAGACTTTGGATGACAATTGTTCTTTTGTGTATTTCTCGACCAGTCGGATTTTTTCTGCTAATATAGCAGCACCGACGAAACCCTCGGCGAACAGTTCAACTTCGATTATTCTTCGGGTATCCGGTAGCATCATAGCTACCGGTCGAAACAGAATCTTCAGACTGTCGGTTAAAGCGTTTGAATTTGACTTGTACGGACCTTTAGTCGAAATGGTGGCAGTGACGAAGCATCTGACAGCATTCCGTAAATTAATGGTAGTTCTTTGGAAATTGAGCTGTCTTCGTCCATCGAAATCAGCCGTGGTTTGCTGAAATGCAATTGGAATTTTTTGACCTAGTACTGATTGCATTTCAATGGTCAGGAGGTCAAGATTTTTAAAGAAGAGCCAACAGATAGAGCAACCAAGTTGACCTTTGAAAATATTATCAATATGGTTGTAATTCAGAAAGTTCTCATGACAATTATAAATGTAGAGGGGGACTGCGAGTGTTCTAGCGAGATCCTTGATGCAATGAGTCTTAGAGGATGCTGTAGGGCCGAATAAGACTCCGCAGAGACCATTTCTATGAGCCTCCATCACCGAACGATAGCATCTATCCGTGAGTGGTGTGCTGATGAGAGGCTTTTCACATGCTCTGTACTCATAGCCACAGAATGTCTCAGTATCGAGTATGACGATTTTAACGTCATCGTTTTGCCAATAATGACGCACCTGGGCCTTCCAATTGAAGTCTTGTGGACCTGCGGTAGTCTCTAAAAGTAGTCTTGTTATATCTTGTTGGTCGCGAATTTGGGTTATCAATGAGATCAACTTTTTTCGCTGCTTTCGTGAAAAGTTGCTGCGCAATTTTGATATCAACAATTTTAGCATACTAGACTGTTCGTTCTGAAGTGATGTCAGTAATGACGAAGTTTCAGGACTCGCGAAGGATTCTTCAACCTTGCAAGTCCAATATATGCGGCAACTACACAATGAGGCCATTCCTATGGTATCTTCGCTCAACAAGAGCTCCTGATGCTTAGAAATTCGTGTCAACGTTGGTTCGCAGCTTTCATTCAAACCAATTGAACACTGTAAAATTGTTTCTCTTACAGCGTTGATAACTGCTTTTTCTACAGCAATAAACGAAGTGATTGACTTATCGTGTATTCCTACTGAAGGTTCCGAAGTCATGATCATTTTTAGGGATAACTTTTGGTCGTGGCAATCGATAACAGCAGTGACGCTTGGAGAATCACGCGAGGCGTTAGCAATTCTAATGTTGCTGATATCTGAGAAACATTTTTTCATCAATAACTTAATTTTGATCGAAAATTCAGGCTCGAAGACAATTTTCACAACTTCACGATCGGAGAGGAAATAAAATCTTGGAAACAGATGTCTTATTTCTTGAATATAATTTCTCACCACCTCCTTTACAATTTCCAATTTATCAGCGGTATTTTTCAAGAGACTCAAGTACTTCAAAGATTTATCGGAAATTGCTCGAAATTTTGGTTCATACATTATTTCTTCCTTAATTTCGTGAAGTACTTCATTGACGTTGAAAAAGATTTTGCTAGCTTCTGCTAATTTCCCATGTTGCCAATTTCGTTCAGAGTTCCCATTCGCTCTAAAAACGGGCTCTAAATCGAACCATTCATCCTGAACGTCCAAAAATCTTTGCATCATATCTCCAACCCTCGCCAGCGATAAAGACAATTCTATTAACGCTGGTTCGATGGGCTTTACAAAGTACGAGACTTTCATCTCCCGAACAACGATCGAGTGTTCTTCCATGAGATTCTGAATCTCGTGGAGGTGAGCAAATGTTGAAGGTTGCACGATTCTCGTGAGCGACACCCGCGGTGGCGTCGGTGTACTAGTCGTCGCTTCGAGCGCTACGATCGTAAAGCTAATTGTGTCCCATTGGGTGACCATATCTTGTAGCCTCTTCGCGAGTGCCAGTTCCTTATTAGCGCCGATACTTACAACCTGATACTTTTCAATATCTTTTTGCAGATCGAGAGCAATCAATTTGCGGAGTGTAGTGCCAGCATTGGGCGTAAAACGAAGGCTGTCCCTATCGCCTCCTCCAACTTCGCGAATCAATGCCATTTCATCCCAGTGTCTCTCACGCAATGCAGGATTGCAGACGCACTCGATGAGCTCGAGATGTTGCTTGAAACTCTCAACGTCCTCAAGTACTTGCCAGCAGAGTTTTAGAGGAGCAGGTTGCTGCATTGGATCAGGATCGTCGACAACCCCGGAGTACTTGAACGGCTTACTTGCAGATGACTGAAAATCTACCTATACAAGAGTCATAACAGATTGAAAAAGAGACTAAATGAATAATATAATATTAAATGATATGAATAGAAATTTTCATTTCAACCGAACATTGGTATGTTTTGCAATATTTTTTTATGTTAATACAATATGTCCAACCTTCTCATTATATTTATAAAAAAGAAAATAAATAATACCTTTATTTTTGTTCTTAGACTTGTGTTCAGCTGATCAAAACGCTCGTGATAACCGAGAGTCTTCGTCCTTACTTCTTGAGCGTCAATGTACTCAAAAGGTCCATCCATCCATACAGCATGATCGCGGCGCCACTCGCACATAAGTTTGTTAAGCCGGTAAACGGGCATAAGAATCTCTCGAATTTCGTCAACATTCGGAAAAGACGTTTCCGGAAATTTGAAGAGCCTCTCTTCGAAATTTATCTGCTTTATCTGCAGATCGAGCTTATCGACGTGTCCTACAAGCACAACAAGGTGCTCCACATATTCTTCGACCCTCGTTCCATCATCCATATCGTCTAATATTACGAATTGCGGAACAATAGAATCAATTTCGATATTTAAATTGTTGATTCGTTTCTGCAGTTCGTCCTCGAGTTCGCTCTTCATAGCTTCGCACAAAGTATTGCTTTTCGCGAATATAGGCTTTATTTCTCCGAGCCAATTTATCGTTTTCGAATTTAACTTCATGTGGCTGTCGCTCATGTCGATTGTTAATTCAAGCAACGAGCTGAGCATGTCGATTGATCGTTTCACTCGTTTTTCTAAAGTCTCGACAAAAATCTTCGAAGCGTACGAAATTTTCTCGCTCAATTCGAAGAGCGCTTTTGCGTTTCTTGGAATATCGAGCATCTCGTTTTCAAGTGCACGAAATTCTTGGCAAATATCTTCGTTGTACTCTCTGTGATGAAGCAACAGTTTGTCGTTAAGAATGCCACGCATACCGGCTATGTGACTCCTTAGAAGAACCTTTGCTTCGCTCTGATTGAGCCTTCCGATATCGTAGTACATATTGTCGATTAAATCGTTTGCTTTTTCGTAATGATAGGTAAGGTCCTTTACTTTTGAGCAATAAACTTCGAAGTGACGACCCTTCGATACCAATTCTAGAATATTCTCCCTTGTTTCCGGGGAAGATACGTCGCCAAAATTTTTTATTATCGTCTGGAAGTATTTCTCCAGAGGTCCTAAAGCGTATTTCAATGCATCGTCTACTCTGCCGTGACTCTTTTTCATGTACCAGTCAGGTAGAGCCACCTTAATGTAATCCTTTGGCCGAGCCTGTAATCAAATAATATTATTCATCATCGCCTAATTCAAATTTAAAACATTTTACAATATACCGATAATAATAATTATTATAATATAAAAAATATAAAGTACACAAATAAATGAATGATATTTAATTAGGGTGCCAACTTTTCGAAATTTTCATCACTCTCAAGGATCGGCCAATATTTGAATAAAAAAATTTTCGAAATATTTTTTCAGTTTCGACTGTAAATAGGTTTATTATATTTATTATACAGAAATATTTTATCTATTTGAGATAAAATATAATAAGGATAAGTTTTTACCAAATTTTTAAGTTTCAACACTTTTCTTCTTTGTCAAATGTTGTATTTGGAAAAAATGACGATGAGTTTTTTTTTTTTTTTTTTTTAAATAGTAACGTATGTTTGGTATAAAAGCAAAAACTATAGTTTTCAATAAGATATTTACCTTGTCTCTACTTTCAATGATCTCTGTGTCGACTTTGCCGGATATAATTCGAGCCTGCTCGAATGTCAAAAGATTTTCAGCAATTCCCTCGACAGCATTCAAAATATTATGCCACAATGAATAAATCTGCGCGATAGTTGGATCAGTCGAGAGAGAACCTTCGGTCCATACAAATTGTACATTCAACTGTGGACAGCGATGACGATAATCGGCCAAATCTTCGGTCAATTTATCGATCGTGGTTATCATAATTCTCAAGATTTGCTGTGCAAAAAGATTTGTCGCGCAATTCATTAATTTTCCAAATTTCTTCATTTTCACATTCTTCCCGTGCCTGTTTAGATGATTCGAAATGGATTTAACGATTTCGACGTAGTAATAATTTCGTACGATATAGGCTACTTTATCGATATCGCAGTACAAAGCTTCCTGTAATTTCACGATATCGAAGAAGGAAGTATTTCGATATTCTTTCAGATTGATAATTAGCCGAGGAAGTTTGCTCCCCGCTTCAATGATATATTTCATTATTGTGTGAGAGAGAAAATATTTTTCTCCAAATAGAACTCGTAGTCTCGGTACGCTGTAATTGTCTTCATTTTTTTCAACTGCAGGCGAAACAAATTCATTTATCTGATTATCTACTAATATCGAATCACGAATCGGTATTATGGAGTCTATTGCACAATTTCGCATATCATTCTCGTAAATATCACGAATCTCTATTAGGGTTTTTTCCACGCGACGTGGATGCCGACGTTTTAGATGATTTGGTATCAAATCTAGAATACTTTTTTCCCATTCTGTGGAGAGTTTTATTAGGGGTATTTGTTGAGACCATTCTTTCAGCCGAAGAGAGTAAATAGATTCCGGTGAAAGGTTTTCGTTCGTTGAGCTTTTTGTTAGCGACATTTTTTTTTTTTTGCAGTTTCGTGTGTAATTGGAAACGACGCTTTTTTAACACGCTTTGGTCGTCAACAGTCATAAGTTTTTTTTTGCGCCTGCCTTTTGCACTGCATTCACTTTTATAAAAATTGTATTTCAGTACTCCAAAAAGATGCAATTAAAATTACGTTAAAAACTTTATATTATTTAATTATTTATAAAGAATAAAATGTAATTTCTTTCACAAAAACAGTGCACATCGTCTGGAGTTCATATCACAGTGAATGTTTTATCAATAATATGGTGCTATCTGATTGTACAATTCTGATGCCGTTGCTATAGACAAAATACAACAGAATTTAGTGGTATTAGTTGCCGACTGATCAGTAGGCGGGAATAAAAAAAATATGTATATATTTTTTTCTGTTCAATGGACTCAAAACTCCAATTTCTTGAGTTTCCTTTGAATACAAAAATATATATTTTTTTATTATAGTGCCTGAAGTTTAAAATATTAAACTTTTAATTTTAATCCTGAGATTTGAATTAATTTCGAAATTAGATCTTAAGATTAAAATTGAATTCGAAATTCGATGTTAAGATCAAAATTAAGTTCGCAGTTAGATCTTTATACGAGTGCTATAACTCTTTAACAAATAATCAAAAACAAAAAGCAATTGACGAACGAAAAATAATCTTAAGGTCCTCACGATTCTATTGATAGTTTTTGATGTGGATTATGTATATGAAATTTTCTTAGACTTACGATATTTTTTTTTCTATTTCTATTTTATTATTCTGAATAAGAAACCATATTTATCGGTCTCAGGTTGGTCTGTATATTCGGAATATACACGAAATACGCTCCTTGTATAACTCAATTTTTATTTTTGCAAAATTCAATACGAAATTGACAGTGATTTAATCCAGCTGTAAAAAAAAATAAATAGAAGTCATGCATTTAATAATTTACAAATAACTAATAAGCGAACCAGTGCTCCGAAAAATTAGATACTTGATCGGTTAATCTTCGTCTGCAAGCCGAGCAAACTTAACAAAAAAATATTAAGTCCAAAATAAAACGTAGAAATTTTTTTAAATTTATTTAATTTAAAATCCCTGTTTATTGCGATTTTTTTTTTGCATCACACAATATTACATTTCTTTTTATACGTAAGGCTTAAACTCGAGGAGTTGGATCCACAATAAATTGTGCAAAAGATAAGCGCTGGCAAATTATCCTTAGTGTATCACTCAATCAATATCTATATAGTTTCTGAGCGATATAAAAAAAAATCGGTGGATTCTATGTAAAAGGTGGATATCGAGATCAAGACAAAAACTTTTGCATGTTTAATCAAGAGTTTTTTAAAAAAGTTTTTTCCTTTGCTCTCCCTAATGATTATACTCATATATGGAGATCATTTTTACCGGTTACAGCCAAGTGGTTGGGTGTTTCGAAGTTTATTTCCAAAAGCGCGTTATTTAGGTGCGCGCGTCGCGTGCGTTCTGTCAAACGCGCGCTGTACAGGCACAAGTTGAACGAGCACGAAATTGTAAACACATAAAATCGGATCAAAGGCTCATAGTGCGTTGAGTGGAAGAGAAAAATGAGTAATATTTATATCCAGGAGCCGCCGACTTCGGGCAAAGTAAGAGACAACGCTTTATATTTGTCATTTGAAATAGAACATACCAAAAATTCTAACCTATAATAGTCAACGAGTGCGTTTGTTTTGATACTCGAATAACAAGGAAAACGAGCGTTTTGACAAGCACATATATTTGAATTTCAATCAGGTCGTGGTAAAAACATCGGTGGGTGATATAGAACTGGAATTATGGACCAAGGAAGCTCCCAAAGCCTGCAGAAACTTCATTCAACTGTGCATGGAAGGCTATTACAACAACACTATATTTCACAGGGTCGTCAAGGGATTCATCGTTCAAGGTGGAGATCCCACAGGTACAGGCGAAGGTGGACAAAGTATTTATGGACAACCTTTCAAGGTTTGTTTATTTATGTTATTATTGTGCAATCAGATTTTTTAATAGTATGAATATTAGCCGGGTCATTTCATATATGGGGCAAATTTTTCATGTCAACAAAAGGTCCTCACATTTTTTCAGGATGTTAAGATCAGTTATGATTTTTTTTTGTGCGAGCTGTAGTATTGGTGTTAAAAAAAAAGCTGAAATATGCAATAAAAAATCTGATAAAATTCCTAAGTTTTTTTTTCAACCAGATCAACTGAAGAAATTTGAGGACGATTTGTTAACATGAAAAATTGGGGCAGTAGACTTGATGTGTTTTGCCTCATATAAGAGTATGAAGCTAATTTTTTTTTTATTAAGTTACAAAAAATCTTTTTGTAGGAGATACGATTTAAAGGTATTTTTTTTTATCTAATCTATCAGAAAAAATGTCTATTTTTGTTACAGAATGGTAAAATATTTTTATGACTGAATAGCACTGTTCTTATGTAAAATTCACTTAGGAATTAATTAAGTTTTCACCTTTAAGCATTAAAATGTGCTTAAAGGTAGTATGTAATAAATTTAATAAATATAGAATATTTACCTTGGTTTACATGAAATATTGTCGTTGTGTTGTTGTTGTTTCTAGTGCTAATCCTACCTACACAATTGTGCCAATATCACTTTTTTTTTCTTTGATAGCTTTTATGTATCATATAAAAAGTGTTAGAAACAATAGAAAATAATTTCGTATGTATTTCTTATAAAAAAAGCTGTATTGCTGTATTTTGGAACTCATTGAAGTATTTTGACCTAAAGTGTTACTTTTGACTAATTTTTTATTTTAGGATGAATTTCACACGAGGCTCCGTTTTTGTAGACGTGGTTTACTTGCCATGGCTAATGCAGGAAAGGATGATAACGCATCACAGTTCTTCTTCACTCTTGGAGCAACACCGGAGCTACAGAATAAGCATACAATATTTGGCAAAGTCACAGGAGAAACTATTTACAATATGCTTAAACTGGAGGATGCTCTTGTGGATGAGGTAACTATTTAAACATTTTTATTTGACTCAGAATGTTCTGCAGATTTTGTGTACAGTTTTATTTTTTTTTACTTACAGTGCGTAATTTCTTTATTTAAGATTTAGCTAAATAAAATAAATAAGAAAATAGGTGAAAGTTAGATTTGGAGCAGATTGTTATTGGATAATGTAGTTAAATTTTTTAACATTTTTTTAGACCATTTAGCTGTAAATATCATATGTGGGTGTGCCTGAAGTTTTTAAGAGTGTAGAGAATTCAGATTTATTCTGAATTTCCGGGATTAATTGACTCGCTTATATATTAACATTTTTTTTTCCAGAATGATAGACCAATGTATCCTCAAAAAATAGTTAAAACGGACGTTATAACGAATCCATTTAAGGACATTGAGCCCAGAATAGTTGAAAAGAGTGGCGAGGAGAAAGCAAAGGAGGACAAAAGTAAAAAGCACGGTGTAAAGTGAGGTTTTTTTATTAATCAAAATAACTTTCGATATATTATATATATTATATATTTTTCATAATTTAAAAACGAAAAAAAATGTGAATCTGCAGAAACTTCAAATTATTATCGTTTGGAGAAGAGGCCGAGGAGGACGAAGAGGAGGCTGTAGTTTTAAGTAAACAATACAGTGGTAAAAGCAAGTCAGCTCATGACAATTTGTCAGATCCCAAATTGAGCTCTGTTTCTGCTATCGATCCGGTGCCTCGTCGATCGCAAAAGCGAAAGCAAGGGGATAATTCGGATAGCGAGAGCGATACAGAGAAACTTCAAGAAGTAGCTGTTACTTCAGAGGAGACACGGTATATAAATTACAGGCTTTTCTTTTAAATAAATAAAATCCTAAGTATTTCTTTATTTTCTGTAATATATTAAAATCTGTCGATATTTTAGAGATGCAAAGGAAAGAATAAAAAGTAAATTAAAAGACAGCAAATCCAAGATCAGGATTGACCAACTAAAATCCGCCAGTAATAAAATCGAGAAGCCACAGGAGGATGAAGAAGAGGAGGAATATTATTTAGGCAAAGATCGAATCGACGAGCGAAAGAAAACAGCGTACGTTAAAAAAAAAAATCATCATAATCAGCAGTACCTTCTGCATTGTGACATCTTTTTTATTTCATTTATTTCTCAAAATTTGCAGGGAAGCCATACGAAAAGAAATTCGAGATTTCAAGCGAGGAGTACAGAGTGAAAAAAAGTCTAAGGAGGCCATCGCGAAGGAGGCGACCGAAGCGGAGGAGAAGAAGGAAGCGAAGAGTGAATTAATAAAAGAGTACATCGAAACTCAGGAGAAATATAAAGAAGCCAAAGCGAAAGTTCCCAAAAAAGGTAATTTTTTTGTTTCTTTTCTCTCATTTCCAGCGGCCGCTAAGCTATTTCTAAAAAGAGGTCAACCTGAAAAAAAAATTAATAATGCACAGTTATTTATTTTTAAGACGTTAGTATAATTTTTTTGTTGCGTCGGTTGAAATTGTTGCTAAAGTTTTAAATCACTATTCGAATTGTCTAATCGAAAAATATTTATTCCAGGCGCATCGAGAGAAGACTTTGCTCTTGCTCTATTGAAAAAATTTCAAAAAAAGCTTCAAGCCGCCAAGGAAAGTTCGTCAAGCGACATAGGCGAATCGAGTGTAAGCAGCGATCGAAAAGAAGATAAATCTGAGGGTGAAGAAGGCGAGCTCGAAACGAATGACGATGTAAACGACGAGTCCTGGATGACTCACTCCTTCCGTTGTGAAGATAAAGCCGCAGTACTTGCCAAAGACGCGAGTACAAAAGACGACGATTGGTTCGAAATCTATGACCCTAGGAATCCACTTAACAAAAGACGCAGAGGCGAGAATCACTCGAAACGCTCGAAAAACAAATAACACTGACTCAATTAGATAAAACTGTCTACCGAGACTTCTGCCCCGGTTATTGTACAAATAAAAAGAATAACAATAACAAAAAATATATACATACATATCTTTTGTACAATCATTGTCATTTGATTAGCTACGGAATTGATCGAACAATTTTGCACAAGCAGTCTCAATACAATTGCAACTAAACTTTGCGCTCGATGGCGATTTTTTTCGTATCAGCAGCAGTGACTTGGCGTAGATGTTGCATTCGAACCTTCTCTTTATCGCTAACTTTTTCCTCACAGTAAATAGTCGCAGATGCGGTCTTATATAGAACGAAAGCATGTTTCTCTCTGCTATCTTGAAGCTCAATGGTCGGACGGAAAATTGAGAAGCTTGAAATCTTTGCGACAGTACGATAAAGTGTAGGCTGCGGTGCAGAAGCTCTGACCGACAGCGCGCGTTGTAACCAGCAAAGCGAATCTGATCCAGTTGATCTGTTGACTGTCGAGCTGCGCGCATCATTTTTATCACTGTTATCAGACATCGTAAAAGTTGACTTTATCGGCATATAGACAACACTGGGGAATTCCAAACGAATTTGCTTATGTTGCGGATATACCTGAATCAAGTGCAGTTTATCAGTTAAAAGTGTGAATCGCGTAAAACGGTGGAGCGCATTTTTCGCGCATTTAATATCAAGTTATTAAGCTGAGCCGGATTTTAACGCATCTGGAAATTGTCGCGTATCAATATTTTTTCATTGCCGTTAGCGTTGAAATATTCTTGATCAATTACGCATCGATAATCCAACAATCTTCACTTTTTGTATATTTAACAAACATTTAATTATTGATGATAATTGTATAAAAATTTGATTCATGTGTTTGTGTTGAACGAATCATGCTTAAATTATATGATGCCGCGTTATCAGTATGTACCATTCGTAAATATGGAATCGTATATTGGTGCTGTAAAGATTATTGGCGGGCATACAATTCTTGGTAATATTTTGCATTAAAAATACTATGTGCTTTATGAGAATAGCGCGTGGGAGAGGAGTCGAGTGAGCCATTGAGGAATTATTATTTTTTCTTTTTCTTATTTGTATTGAGTGTTATGTGTGATGGATTTAACGGAGCAGTTACGGGGTTATCTGTTGATCTCACTCGCGAAGAAGCGATTCGTCTAGCAGTTAACAATTGTTGCGACCATCGTCATGTCAACGACACCACTCAGACACGATATTCCCGGTATGTTTTCTTATCAGTAGAGTGCTGTTTTATTTTCTTTTTCCTACTGCTTTTGTATTTATATCGTTAAATTATTGTAAAGTCGTTTTAACGGGATTATTGAGACGAATATTTTCGTGCTTTTAATTGAAGCATTTAATGGAAGAGCACTGACTTGAAGATACAAATCATTTGACACCCTTGGTATTATTAAAACATTCCCTATGTAAAAGGTCTGATAGAAACTGATAGAAATTGAGAAAAAGGGCATAAATCCAGATAAGTATCTCCATTCTATCAGTTTCTATCAAAGCTTTTCAACAGGGTTACCAGGCAAATTAATTACCAAAATTGAAAGATAAAGAGAGGCAGGAGGGGGAGGGGTGTCAATAATCAAGTAAAAAGAAGCGTGGAAAACTAGTTAAAAAAAAGTTAAATCGTGAGAACATTTTCCTGATTCATTAAGAGAGTTGAAAAAAGTCTTACAATTTTATTTTCGTGGTACAAAGATTAGGAGGGAATTAAAAAAAAGACATAAATTAAAAAAAAAAAATCGATCAGGTACGACGTCACTGGAGATTTCCAGAAAATTAAAATTATTAAGGAAAAGAAAAATTGCAATTTTATTTATATGATCTGAGTTTAAAACTTTTTGTTTCCTCGAACCGACGACAAATTTCGAAATTCAACAGTCTTGCGATTAGAACAGGTTAATAAAATAATCGATTTTTATAAATTAGGTTTTGGTTCAAATTGATTATAATTACTTTCAAGTTGAATGAGAATTTAATTAATTATGCATTGTGCTATTATTATTTGGCTTACGATAGCACGTCGCGTGTTCTAACTGATATGTATTGTAAACTGAAGAAATACCGCGCTCGTCGTTCGCGGTCACTCACTTTATCGACGAGCAAATAGTAATCTAATGTATCAATACGATATGATAGAGTGGTAAAGTCGTCGACGTACTGCCAGAATCTAATCGTTTAATGTCTCGAAAATTACTTGAATATCTGTACTAATAGCCCACATTGATAACACTAGTTGCTGTATTTAATTACCAAATTCCAATCGATTACTTTCAGCATTAAACATTCAGAAAAATTGCGAAATTCATTATTCGTGAAGAGAAGAAAAATCATGTCTGGGCCAAGACTATCAAATCATTTTATACGGTGAAAACAAACACTAAGAATATGCTATCAATTCGTTGCTGCATTTTACGTATAATCAAATACTTAATAAACAAAAACTTTGAGTATTGCAAGTTTGATAAACCCAATAAAAATATTTCCAAAACTAATGACATATCTTTTTTCATTCAACGAAATTATAGTTCTATCAACAAAATGCTTTTTTGAAGCTATAAGTTCTTTTTCCCCCCCCTCTGTAGACTATCAAAGTCCAGAGATAAAAAAAAAAGTGCTTGAAACATTGAATCGAAAATATTCTTTCACAAGTTTATTAAAAATTTCATTGGCTATATAAAAATACAATTAATCGAACAAAAAAAAACTTATTGAAAGTTCATTATTTCGTGAATTCCAATGTAACTTTCAGTTTGAAAAAAAGAAAAAAGAATTCCAAATATTGAAAGCAGCGAAAATTCTGTGAATAGAAATAAAAAATTTTAACCGGTCAAACGTTAACACTTTTTAAAATCTATACAAGGATTTTATCCTGCAGATTATTAAAGTTCAAAACTGCTTGAAATATTGAAAAGAAAATATATTTTTCAAAAGATCATTAAAATCTTGATTGATTAAATAAAAATATAGTAAATTCAACGGAGTTGTTGTTAAATCAACAAAAGTATGCAATTTTTTTTTCCTCAATTACGTAAATTTATACACATACAACTCTGCTGCGGAAAAGGAAAATAACTAACAATAAGTATGAGTGCGATGAAGAGACAGCTCAACAGGATCACGAGTATAAGATATTGCATATATGCTAAATACGACCACGTCTGCAGTTAAGTACGACTCGCATATTGAATTAATGCGACGAAAAGAATAGTCGTCTGCGTGATACTTATTGTTAGCCGGCAGCTTCGCACCGTCTTATAGCCACGTTGAAGAGCCGGTGATATTGCCAAGTAACATACATGTATACCTGTTAGATATCGAGCAGATTGTAGCCATACCGCATAGTATTACTGATTCTCGTTTAAAAGCTTTAGCCACGTGAATCTGTCGGCTAGTAATTTTCCGCATATCCCACTTCGATATCCAACATTTATAAAGCATATTCATAATTGAACATTCTTTTCTCTCGAGCGATAAAGAAAATATACGTGAATTTATGACGTATATTTTTCGTCGTTTCTATCATTAAAATATATTTTTTATATGAATATTTTATTCGGACAAAGATATAAATAATCTGTAATAATAAATTGGCGAATAAATTTTTCATGTTTAGATCATCCTGCGAATTAATTATCTAAATGCAGTAAGTTTTTTTTCGAATTAATACGAATTAATTAATTTTTCAATATTCGTTAAATCTTCATGTTACTTTTTTTTTACGTGTAAAGCTTAAAAGTAAAAAAAAAAATAAAAGATTGTTTTCTATGCACAAAAGTCAAACCCTGTAATATTTTGTGTAATTATTTATTCAATTCTCGGAATATAAATTCGCGAGGAACATTTCGTTTTGGGATCAATGTTGCGGGTATCAATCTGTTTTTGGACCATTTTACGGTGATCATTGTAAAGGGTTCAATTTTTTTCTTGAGTTACCATCAAATGGACCCAAAAAATATACTTTGTTCATTTTTACATTTGGCTTCTTTCGGGACAATCTGCGATTTTATGAGTAGTAAAAATAAATTCATTTCTCGCAGAGGATCCTTATTTACGGCCGAGAGATTGGCTACCGAGAAAAACACCTCACAAAGGCCCGCTGAGACTCATTAGACTATGCGTACTCGGAGCTTTTCTACCTGCGGCCCTAGTCGCAGGTCCGATTTATTTGCGTTATCGCGTTTATTCGGAACAACTGTATCCACTCGCAGCCTCCGATATGAGACTAATCGACAGAAAAGTTTCAACTACCTGGTGCCAGGTATGATGCCAATTATCAAATTTTCATGAAAATAATTACTGATAAACATTATTCTTCGACGGTATTATTACACAATAATAATAATAATAAATGTATCATTGTCATTGTCGTTGTCGTTGTCGTTGTCGTTGTCGTTGTCGTTGTCGTTGTCGTTGTCGTTGTCGTTGTCGTTGTCGTTGTCGTTGTCGTTGTCGTTGTCGTTGTCGTTGTCGTTGTCGTTGTCGTTGTCATTGCCATTGCCATTGTCATTGTCATTGTCATTGTCATTGTCATTGTCATTGTCATTGTCATTGTCATTGTCATTGTCATTGTCATTGTCATTGTCATTGTCATTGTCATTGTCATTGTCATTGTCATTGTCATTGTCATTGTCATTGTCATTGTCATTGTCATTGTCATTGTCATTGTCATTGTCATTGTCATTGTCATTGTCATTGTCATTATTATTATTATTATTATTATTACTATTATTATTATTACTATTATTATTATTATTATTATTATTATTGATTTGTACAGCGTCAGGTGGTAAAGGTGAACGCAACTTTCAACGCCTATTTATTAAAGGATGCTCCGAAAATAGTGGGAAAATTAGTGCCGATTTCAATGACGAGGCATCTAGTTCTTGAGGATGATATGAAGGAATACTGGGGCTTCTATTTACTTAGAGGTAGCAGCGTTACTGTCTCCACTTGTGTAAGGTAGAATTTGGGAACGTTGAGTCTCGTGTTAAGCCAGTAAAGTCTTATGGAACATATTTGTTTTGTCGTTTTTTTTTTTTATAACAATCGCTTAGATGGCCCGGTGCATCGCTCACAATAATACGTGGACACAAGCATCTTCACGAGTGCGCATTTATCGGTGACGACAGTAGCGAGGAACTCGAAGAACTTGTTGAAATTGCTCAGGAAAGGGGTTTGCTCAATGGGACTGGTGCCGAATTTCACTTGCGTATGTCTAAGGTAAGGTATATATTTTATTAAGAAAATAATATAAATAATATCGTTTTTGAGAATTTTGTTATTCATCGTTGCATTTAGAGAAAAATTGTTTAAATGGAGACATTTTTTACACGCATAATTTATTTAAAAATTTTAATACATTTTGTTAAAATTTTGGAAATGTTTCACTGATTAGAAATCAACTTTTCTCAGAGAAAAATGGAAACAGAATAGCAGATAAAATGATGCATCTGATTTTCTATTATTTTTTTTCATTCTACATTCTCTAAAGTAGCTTTTGCCTTTAAATTTTCTTGGATTTCTAATTCTATGCCTTGTCGGAATTAATTAAAATGAAATAAAGTCTTTTTCGAGTTTACGAAATTTACTACTTGTAATGCGCGTTTACTATTTTTGACACGAGATACATTATACTTGAAGTCAGTTTATTGATAAGATAAATATTTCTTGTATAAATGTAAATGGATTTGAAAAATATGAATTATTACAGGACAGTGGGCCCAGCAATATACCAGCGAACATGAAAAGGGCCCGAGAGGAGGTTCGCTTTCACGAGAAAAGCAATGCACCTCGGCATCCAAATGAAACTCTACCATCATCAGGCTTATCATCTTTTAATTATGGTAGTCACGAATTGGATTCTAATACAATGCGAAAAATTCTCACGAGCTTGTTCAGCAAAACACTGGATACAAAGAAAAAACAAAAAGAAAATGTTCATCATCATTATGAGGGCGTTTTTAAGGAGAGTGCCAATATCGATAAACCACCAGTCGTTGATGCATCCGTACTGCCACCGCCTGATGATCCATTTTGGAATACTGATGACGATAGTAAAAAGCATACAGACGGAGTATCGTCTACTATCCACAATCCAACACATGCTAATAACACAGCTACAACAATTGAAAATATAAAATTGGTAACTACTACGGATCAAGCTTCAGAGGTCTCAGAAGGCTCGGAGAATTACAACAGTACAGATAAACCATCATCGAAATCGTCTTCCATAAATACTCCAACGACTGTTGCTTCTTCAGTAAAAGCTGTTGAGAATATTTGGCATGATTCTGCGAGAATAACGACGTTAAAACCATCGGAGAGTTCGCAGAGCAGTGGATTGCAAACGTCGACCGAAGTCTTTGAGAATGCTTTGAGAAAATTGAATTCTCTTGGAGAACGAGGAAAGCAAGTACTGAGACGACTCATCGATGAGATTGATCGACAAGACGCTGAGGCTTTGCATCTTAAAGAAATGCTCACTGACGTTATGGCTGATGATACTTTGTCACAGAGGGAAAAGAAACGACTCAAAAGACAATTGGTCGTTGGATCAGTGGTTCATAAATCATTTGCTGAGGACGCGGATCAGGATGAAGATGCTGCTATCGAAAAAGTTCGTCAATCCCTCAGATGATATTCATTTGAAAAAATTAAATCAAACGAAATATGTATTATCGTGAAGATTTTAGTAATTCGATCGATAAAATCAATTTTTATTTTAGTAGCTAAATTTAACAAGGATATAAAGTAGAATTTTATATATTGCTTTCTCATTGTATGTGTTTCATAAAGCACATGAAAAAAATAATCAGCCAAGCATGGTGAAAGATTTTGTAAATTGCATCTTTGTTTAAAGAGAATTTAAAAAAGAGAATAACAACGAGAACTTTGTGGTCAGAAATCACAAAAATTCAAAGTAGTTTGATACATTTTTCTTTTATTAAACTCCAGCGATTTTAGTAGAAAACTGATTAAGTAGATTTTAATAGAAACAGAGATGCTGTGCGATTAATTATTTTTAACTGTGTTTTGATAATAAAAAATAACAGGTTTAAATATTTAAAAATGTAAGAATTAAAAAATATATATAGGGACAAGATAACGTGATATTAAAAAAAAATGTTATTCGTAACTGAGAATTATTTTACATCGAATGAGATTTCTAATACTTTTTTTATTAATTAAAAAAAATGACACGCTTTTTTGTTTCAATTTCATGGAGTTAACAACATTTTCTTACGTCTTTACGTAAAACTTTTTTGTTCTTATTACTAATTTTGTGATTTAAGGAGGATTTATATCCAGATGGAATAGCCGAAGATCGTGGAACCGTTAATGAAACGACGCTCAACGATAGAAGTAATTCTGAATTTTGGAGCTCGTTCAGCAGTTCCGAAGAGCGATTGTTACAGTGCGAAGGACTTATACTAAATTTGCCACTTACACCACATATCCATTGTTCACCAAAGTTCGAGAACGAACATGCGAGAGCCTCTGTTGCAAATACAGTAACTTACAGGTACGATTACAATAAATTTTCTCAATTCAATTGAATTGTTCATTTTTGTTTCAAATGTATTTATCTAAAATGAACGTCCTGTATTAAGGACAAAAATTAATTAGAGACAAAACCCGTCAAGTCAGCCACCCCAATTTTTCATGTCAACAAAATGTCCTCGAATTTATGTATTGATACAAAATTCAGTCCTTTTTGGATTTCACCAACAATTACAATTAAAAAAATATTTATCTTCTACTTTACCTTAAAATGGAACTTATAAATGTTACCAAAATATTATCATCTCAAGATTTTTAATATCATTTGAATTTGCTGTAAAATTGACAAATTATTTGACTCGTTAAAAGGAATTGAGGAAATTTTATTTTCATAGAAACAGTAGAATTCAATATTCCGTTTTATTTTTAATTTGTAATAATCGTAGGTGACAAATGTTTTCTCGATATTTTTAGGGTGCCAACCGACGGCTATTACTTCTTCGTCTTCAACTCGGAGAATGAGATACAGCCGAATTACGTGAGGATCCGATTCGATCTGATGAAAAATGTGTACGATACTTCAGATCCTGTACACGCTTGCAAGAACAGCACCAAAGAGTGTTCATTGCCTTTCAATTTCTTCAGCCAAGAGAGAACTGTTCTCGAGCTTCCGATAAACGGCAACGACTCTCAATGGAACGAGGAATATGTCGTTGTATCGACGTGCGAGCCAAGAACATCAGTCTATCTGATTTGCATCATTACAGTGCCATTACTCATATTACTTTTCGCCTTTCATTAAAAATTCACAATCGAATATTTCGTTGACAGAAGCTCTCGTCTGCGCGACAGAGATCTTTATCATTTACATATAGACGGAAAATAATGTTTGGTCAAGTTCGCTAAAGTAAATCAGCAAATTTCATATAATCGTTCGTTTATCTTTTTTTCTCTTAGTTTTTATTACATTCAAATCTTGGTGATTATTCAAACAAAAAAAAAAAAAAAATTCATAAATGATTTTCAACAATTTTTGTTGTTTAACCAATTTGTCAATTAATTAAGCTTCTTTTTCATTCGGGAGTTTTTTAAAAAATATTTATAAAATACAGAAATGATTTTTAAAAAATAGCCCTCATTTGACTAATGTGAAAACGCTTCTTAAAAAAATACAAAAAATACAAAAAATTCATCTATGATACAATCGCGGTTGATAAATCTTTGAACTTACAAAAATGAAATAATAATTTGACAATATTATGAAATAATTGTCAAGTAAAGATCCATTTAATCAATCAAACGCTTATCGTCTTGAAAGAAGAAATGAAGAAAAATTCTTCACCCAAAAGTCATTAGTTTAGTGACGTGATTATCAAATCCTACTTTCCATACATTTTTATCCGTAGTACCTAAAAAAAGCACGTGATTAAACTGCATCTCTCAGTCATCCAACAAAAACTGTTAAGACTTTCGGATAAATAAATAAGTGAAGCAAAAGCTTTTTTTTTTTTTTATCGATACAGTATTAGTAATCTAGCGCTCTGTTGTCTCTTAGCCGGCTGGTGTAACGTTAATAAAAGCTGCGTGAAGATAAGAAACTTTTGGACCTCTTGGAAATTAATCCTCTGACCGGCCTCGATTTGTCCTTTTAATCCATAATATTAAATCTTAGCGCCGTGAACCGTGGTGACGCTGGTTATACTCTGGTGCGGGACAGAGGAGTCAACGAAACCCGCCAACAAGTTGACCCTGCGATAGAGGCTAAAGGGGGTTGGACGCTTTGAGGGGTTGGTAGGCGGAGCTTCCCTTATCAGCTCCGAACACTCTCGCTCTCCTGCGGAATCCTCTTGTTCGTAATATTCGAGGCAATATCTGTACCAGCTTTACGCAACCGAGCAGCCAGAGCGAACGCACGCGTATATATAGCTTTTTGTCGCCCAATAGTCTACCGGAGTAAAAATAAAATTGATGTATGAAGTATATATGCCACATATTTCATATAATGTTTTATTAATCTAACGATAAAACACTTATTGAGCGCAGTTTTTTTTTACACACTTCCAATATGTCCTTCATTTTTATAAAGAGATCAATTATTCTTTTAATTGAATTGAATTAGAATTTAAAAAATGTTTATCTTCTACTTTACCGTAAAATGGAACTTATAAATATTACCAAAATATTATTTTCTCAAGATTTTTAATATAATCTGAATTCGCTGTAAAATTGACAAATTATTTTATATTTTTTAAATAATTGATTGCTAATTCAATTGATTAAAAGAAAGGTTGTACATACTCACACACACATATACACATTTCGTACAAATCTCTTTTCTTTGACGTTTTCGAGCTTTTTCTGAGTATGTTTTAATATGTTTTTATAATGTTTTATTAATCTAACGATAAAACACTTATTGAGCGCAGTTTTTTTTTACACACTTCCAATATGTCCTTCATTTTTATAAAGAGATCAATTATTCTTCTTTTTTTGTACGATAATATTTTTACCTACTTTTGTAATATTACTTTAGCAGCGTTTTTGCCTCGTAGAGGAAGCTTTTGTTATTATCAAAACATTTTTTTTCGAGATTTTCATGAGAGTATGCTCAAATTGGTCTAAAACGTCGAGAAATGTGAGCCAAAATAGACACCATTGTTTGTGATTTTAACAAAAATTATGAAACATCTGTTCGAAATTTTCTTGAACTTTAAATTTTTCGAAAAATCTCTATGTGCTCCGGAAATTTTTTAACTGTCGAGCTAAATAGTTCTTTCCACGTAAAAAAATATTAAAGGGTGGTCGATGTTGAATTTAAACTGAATGTATAAATAGGTACGAATTTTATGGTTTTATTTTTTTATTAAATTTTTTATTAAATCTTTTTTATATAGAAAAAGAAAAGAATTTTTTAAAGAACGAAAAATAGTATTCAGCGTTGTAAATTGGTTCGGATTCCATAGCAATTTAAACCTTTTAAATTCAAAGTTGAACATTTTTTTAAGACAAATGTTTCCACAATTTTGAATTTATATTTAAAATTTTTTTCTAAGCCCTTCTACTTTCGAGAAATCTGAAAAAACGGGCTAAAACTTCAGACACGTGTTTGATAACATACAGAGATATTATTTGGTACAAGATTTGATGAAAATTTGCAACGTATTCTCAATTTTATGAAACATCACATTTTGGTATTTGCATACAATAATTAAAATGAAATAAAAATTAAAAAATCTTTTTCGTAACATTATTTGTTAATCAATTTTTAGAATATCTATTACGATTTTATAATGTTTATGCGAGTATTTTTTATGATGTTTATCTTCTACTTTACCTTAAAATGGAACTTATAAATATTACCAAAATATTATTTTCTCAAGATTTTTAATATAATCTGAATTCGCAACCTTCTACACGTCCGAATACATGTTGGCAGTAAGTTGGAAGTGAAATTTAAAGAAAATAATGTTAGTCTAAAATTAATGTAGCGAGTGTAATGGTGTCAGGCCGAGTAGTGATGCTGGCTAGCTGCGATAAGGAAAATTGATTTGAGTCGAGGAAAGGGCAGTTAAAGTCAACTTGGTCCCATACAACTTGTCACAACCAAAAGTATCGTAAGAGAGCAACCATGTGGAACAACATCGTTGTAACAAATGTGAGAAATCGTCGTAGAATACTAAAGAGAATGTGTAATTTATTTCTTAAATGCCTTACAAGTAACGTAAAAATTCGTTTACTTATCAGCACACTTGTCACACTTATGAATTTGAAAGATTCAAATTCAATACTCGAAATAAGTTACGATAAGAAAATGGAAGAAATCCTTGGATATACGCTATTAAAGGAGAATTTTTTAGAACTTTATGTAATTTTTTGATGATCATGTGATTTTTTAATTCTTTGATTTGTAATGTTAATCAATTTTGGTTTTCTTATAGAGGAAGCAAAAAAAAAAAGTTTGTCAAAGACAGAAAATTGTGAGGAAGCAATTTGCAAGGTTCTAATTTGCAGGCTTGTTTGAGATCGAAAGACATTTTTTTTAAAAATGGAAAAAGGTCATAAAATTTACATCGCTTAAAGACAAGACAAATTATATAAGACAAATTATTTTACTTGTTAAAAATAATTGATTGCTAATTATAATAAATAAAAAATTACAAAATTTTTTTTTTTTTTTAATTCGAAATAAAAGTTTCCTCATTGTCGAAGCAAATACGAAATTTCATGAAATAACAATAACAGCATTACAATTTCATAAAAATTGATTTCATTTCCTATTTCTATAATCAAGGAAAAAAAAAATCTGTTTTCCAGGATCATTTTTTTCCGTGTGAATTGTGAAAAATTTTCTTCCAACTCCGAATGCAAGTGACAACAAATATGCAAGAGTATATATTTTTCAGAGCTGAACCAGAGCTCGATATCTTATTCATCGTCACGATCCTTCGACTATTGTGTGTGTGTGTGTGCGGTTAGGGATGTGGGAAACCGCTAGAATCTCACAGGGTTGAGAATTTCGAGGGGTTGCGGTAAAGCGATGTGGGACACACTTTATATCGCTTTAACTCACCTATTAGCTCGCCGCACGATTATTGATATGCGAACCAGTGAAAACTCACCAGTTTCAGTGATACAAGTCTATAATAGCTCGACAGGAAGGATTTTTATAATTTTACAATAGCACATTACCGTCCTTTAGCCATCGGCAATCGAACCTCAGCTTGCTGTTACTTTTAGGCACAGAACGTTAAAAAAAAAAAAAGTCACCCCGCTAATATATCAATAATGGGGTTTTAGTCGTAACTGGAATAGCCCTGCTATGCTGAGGGGCACGCGTCAGCCTCACGCCGTGCGATATCTTGACTGCGGGCCCTCCTCGAAAGGGGAACACTTTTTTTTTCTACGAGCCTATGAATTCAGCACTAAGCGACCCACCGCTTCGACTATATGCAACCCAAAACGGGGCGTTCCAAAGAATTGTAAAAAAAAATGTATATATATATGTATATATATAGCCTTTGGGGATGATTTATTTATTTATTTATTTATTACCTGCTCTGCGGGACATTTTTTGATAGATATATCACGACTTTACGAATATTGTAAACGATTACACAAAATGAAATTGAAATTTGTATTGCTTTTTAATTTTTTTTCTACAAAGATGTGCAGAAATATTTATAAAAATATTACACTGCTTTTTTTTCGTGAATTTTTTATTTAAAAAAAATATAGGTATTAAGGATGTTGTATTTTCGTCTCGGGAAATATTTTTGTCATTTTTACAAAAAAATATAAAAATGTGATTTTCACGTTTTTTTTGTTGTTTTTAGATTTAAAAAAATTGTAAATTTGTAACTCTTTTTTTGGTCGATTTGAATATTGGATTTTTTTTTTGTAAATTCGTTGTATTTACGAAATTTTTCTACAACGCTTCAAATTTATTTAAAAAAATATATATTGTGAAATATAAAAAATGTCTTTTAAAAGCTACTTTTCGAAGTAGCAGAAAAACTTCGTAAATTTTATAGATTTGCAAATATATTTTTGTAAAAATTGAAGTGACCAAAAAACTCGATCTAATTTCGCGTAAAATGATTGACAAACTACAAACAATAAATCCGACTTATTTGCAAAGTTTCAAGACACTCCACTGTTTTTTTTTCTTATTAATTATTAGAAAAAAAAATTATCGAAATACAAAATAACCGATATTTCAAAATCGCCTAAGATATTTGTCACTTAATACTTAATACACTTTTACCAAACTACACAAATTTTCTACGCAAAATATTTTTTTTTAATTCACGAATTTCATGAACTAAATCTCAAAAGAATTCATAAAAAATGATTTAAAAAAGTGTGTCTTTTTATTTGACAAACAATTTTTTTTCTCCATAAATCAAAAACTATAAATTCAGTGAGTTTACAATTCATTCTAGTTCACATTTACGTAACGAAAAATGTGTAAAATATTAAAAAAAAAAATATATATAATAAAATATAATAACGAAAAATGTGTAAAATATAAAAAAAAAAATTTATTAACATAAATAAATTTGCCTATTTTACAAAAAGATTTTATTCAACATTCTTCCATGGCGAAATGAATTCTCGTGTGGCTCTCACGCGGATTCCCCGGTAATTGCGCTCGAATGAACATAGTCGATCGGTAATAGATATTATACGTGGCCGATTAAAGCAGATTCAAAGTGTCACAATAACGTAACAGGGGGTGATTGCTGGTAGCTTTGTGGCACGCGACTCAGGGACACCAAGAGTGGCACACACTTGGAGAGCGCGATGGTCCATGATACACATAATAATAATAATTATTATTATTATTATAGTATGGGTATCATCTAAAAATAATGCCGAAAAACGGTGGCCACTTGACAACGGGGGGTAGATCAAGAGCGGTGGCTCTTGATGCTCATCTCTCGCGACTTCTCTATATCACACCCTTCATCCGATTTTCTACCCTAATGCATACTCGGGCTGCGATGATGAGAGCGTCGACGGTCCCTTCGCCTTTTTAATCTTTTCGCCCATTGTGGAACGAGATCGAGGGATCCACGGGAGCTAATTCGAATTTTATCACTTCACGAAGAGCCACCTTATGTATACATCAGATATATAGATACATCTTCTTTGGCTAACAACAAACACGAAACCACGAAATGTGGAGATTTTTTTTTTGTGTTCTAAGCAATTTTACGTGTTCACTCTGTAGCAGTAATCGCAAATATTTCCGGCAGCTGAGTTGGAATAAAATTATTCTTTTTTTATTAGTCTTTTTCTATGTTTATTTTTATTCAGTCGACATGCAATAAAAAAATTGGATAAATTTCCAACGTTTTTTCTTCAACTAAACCAACATCCTGAAAAAATGGGGGGCCGTTTTGTGGGCATGAAAAATTGGGCCGACTTGACATGTTTTGCACCATTTTTTTTATTATAAATTGTTACTATTTTTTTTGCCGTTATTCCCATGGGTTTAAATAGAATTTAATAATTTCTCAAGAAGATAGTGTCTTTTCAGATTTAACTTGATATTTATAGAGCAGGATTCATGCGGGATCCTATAAAAATTGAATGAATTAATTAAATTTAATATAATATTCAACTAAAAAATAAAATCATTATATTAACATCACCAGGTTGTTAATTAACCATGAAAATGTCGAATACATTTTTTTTACTTGTTTCAATTTCAATTAATAAATTTAATTTCATTCCGATTTATAGTCTAACAGGCATTCTGAACAAACTCTGGGTCACAGAAAAAAAATGTTCAAAAATGTACTTATTTCAATTCCAATTAATAAAATTAATCTCATTCCTATTTATAGTCTAACAGGCATTCTGAACAAACTCTGGGTCACAGAAAAAAAATGTTCAAAAATGTACTTATTTCAATTCCAATTAATAAAATTAATCTCATTCCTATTTTTAGTCTGCCAGGCATTCTGAAAAAACTCTGGATCAGAGCCAATTAATTTTCAAAAAATTATATCACTGAAAAAATGCATCTAAACAATTAATATCATAGTTCCTAATTTCCATTAATTCAACTGAACTTTACGAAAGCCCTCGTTCGAAACCAGCACCTCGAATCGAAAAAAATGTATCTCCTCCCACAATTTTTAATATTCCGAACTGTGAATTTTTTTTTCATGTCTCGTCTACTCTTCTCAACGATCAATCCTCTGAGATTTTTTATATAATTTTTATTGCCTAATCTAAAAAAATCGACAGTGCTAAAAAATCATTTTTTTCCAAAATATGTTATTTGCAAAACCCAAAGACATGTGCTAAATTTTTTTCCAATATTTTGATAAAAAAAAGTGAGACTCTTAAAATTCAGACCTTTGAATCCGAATAGTAACTATTAAGCCCTCAATAGACTTTTTCCCTAAGGGAAGATACACACATTGATGGATACGACAGTATTCGTGGACGTACGAAGAATATTGATAGCAAAGCTGGGGAGGCAGAGAGCCGACAAGGATGATAGCTGGAATACGTACTACGGTTCCAGACAGGGTGGTACCAGGTCTCTCCTACAGGAACATCAAGCTCCACCCACGAACTGCTCTGGTTTGCTCCGCCTGCCTGACAAAATTCATTTATCCGGGGTTCGCGTCGACTCCCCGACTAAAGGTCCCTCTCCATTTGCTTCTCTGGTATATATACATATAGACAAACTCTGTAGTTGACCCAGGAAAGCCTCATTCGCAACTTCTAACATTCGACCCGGTCATCATCGTCGAGAGGACAGCATTTCAAATTTCGGGGCTCTCTGTGATCGCGCTTTAAAGTTGCATAAAGTTTCTTCTTGTGATTTTGTATGTGTTAATTGGCGCTAAGAATTTAAATGACAAGGGAAGAAAAGAAGATATTACAGATGGAAAAAAAGTGCTGTTGTGTCGAGTGACCACTGTTCTCCATTGTGTGTTTTTTTTTTAAACTAGTGCGGTATCACTTTGGACCAGACTGCTGTAGAAACGTGTTTTTCTCAATAGATGTAAGATGTCTTTTTTCTTAATTTATTTAGTTTAGAAGTTTAGCTTAATTTCTCACTTTTAGAGAATTGCTCATTGAAGAGATGGATTGAGGTAGAATTTGGTGATATTCATTCAGGAATTGTTTAGGTATTATTTTTTAAAAAATGTATTGATGATGGTTTAAGTTAAAAAGTGTTTACCAAATGATAGGAATGTCTGGCATAAATTAGGCATTCTACAATAATTTTCTTTCGTTTTCACATTTTTCACGGTTTGATAAAAGAAAAAAGTCAGTAATTCAAATGTTCGTACCGATGAAGACATTTTCCAGTATGCTGTACATTTTTTTGTCCAGTAGCTCTTATTTTTATATTTATTTATACGTACTCAACTTTATTGAAGATTTTCGTGAGAACTCAGATTTTTTTTTCTCCATTCTTTCCACAATTTACGAAATGAAAAATGTAGTATTCTGAAAAGAATGGGAAGTCATCGAAATGCGGAAAATTCGGAGCTCATGAAGAAAAAAAAGTATAACAATGAATTTACAGAATAACAAATTCAGCTATGTTTGTGCGAATAAATAGAATGACATATTTTTTTTTTCTTTGCAATTTTATTTCGTTCTTGATGACATAATTTTGTCTTCTGAAAGATCGCATCGCAAATTCACCGAATAATTTGCCTCGTTTTGCTCCAATAATAAGAAATAATAATAATTTTCCGGTGAATTCACAGAATACCCATCGAGAATTTAAAAAAAGCTGTCACTCGTCAGGATCGAATTAAAATTACAAATTTGACGTTTAAAAAACTGCATAAAAATAGGCCCGTAGATTTACCATTTTTGGTACCATTTTTTTTTACATTAAGTAGGATCTCTTTCTAATTCAAATCCACCTCAATTAGCAATAGGTTCTCCTGTAAAAAATCTACAATTTTTTAAGTCTTACCACTCGATTTGTCTTGACTACGTTAATATGTAGTAATTTTACTGGCTCCAGGTTCAGATAGAGAATTTATTTCCTCGAATGTCCTTATACAACACTATTATACAGAAGTACAATTAGATAAGGAGAGACGGACTCTATCTAACACGACGAATGTCAGGGACATTAAGCTCGAGGCAACGTCAGAAGACCTCAATTATAATTATAGAGTGCTCGATGACATATTATCCGAGATGCGATATGTATTTCCTCTTGAGATAAAATGTTTAATTTACATGGTGCAAAACGCGTCAAGTCGACCACCCCAATTTTTCGTGTCAACAAAACGTCCTCACATTTCTTCAGGATGTTAGTCTGGTTGAAGAAGAAACGTAGGAATTTTTTCACATTTTTTTATTGCATATTCCAGCCATTGAAAATCGCTGAAAATAATCATTGTTTATTTTTTAACGCCAATACTACGGCTCGCAAAAAAAAATCGTAACAACATAAAATTCTGGATTTTCAGCGTACTTTACAACAACATTTTTTGCAAAATTCCATGATTTCATTTTACGCTATTTTTCAATTAAACAAAGTTGCCACTTTTCTTCCCTTCGAAACGACATTTCCGATTAAGTTGAAATTTTCACATTTGATCATGAAATTTTCAGAATATAAATCTGAAAGAATTCCTACGTTTTTTCTTCAACCGGACCAACATCCTCAATAAATTTCAGGACGTTTTGTTGACATGAAAAACTGGGTATTACTTAACAGCGGTATTTTTCTGGACGCTTTTTTCGAAGCAAACTTTGAAGGATAAATGTTAGATATGTTTTTTTTTAAAATACCATATTTTTTAAATATGATTTTTTTTAAATAAAAGTTTGTACTTTCTGGTGAAACGTGGGTTCCACATTTCTATTTAATTGCTTACAAATTAGAAATTAAAAGTTTGATATTAATGAAATTATTGCCTGCGCATATTTTTTCGCTTCTTTCCCCCAATTAAGCTATTTTTCTAATCTCGCAATATTTTCTTCTTTTTTTATCACCATTCTTCTTTCGAATTCCTACGAATAATCCTATGAAAGTTTCGACGATTTTTTGTCTCCGCATTATATATAATTTTCTGAAAATTTCGACGCTTTTAAATCTCGTACACTTTTTGGAACATTTTGACGTTTCTTTTTTAAATCTCAGCCATTTAAAAAAAAAAAAAAAAAGTGCTGTTGTGAAAATTTAAAAATTTCGACTTGCCGACTTGACGTGCTTTGCCCCATATATACGTATACTACACAAAAGTGCTTACTCGGCCTTCTCCCAGTTGTATATTAGCCTTCGGAGCATACACTCCATTTAATTATTATTATTATTATTTATGGATATGATTGTGCAAATTGTGTCTATTACTGAACGCGTGCTGTAATATTGCAGCCCATGCTGACGTACAGCAGCAGCACAAGTGGCGGAGCAATCGGGAATGGGCATTCCGGCGGAACAGCCTCGGAAGCTGATGACTGTTCGCCAGCTGAATCCCTCATATCCGACGGTGCGGATCTCGGTGAAGATCCAGGGGATTCTCCAGAAACAACACGCGACACCGAGGAGGATGGACTATTTTCCGATGAGTTTTACTCGCACGATACCGACGACGAGGGCGAACGCGACAGTCACAAGCAGAGAAGAGATCGCTCAGGCAATTTGGTAAGCAGTCGATCAATGTATATTTCATGTATTCAGTTCATTACACTTTTTGCAAGTAATAACATGAGATGCAGACTCATTGCAAGGGAAGAGTATGTATTTTATGAGTGCAAATTATTTCATTAGTAATATGTTTTTATCGTTATTGAATTTTATTTATTTGAATATTTATTTAAATTATTAATTTATTTAAATTGTTTTCAAAGATTTTTATTCAATAAATATGAAATAAATGTATTATTTGAGGATTAGAATAAAATGTCAATATTAAAATCAGTTTTTTATTGACTGATGCTATTTGTGAATTAGTTTTAGGGTTTTTCAACTTTGCGCCTGATACAGAATTAAGCAGTCATAGAATTCAAACTTATGGCGTTTCATTTTGTTTGCAATAATATTCTAGACCAGCTAAGCGGAGGAAATTTTAAGATGAGTGAAAACTTTAAGAGCCTTGTGCCTGTAAACACCGACATGCATTATTTTCTGAATTTGTAAATCAGTTGATGTCTTTGGTCATCTTTAAAAAAAATCACACGATTAGCTTGACACCAATTAAAAGATAAAGCGATTCGACCGAAAATTTTATTCTCAATGGTAAAATATTTTGGAAAATTTTTCATTTGCAACAAAAGTGCAATGTATCACAGTTTTCCTGCTAATTATGAAAACAAAAAAATTACTACTGTGAGCTCATATTCAATTTCCCATTAGGAAAAAAGAAACTACAGAGAAAATTCGTAATTTTCCCAAAAAAAAAAAATCTTTAATACTCCTCAGAATTTTCCAGTGAATTCGGGAGTCACTAGACCAATTTTCTATTATTAATTTGCTTTCTTACAATTTTCATGGTGAACTTAACGTGAAACGATTTGTTTCCTTTTTCTCGTTACCCAAGCTGGAGGATGTCTCATCAACGACCCACAATCATTTGGAATCGCCGTCATCGATTTCTCCAGTTGGCTCCAATACCGGTGTGCGGAAACTCTTTACCAACAGTCGCGAGCGATGGAGGCAGCAGAACGTAAGCGGAGCATTTGCTGAGCTTAGAAAGCTGGTACCGACGCATCCGCCCGACAAGAAACTATCAAAAAATGAGATACTCCGAATAGCCATCAGGTAATCCTTAATTCTTTATCTTGCGTCAGCACTTTTTTTTTACTGAATATTCTGGTGTGTCGAGAAAAAAGCACTGCTAAGCACTAAAGCACTACTAAAGTACGAAAACGCCAACTTTTAGAGCGAAAATTTGTATAAAAAGTACATTTCCAATCTACCGAATATATTTCACTGTATTTATAATTTGTACAGATACATAAGATTGCTGAGCAACGTTCTCGAATGGCAAAAGACACAAGATCAAAACGGCCAGCAACAGCATCAGCCAAACGTTCGAGTGAAAACAGAGCCTCATTCAATGGAATCAAATTCAATGATCCAAAAGAATTCATGCATTCAATCGCGAATATTATTCAAGCAGGAAATGGATAAAACGCGAAATTCCGGCAGCGAAATAAGGACATCGGTGCCAAGTGAATCAAACCAACGAGGAGGAATTAGGCTAATGAGTTTCGTCGAACGATACCAGCAATCTCATCACACGTCTCATTCATCTTCGGCATTGCACAATCGTTCCTCTTCTCAAATATCATGCGACAAAAATGGCAACGATTTGCTCATGATTGCTCCAATAATACGAACAAACGGAATTGGCTCGACGTCGACGACGAGCTCACCGGCTTCAACGCAAAGTAACTTTGGAGTTACCGTTGCTTCTTTTGGCAGTGAACGAGGTGTTAGTGTCGCTAACAATCGGATTTCCATGACTTTAGTGAAAACATCGCAAAATTCATTACCCGCTGGTAATGACAAAATTTTGCGGAATAACGCGTCGAACGATTGTATTCTACCGAAAATATTAAAATTGGAGCAAATCAGAGACGAGGAGCAGGAAACTGGTGCTGAGAGCAATGGAATATCGAGATGCAAGAGATTAGCAGGTATTGGCGGCGGAAATAGAAGAAGATACGGTTCGTCGTACACGAAAGAATCCGCTCCGAGGGCTAAGCGATGTCGAAACGACTCAAATACTTCGGATGCTCCACCTTAGCTCCGTACTTTTCATACTTGCTGTATACGTGCATACATCTATTCGTCTATACTGTACAGAGTGAATCTCTAATAACTGTATCGCTACTGAAGATATCTAGTGTTCTTTATTGCAATTATAATTGTTCAGTATTACGTCGTATTATGTTAAATCAATTTTTCCTGCATCCCAAACAGCAAGCCTCATTTTCATTAAACTGTTATAGTATGCTTGAATGAATCTTTAAAAAAAATTATGCAATGTAGAGCATTGCACACTGCCTCCTCATTATTTTCAATGCTACGTCTATAAAGAGCTACTTTACAACTTTTGCGACCTCATATAGGAGAAAGTTTATTTTCATGAAAATTTTCGACCTCTCGGATTTCGCCATGATTTGTTGTATTATTGCACCAACTCTAAAAAAAGATCGAAATTTTTTTCCGATTTTTTTTTTCAACCTTGAATTAGTTGCAATTTTTTAAAATGAAATGATTGTTAGCCCGAGTTTTAAGATCTGAGGAATTCTCATTATTTTTTTTTTTTTAGTTGATTCTTGGTCTTTTCGTATTTAAAAAAAAAACATTTGATTGTTTTTTTTCGAGAAAAAATAGAAGCTAATGTCAGACCACTCTGGGTCTTCTGGATTTCAATATTTTTATATTTGATACTGGTTTTTTGCGAATTTTTTCAGATTTATAAATTCGGGAAAACTTAAATTTATTTTGAAAAATTGTAAATAATTCGAGATTGAAAAAAAAATCGGATACAAAATTTCGAGCTCTTTAAAAGCTGAATACAAAGTAATAATAGATTTTCTGCTGCCACAATTTCACGTAGTAAACTTGTTACTATTTCGAAAATTTGAATTTAGGCTGCTTTTTATGCAGAGAGAAAAAAGAAACGAATTTTATTGTTTCTAACTCCATTTTATTCAAGTTCTAAAGATAAAGTATTACAACAATAATATGATTTAATAATTAAATACAATTTATCAAGTATAAAAAATATTTCTGCTGTATCAATATACAAAATATACATATTGGCTTTCAATGGAAAAACGGAATGTAACAAACTTTAAACAAATATTTTATTAAAATAAACAACATTTTCTTATCAATTTTTACTAAAAGCTTCCATTACAGGACATGGAACATTTCATATATAAACTAGAGTATATTTAATTTAATATACAAGTGAGACGTAAAATTGAAGTACATTACACTATTTACTTCGAAAACTGGAATGTTTTATTCAAAAGTTCTATAATTTAACTTTACTTGCATATTGAATTTAGTATACCAGTTGATAAATTAAATTTCTGCTAAATTTTCAAACATTTTTTTACAGTATACATGATACTTAACACTTTTGTCTTGAGAAGTTCCAACTTAACTAACAAACAGCTTGGCGTAGTCAGATATATGGAGAATTCCGTGTTCGCCAGAAGCAACATGTAAATTTGTACCACTGACCCGTGGATTAATTTTTGGATTATGAAGCTCTGGAATTTGAGTACTGCAAGCGGCTGCGGGATCTCCACTCGATGTCAAAGAGCCCCTCCAATATTCATTGCCTTTTTTAAAATGAACATACACGCGTCAGAGGAATTATCGAATAACGTTATAGATTTTTTTTACCTACCTGGATAAGCGTTGGAGTCCCAAGCATAAGTAACGACCAATAATTTGTTGGCATCGGCATCCGTCAACTTTTTATGTGGTTCTCTCATGGAAAAGTGTATCTGAATATCTAAAGCCAGACGAGCAGTAGAGAAACAATATTAATTAATTATTTGATAATAATAATAATAGGTAAGATAGTCGTCTGATTGTTGTTTAATCGAAGGAATGAAATTATCGAAGACATCTTAATTTTTTTCATGAATTAGGATTTTCATAAACTTTCATAAACATAAATAAAATCCTACAAACCTCCGATGGAATCGCCATTTGCTAACTCTCCGCATTTGTCATGGTGAAAGTGAGCAAACATTATGTCCGAAACGTAACGTAATTTTCCACTCAACTTTCGTAGAGCAATTTCGAAGGTCTTCAAAAAGTATATCTCTTGTTCGACAATTATTCTCCAAACTCCTGCAGAACGAAAAGAGGATCTTTTTCGGTATATTCAATGTGTAAAACATTTTTCAATAAAAAATATATATTTAACCTGTTTTTTCTTAGATAAATTTCTTAGATAATTCGTGAAAAACAATCCCTAAAGAAGTCAGTTGCACATTATGCAGATGAAATAAATACCTAAACCAAATCCAACGATGTGCACGAACGCCTTCGTGTTTTCTTTTTCAGCTCGAGCGTTGGCTTCCAGAAGTATTGTTTCAAAGGATATAAGGGTCCGTTTCATGTAATTCTCAACGTCGAAAATGGTATTTCCCTGGTGTATGAGATATCGCTGATTTTCCTTGGACTTGACTTTTCTCGTTGCCTCCTCGTAAAGTGGATGATAATCCGCTCCGTAGAATCGTGCCCAGAGCCCTACTAATCCTCGTTTATCTGCCTCCGTTTTAGTAATGCCTTCTTCGACTTCAGGACCATATCTGTACCAGTGCAATTATATTTTGTGTTATAAAGAGCTGTTGTTTTTTTTCTTCTAGTTTTGACAATTATCCACATCTCCAAAATAAGTTTTATGAGTAACTTCATAATTTTTTATGTCTGAGTGTCTCAAACGTTTGACATTTTTGCTTTTCGTGTGCATGCGTTTCGATCATTTTTCGTGCTTTTCTTTTCACTGTTTATTCGCTATTTTTAACAAATACACGAAACTAGAATAAGTAATATTTAAGTAAATCTCTGTAAGGTTCTTTCAATGATCAAATTTAAATTCATCTGTCCAGATTAAAACCGGATTCCTCATGGGGTTTGTTCTCACCCATTGTCCATAGTATTCTGCTGTGGTGTTATTAGAATGTCTTGATACTCCATCACTCGTTTCCGACGGAGCCTGCGACAACAAATTATCGTTTGTTTGCTCAGTCACCATCCGATTGTGAACAAGAATAAGATCAATTATTTTTTAACACTTGCCTCGATCCTATGACTCCCATCACAAAACCCCTCGGCTGAACGGAAGTGGGATCTTTACTTATCTTGCCTTTGTTGTTTCGTGCTCCATCGTTTATGAATTCAGTTTGAGAAGATACGATCATCATCGCCGACAGTTTCATCTCGTCATAGGACAAACATTCAACAAGAATCTGCGGTACGTTTTTGTTGCTTAACCAGTCTAATTCAATTATTCGCTAATGATAATAATTAATCATAAAATCGTAATATTTTACCAGAGGCTCTTTCTCCTGATCAGTTCCAACCATTTCCCATCCTCCCGAACCGATTGTATTGTCAATAAGCTTGTAGCGATCGTATGAACCAACGAATTGAACAGCCCTTTTATCAAGGAGTCTTTGAATAAACTCCACGAGGCTCATATTCGCATAAAATTTTCTCTCAACGCAACTTCCCTGTAGACGTTTGTACTTGAGCCACGCAGCTATTAGAGGCAGAGTGGCTTCGTGGATCAGCGGATAAACCGAATTTGCATTCTTCTACTCATATTAAAAAAAAAACATATTAACGTATTAGTACAAAAATATTAAAATTAAAAAAAAGGTTGCAAAGAAGAAACTTGTATATTTCTTCCTTTTTTTCAGATGCCATCCACAAGACCTCCTTCATGAGAAAGTTCGTTGGTCAATTTTGGTTTCCTCATAGAGGAATTTTTGTGGATGGACGGCGAAAAAAGGAGGGAATGTCCTTTTTTTTTATAGGGTGACTGTACAACCTGCTTTTTAGTATTTGAATAACGTATAATTTGATTCTTTATCAAATGAATATATTGGGGTAGAAATTCAATAATTTGTAAAAATTATTAAACAAAATCATTTGTTTCTCATATACTTTTACGAAAAGCAATTTTTCCAACCACTATTAAACATTCAGATCAGTTGCGGTTTAATTAAACCTGTGACAAATTTTGTAATTAAAGAGAAACTGAAAAAGTCAAATTCTCTAAAATATGAATTCTTTTTTTGGATTTAATTTATATACAAAATTTTAGACCAGTTGCTTGAACCATTCTCATGTTATAGTATTAAAAAAAAAAAAAAAATGAAAAAGCGAATTCTTTAGAATCTGAACTGCTTTATAGATTTTGTGCAAATTCAATATTAAAGATTTAAAATTTTTTCTTTCTAATTTTTTATTTTTATTTCTTCGAGTGATAATAGACATTTTTTCTATTCATATTAAAATATTGAATTCTTTAAAAAATATTAAATAAAGCAAGAAGATATAAGAGAAAAATTAGTAGCCACGACAGTGAGAATACGTGTAGGTGTTATCTGGCTCAACAGCCAGGAGGAGGAGCAGACCTCGAGAATATCTTGAGGAAGTCCTCGGTCTTTGAGTGATGAGCAGCGAGCGGTCTCGACAGGAAATGGTATGGGAAATTTTTGGCTCTGCTCAATCAATTCGGGCAATGTGCTCGGTTTCGGTATTGCAATGTCGAGGCACTTTTTCAACAGCTGTATCGTATCTTCATCCAATACGCCTCCCGGCCCTCCAAGAGTATTATCCCACGAAATATTCGGCGCTTCCATCATGAATCCTTGCGAACGTAATTGTCGGGATTTGTCGTCAATTCTGCAATGATTTAAGGGCTCAGAGAATGCAGACTTTTTTTTAAAGGTAGTCAATAATTGCGCATCAGCCTTTGTGAACTTTGAGGGTTCTAAATTTTTTTTTTTAATTATTGTTAAAATCCTTCTAAATGCCAATAAATTGTTCGAAACTGCGTTATCGACTAAATTGCCGAGAAAATAGATATTGAAAAAGAGGTCTTAATGCACGGGCTCTTGCAATGGTAAGCTAAGCAAATTCACACTTCGGGACGAAAATTAACGTGTGTAAACTGAATTTTTATACAATATTAAATGTGCTATGGGTGCCTTAGAGTCTCACGATTCTGTATAAAATATAAAAAATTCACACTATCGAACTATTTCCGCGTAAATCTAACGTTAAACACATAATCGCTATCCGGAAATTAAGGATATATGTATTATAAGATTCTGGTCCGGGAACTCGTGTAGTCGAAACAAATTTAATATTCAAGTATAATTTCCCTATTTTATGATAATCACAAAAAAAATAACTTTTCATTAAAAATCAATTATTTAAGAAAGTATAATTTTCCGCAAATCTTCTCAGAATTTACACTCGAGATATGGAACACGCTACCGTTTACCCTGCTGAGAAGTCGACGTGTTTCGGTTTTTTCTGTTGTCTGTAGAAAATCTAATGACGCAATAAGTGACGTCAGCCTTACGTGTCTCTGATCTTGACGTTATTTTAATTCTGAGGCAAAAGTACTCTCAAAGCACTGAATATGACAGAAATATTGTTTTTTTTTGTTCACCTTTAAATAATCGTTAATTACTGCCACTCTATCATTCTAATCCTGAGTCAACAACCCTTGATAAATGATCCGATTCGAAATCTCCGGCCACATCAGAATATTCACTTCTACTGTTGTTTACCCACTTCCGTTCGCAATATTAATTCTATTTCTAATTTGCAAAAAAAAAAAAAACGAAGATCGGTCGTAAAGTCTGTAAAAACGAGTTTAAAAAAAAATCGGTAGTTTTTACAGTTGTTGATGCATTGAAACGACTGTTCGCAAAATGTATAATCGGTCGCTTATTTGCGGTAAATATAGAAAAAATATCACTGCTAAAACACCGAAAATGTCGATTTTTTCTTGCCTTTAATTTAATGAATTATTTTGCTCTTTTAATTTCACATTCGACTTTATTTGATAATTTGGTACATATTTGATAACGAATAAATAATGTAAATTTTCAAGTCAGGGGCATTTATATATATATATTTAAACACAATTATACACAAGTGTAAAAAATCGTAACATCTTTAGACTTTTTACTTACACTTCAAATAAACAATCAAAAGATAAGATTCCGAAGGTTTATAATTTTTTAAATCTTAATATCTGACTGACTCAACTACATCGCAATAACTATTTTAACATAATGTCATATAATTGTTTACAAATAAGTAAACGAACATTCCGAAATTTTTGGTATCTGTCAAAATGTCGTGTAGTTATTTATAGCCACGACATCTGGTGTGACGTGTGTAAACCAACATTTTTTCATTCGTACTAATTTTCTTTTAATATTTGTCGTCGAATCGCTACCGCGACACTTGATAACAATTTGAACAAGGAACCAAAAAAGAGACAAAGGTTTATACCTGACGTTATCAGGTACGGGAAATCTTCAAGTTGAATATTTTTTGGGAATTTACGGTCGAACGTTCGCGCAGAAACCACTAAGCACGACGTACATACACGACACAACAGTCACGATGTCGGTTGTTCTTCTAATTCATTCTCACAATTTGGTGGATATATATTGCATGATATTGCGCAGAAAGTAGCAATCCCACGTGTCCTCTGGGGTACGTTCCGAACAAAGAGCCGGCCGACTTTTCTCTCCTTCTTTAATTCGCAATAAGAAAGAGAGAAAAGAGTTGACCGGCGCGGGCATTTGGAACGCAGCCCTGATAAAACCGTTATACCGGCGTGGAACCGACCAATCTTTCAGGATATCGGTTACTACTCATCGAATCACGAGCCATTAAACCCCCCCTCTTATGGTGGATACATGCGATGGACAAAAACAAGAGATATTGTTGTCTTTTTCTTTCGAACGTGTTGCTTGTCGTTGTCGCACACGTGTACGAAAGTCCTGCATTACGCGAATTCCGCGGTGAGTGATATCAGTCGGCAAAATGAAGGAGCTCTGTTGAAAGATCTCGTAGGACCTGTGATATTTGATAGGATATATTAGGTCATTGGGTTTGACCTCTCCGCGTGGCCAAACCATACGGTCTTACGTAGGTCAAATCATGGAAAACAATGGCGACAGGTAAATTTAGAGGTTGTGTTTGCGAAACGTCAACAACAACATGACACTTCGTATTACGACTATTGGTTTCGTGTTCATAGGAATTGCGTAATACGCACTATACATATTCGAATACGATTAACCACTAAAATGTAGGCAAGAAGCAGCCTTGAGGCCCAATTCTCGAATCTGCCATAAGGATTCTCATATACTTTATATTTAAATAGCATTGACCAGTCTCATGCAAATCTCATGTAAACTTTTCGAGAATAGCGGCCCGCGCTACCGTCTCACACTCTGTAATAGATTGTTTCAGTTTTGTCTTTTGTGGTTAACGCTTTTTTTATTACCATAAGTTGGTACAAACGAAAACCTTGGGACACAAAAGTTTCGATACAGTTTCACTGTATACACATATAACCAAGAGATTCTCACCAAGAACATACTTAGCGTAGAGTAATTTTTAACTTATTCCTTTAAATAAGCTTATCTGGTTTATGAAGAAATGTTTCTATACAGAAAGGAGGAAATTTTTTTTTTTTTTTTTTTTATCAAATCTTCTACTAAACTGCTTTTTTGAGCATTATACTTTGGACACTGCCGAAAAATGTGGTTTGCGGTTTATATTGACATGCCACAAGAGTATTCTGGTGAATCTATAATATTAAATCTATTCAAACTATTACCTAATAGCCCTTTTTCATCTCTGCTATTAATAATCGTTATGGCTCTTCTGCGATTAGCTCCGGTCATCCAGCGAAAATCTTGAATAACATTTCTGTATAATTTTGATTTCATACATTTTTGTATTACAATTTCTTCTTTTTTACTAATAATGGCATGGCTGATTGTTTACGATGTTTTGATGTTATGAAAATAGATTCAAACACAGATTTAGTGATCGTATTGAATATCGAGATTGTTTTGGAGAAACAGATTTCTGTAAAATATTGAAACGGATGTCTAATAAAAAGGAGTGTTATTTAATTAACAAAAAATGAATAAATTGCTCCAAAAATCTCATACCGATTAGGAACTCGACACCTGGTAAAACTCGAGTCCGAAATTCATAAATATCATTGTGTTGTGTTGAATTATAGATGAGTATCTTTAGTTCTTCTTCTTTTTCTTACAATTTGAAGAGGCCTGTTCCACAAAAAAGGCGATCCTTGAGTATCTTAATCTTGAGTACCTTTAGTTGAATTTTATCAGGCAGGTGTTGTCACGATACGGTCATTTTTTTACCAAAAAGTCACCGGTCACAAATTCGGCGCACATCTCTAATTAAAGTATACTTCTGTTTCAGTGTTACCATCTTGAGATAAGTACGTTTACTACCTTACCGGCAAAAAGAATTAACGTAAACCCTACATTGATTATATTCAAAAAGTACAAAATAAATTTCTCCCTTCGTGTAGTAATCTATTTTATCCCAACATTTTATTCTGACGTCCAATTACAGTTACAAAAGATATTGACTACAATTTTCGTTACCATATGTTAAACGCTCATTCCTATGTTAGTAAAGTTATTTTATATAATATAGTACATTTAAATTCTGATTAATTTTGTGTTGCGAATTAAATTACATAGCTTCTCGCTTCTTGAAATTTGAAATCAAATTATATGCTCTTACTGATATTGATTCGAATTCAAATTCCATTGATTAAAGCAGGAATCAATAGGTCCCTTTATTACAAAAAAAAAAACGCAAATGTAAAGATACATTTCCTTTTGATTAAACTTCGCTGTATTTTACTCCATCAGTTTTGTTTTACAGAGATAATATACCTAAGAACTGATCTGCAACTTGGCGTAGTCAGCAATATGGAGAATGCCGTGATCGAGTGAAGCGACGTGCAAACTTACTCCACATGTCCGTGGATTTATTTTCGGATTGTGGAGCTCCGTTACTTGAGTACTGCAAGCGGCTGCTGGATCTCCGCTGGATGTCAAACAGCAGTGCCAATACTCATTACCTTTGTAAAATCGTATACGCATGAAGAGAAATATAGAATGGCTCTACTGAATTTTGTTTTTTTTTTTTTCGCCTACCTGGATAAGCGTTGGAATCCCAAGCGTAAGTAACGACTAATAATTTATTAGCATCGTCAGCATTCTTTAATCTACTGTGTGGTTTTCTCAGGCCAAAGTGTATTCGAATGTCTAAAGCCAGGCAAACAAGTTGATGTTATCTGATATAGTAATGGACAGACAGTTGACTGTAATTGAAAAAATAGTGCAAACCTCCGATGTGATCTCCGTTCCCGACACTTCCGCACTTGTCGTGCCGAAAGTAAGCAAACATAATGTCCGAGACGTATCGCAACTTTTCGTTCAATTTTCGGAGAGCAATCTCGAACGACTTCAAAAAGTATATCTCTTGGTCCTCAATTACTCTCCAAACTCCTGCAATATTATTCTGTCTATTTTATTGGATACAAATGAGATTTTTGTACAAAAAAAGATAATTATCATAGCAAGATAAGTCGAAAAGACAGAGAAGTAAAAAATTCTGAAGATAAATAGATACCTAAGCCAAATCCAACGACGTGCAAAAACGCCTTGGTCTTTTGTTTCTCGGCCCTGGCATTGGCCTCCAGAAGTATTGTTTCAACGGATAGGAGCGTCCGTTTCATGTAATTCTCAACGTCGAAGATTGTGAGACTCGCGGGTGCGAAGTATCGCCGATTTTCTTTGGACTTGAGTTTCCTGGCTGCCTCCTCGTAAAGTGGGTGGTAATCCTCCCCATAGAATCGTGCCCATAGTACTCGTAATCCTCGTTTATCTTCCTCCAATGCTGTGTTATCGTCTTTGAGTCCAGGACCATATCTAAACATGCACAATTGTTTTTATTACAGTTGTAACACTATTTTTTCTTCACATAGAAAATATTAATTTTTCTTAAGTTCTCTTAATCTCAAATTTGCTACTTAACGGTTTGAAAATATTTAATTATTATCATTTGTTTAGTGTAGCATTTTTTTGGGTCACGAGTTTAACTTTTTTCATTCTTTTTATTTATATTTCTATAGCTGTTATGACTTTGCGGGATTGCTTTACCCATTGTCCATATTGTTCTGCTGCGGTGTTATCAGAATATCTTGACACTCCATCACGCCAGCCCGTTCGAATCTGCAAGAAAAAAAAAGCGATTCCTCGCTTAACTCATCATTGATTATGGAGGTAAATTTTTGTTTCTTATGTGTTTACCTGGATCCTATGACTCCCAGCACGACACCCCTTGGCTGAATGGATGCAGGATCGTTGCTTACGATTCCGCTGTTTTCTCGGGCGCCGTCGTTTATGAACTCAGTATGGGAAGATACAATCATCATCGACGAAAGTTTCATCTCGTCGTAGGATAAACAGTTGTCAAGAATCTACGGTATGTTTTTTTATTTAACTTAAAAATTAGTATATTTGAATTACTTTTATAAATGAAAATAATTAATAATAACATTTACAGACGCTTATATGGACAAACTATGCTAAAAGTGCAACATTTTCAGTTTTGTTTCTCCTGTATATAGAAGAGGAATTAGGAGTATTATTTTACCAGGGGACTTTTCTCCTGATCCGTTCCAACCGCCTCCCATCCTCCGCTGCCGGTTTTACCGTCAATAAGCTGATAGCTATCTTCCCCATTAAGAAAAGAAATGGCCCTCTTATCAAGAAGTCTCTGAATCAATTGCACAAGGCTCATATTTGCATAAATCTTTCTCTCAACGTTACTTCCGTGCAGACGTTTGTACTTGAGCCACGCAGCAATTAGAGGCAGCATTGCTTCGTGAATCAGCGGATAAACCGAATTTGCATTCATCTGTACGTATTAAATACAAAATATTAACGTATTAATATTAAAATATGAAATTTTATAAAAAGAAATATTTCAACTTCTATTTATTACTCTGGCTTTTAAGAGTCAAAGGGATGGACCAAACCTCGAGAATATCTTCAGAAATTCCTCTGTCTCTGAGTGACGAGCAACGAGTGGTATTGACCGGAAATGGTATGGGAAATTTATTACTTCGCTCAATCACTGTGGTCAATGTGGTTGGTTCCGGTATTACTGTGTCGAGACATTTCTTCAACAGCTCCTTCGTATCCTCATCCAAGAGAATACCTCCCGGTGCTCCAAGAGCATTGTTCCAGGTAATTTTCGGCGGTTCCATTTATGAATGGCGAAAATGACGCATAAACCTTTGTCAACATACAGAAATGAATTTTTTTAAAGGGGCTACACCAGCCTGACCGTCGGAAAAATCGGTTAAAAAATAATTTTTTTTGTGACGTAGATATGAAATTGTTAAAAAACTTTTATTTCACATACTTTATTGCAAATACAATAAATTGTATTTGCAAAAATGGCAGGAGTTCGAAGAAAGCGACATGAATATTCATGAAAATGTTTAGTTAATTAAATTTATAATTAAAAAATGGGACATCGAATCAAAAAATCCCTACATAGCATTATAAACAATGTTATAAAGAATTTGTGGTAAAAATTTTAGGTAAATCGATCCAGTAGATCCTGAGATATCGTGTACACCAGTTTGAATAAGGTCGTTTCGAGAAGAACGCAAAAGAAAAAGAGAGTGCCGCGGCAGCAGCTACGTACCGGTACGTACCACTTAAAATATTATCAAAAGTAGAGTCCCTAATACACTTCACGATCGGTCGAATGACCGAAAAATTGACCGGTCGCTAAATGCAAGAAAAAAAAACCAACGAAAAAGGCCGAAATGATCAAGAAAAAGACCATCAAAATTATTGTTGGTTGATCATTTTCTTCGAAAAACTATAAATTACCAACAAAATTACTGTTAGTTGGTTATTTGACGTTTTTCGATAGTTTTCTTCTTGTTTTTAACGATCGATCGTTTTTTTTTCGATCATTTTTTGGCGACATACGGTGGAAACCATCGGTTCTCAGTGGTTTCCACAATAGTTTTATTTCAAAGTTAATTATTTTTTTCCTTTTTTATTTTTTATATCTTTCATTATTGTTTATTTTTACTTCTTTATATACTGAGTATAGAGAAGGACGTTTCGGCGCTGCCGTTTTGGTGAAAGACCACCTTGGCTAGAGTATTTTGGTGCTAGCCAATTTGGCGCCAATACATTCTTTAGGTTAGGTTCTTTAGGTTCTTTAGGTTACGTTAAGTTCTCTTCTTTTTACCTATAAAAACGTCCGGGTCGAAATTTTTTAATTTTTTTTTTTTTTTTTTTTTTTTTTTTTTTCATATTAAAAATAGCATTTGCGCCAATTTTTATTACCATATTCGTAATTAGCGGGTCGATATACATTTTACTATACAACAATTTCAGATCAATTGGAGGCACTTCGAAAGCTTATCCGACTAGACAATTAAAAAGCGTGATGTGGGCGAAAAAACGAGAATATTACGGTCATAATTGCAAAATGTTCAATAAAATAAAAATATACTCTTATCAGTTAATGAAAAATCTCAACTTCCTTACGCTTGTGAAGTTTGTATGCTTTATTTTTGGTTTTCCACAATGTTTTTGCCTTTCCAATATTAAGCGGGACTTAGATCGTCACTAATTGGATCGTTCATCTTAAATTGTTAGCTTATAGACTCTTTAAGGATGAACTCTTAGAACATAATCGTTTGAAATTTCGAACGAAACTGATTCGAAGAAATTATGAATGACAGTTGTTGAGATCGGTGGGGATTTGAGTCACCGCTGTTGAGATTGCAATGCATGCAGAGTCAGTGAATCCAGCAAAGAACTGTAAAAGTGTGCGGAATGTATGCGAGTGAGGCTTGCGGTTCACCGCAATTTGATAGAAATTTCCGGAATTTTCATATCTACGCTACTGGCATAACTGAATGACGAAGCCTCGTTTAATTGTTTGTTCATTTTTATTGCCCTATTGACATTTGATTTCAATGGTTCTCGTTAATATTTTATTATTTTTCTTTTCAGAATTCTTAAGGTGGATTTCTACCCTTTACCAACCCGGACTTGGGATGAGCATCGTTGGTTACAATTCAAAGTACCCGCGGAATGTGGCGCATTGTAGAAAGACATGTGAGACAAATATTGCGCATCCGCTCATTTGAACGCTCAAGCGTTTAAAATCATCTCCCGCGCGGTTTGCGGGAGTAAGATTTTATTATTTATCCCAATACATTTTTACATTTCGATATAAAAGGAAGTAAACAACATTATTGTACCGAAGAAAAGCGCGTACCAAACAAGTAGGTTTTTTTTCGCCCTTTTTTAACAGTACCTACCTGATTTTCTGTATCAGACGCTTTATTTTTAAACTGTAAAGAAGTTCAGCTCATTTTTTCGTATTCGATTTGTGCAACAAAGTCGCTGAAAATAATGATAGTAAATAGACATGGGTTTTCCTAAAAGAGTGCAAAATTCGGAAACAGTGAGGGTTTAGGTCTTTTCTTCTTTACCAGTCAATTTTCAATTTCATTCAGGATTGCTGTAATGACATTTATTTCATTCACATTTTTGACTCACAACCAATAGGCGAGCGTCCTTAACAAAAATGAGAGCCAAATAATTTTCTTCGTGCTGAAGCTTATATTATGTACACAAAGTTTTGTAATTAACACATTTCATTCATGTCGAGGTTGGCAAAGGAATTACATGGATGGGACGAGCGTTTTTTTCCCAAGGATTATATTCAACATCAGGACACAAAACGAAGGTTCTTCACGTCAAATAGACCTTGTATCTCGTGCTGTTTCTTTTCTTCCGTTCAACATTACTTTTAACAGCTGTATTTGTTGCAGGGACAGCAGCATTGTTGCTCGAATCTGTAGCCAGTCCAGTAAGAATTCTGGTTTTACGAGGAATCAACGGAAATGTTGGTTCATCATCCTGACTAAAAGCTCTGCGTTCCGGTGTCTCGACGAGTTTCGTCATAGTATTCAGTTCAAAGCTAGCGCGAGCTGGACAAGCGATGCTCGCGTAACTGACGTCGCTGGTACGTGAATTTCTCTTCAAAATCAACGAGTCAGTCGTATCAATTTCCGCATAACTGGGACGTGGCGTATTTTCACTCTGAATCGTTTCCTCAGTCTCCCGTCTCACGAGTCTAATTCTCTCGCTCGGATTTTTCAATCTGCTATAATTAATCTCGCTCGTCGTTTTCTTTCCCTTTCTATCGTCGTACTCGTCTGAATAAGTTCGTCTCTGACGAAACAACGTATTCCACACGTTTCCCGTACATTCGTCCTCCTGCGATCTTATTGCTTTTGGCCTTGGCTTATTTTTGAGCTCCGATGACTTAACAAATTTGGTAGATTCTTCTGCTTGATTCGGCCTGGTTGAATCCGCGTTTTGCCTTTGGTTTGGCTTTTCCCGCCTAACATCTGATGTCTTTTCCGAAATCAGTATTTCCGCAGTCTTTCGATTTCCTCCAGGATTGCATCTATCGTTGAATTCCAGATCCTGACTGTTCCTGCGACCTGATGTTCGTGATTTATCTCGATTTTCCTTTTCCCAACTAGATTGACGCTTTGGTTTTTCCTCTTCGCTGTTACTTTTGCTTATCCACGCATCACCGGCCCGCAAAGGATTGCTGAATTTTCTCTGTTGCTGCATCCACTCCGTGTCCGTCTTGAAATCATACAATTCTCGTATCCGTTGGCTCAGACGTTGGGATCGATCGGTCGACGCTAATTCCGTGTTTTTCGAATCTTTGCAGCCGCTCACTGTCGACAACTTGTAGCGATTTTCTTTTTCCGGCTCGGTGTTTCTACATGGCGAATCTTTCGATTTTCCTTCATGTTTCTCAAGCTCCAAATTTCCAGCGTTACTTTCTTTGCGCTGAGTTCTAATCGGCGATGAAAATTTTCTCATTGCTTGATATTTGCTAGACTCGTCTGCGGAAGCTTTCCTTTTTGGCGATGAATCTGCTCTTGTTTCCCGTAATTCGCAATCGATAATTGTGCCTCTGGACTTTTTTTCCATGCTGTTTCTTCGCAGAGGAGGACAAGGCGATGGATTTTTCACAAAAGTCATCCATCTTGGTGATCCAGAACCACTGCTCGGTCCTGCCTGACTCCTTGAGGACGTTATCGTTTCTGGTGGTATCCAAGTAGTCGTTGAGAATAGTTGTCTCGTTGATGTTTTATCGCAAGATTTTCCTGTATGACCTTTTCGTACGTCCTCGCTGCGTTTAGGTGAATTTCTGTCAACAAAACTGGTAGTAACTTTGCTGCTCAAAGAACCTCTAGGGGACATTCCTTTGGCAGCTTCTGACGATTGGCTCTTTCCACCTGGGATAGTGCGACCTCGTCGAGGATACTGATTCTTAGAAGTAACCAGTGGCGATAACGACGAAGGAAATCCGACGAATCCAGCGGAACCACCGTCTGTGTGTCTTCGTTCCTCGATTCGCCTTTCCGTGTATTTCTTCAGACGATCAACGTCGGCACTCCGACTCCTCTGGCAACGAGGAGACCGCGAAGCTCTGCGCTGAGCTATGGCCCCCAATGGGCAACACCGATCCTGAAATTATTCTTTATTCCTTCAGTTGTTCGTTTATTTTATTTTCATACATCAATGATGGATATGTTCAATAGCCGATCTTTGTAAGAGAAAATTAATTAAAGGTCACTCTTGCTTTGTGCACTTTAAGAGGGAAGATAATGAAAGTAAAGGGCAAGTATTAATTTATATACGCAATAAATTAAATGTGCTTTGTAAATTCTAATACTTTATAAGTCATTGGTTTCCATTTATTTTAAGTTCTTATTATTGAAGCATAACTCAATTGGCTTTGCAAAAATGAATACAAAATCTTTAAGTCATATTGACTTCAATTTTTAACCTTTTAAACATTTAAATAATTTGCAAGGTTCTACTTTACAGGGTTGTTTCATTGAACTCTGCTGTATTACTTCATCACTTTTATTTTGTAGGTGACCATACCTAAGCAACGAGCTGCAGCTTCGCGTAGTCAGCTATATGGAGAATCCCGTGTTCGGGTGAAGCAACGTGCAAGCTCGCTCCACTGGTACGTGGATTAATTTTTGGATTGTGAAGCTCCGCTATTTGAGTACTGCAAGCAGCTGCTGGATCTCCGCTGGATGCCAAATATCCGTTCCAATATTCATTGCCTTTGCAAAATTACATATGACGCATAAGCCGTAATATTGTGCGAAGCTATGGGGTTGTTTGTTGCCTACCTGGATAAGCGTTCGCGTCCCAAGCATAAGTAACGACTAATAATTTGTCAGCATCGGCAGCCCTTGTTAACCTACTGTGCGGTTCTCTCAAAGCAAAATGTATTCGAATGTCTAAAGCCAAGCAAACAGTATATAATTTTTCTTTTGATAACTATGCAACATGCAGTTAGTTTTATTATTGTAATTGAAAAAAAAAGAAAATGTTGCGAACCTCCGAGATAATCGCCATTTCCAGCTCCTCCGCATTTGTCTTGCCGAAAGTAAGCGAACATTATATCCGAGACGTAACGCAATTTTCTATTCATCTTTCGCAGTGCAATCTCAAATGTCTTCAAAAAATAGATTTCTTGATCCTGAATTATTTTCCAAACACCTGCAAACGTTATTCAGACAATATTTTGATTACATAAAAATTGAGTTTGCAAAAAAAGAATTGCTATTATTATTTGTATCGAGAGAACGTCGAAGAGGTGTAAAAATGTTATTTTAATTATAACAGAGTTAGCTGTAAATTTATGCAGATTAATGAATTACCTAAACCAAATCCAATGACGTGCAAGAACGCGGTAGTGTTCTGTTTCTCGGCTCGAGTGTTCGCCTCCAGAAGTATTATTTCAACGGATAGAAGGGTCCGTTTCATGTAATTCTCGACGTCGAAAATAGTCTGACTTGTGAGTGCGAGGTATCGTCGGTTGTCTTTGGACTTGACTCTCCTGACTGCCTCCTCGTAAAGTGGATGGTAATCCGCTCCATAGAATTTCGCCCAGAGCACTCGTAATCCTCGTTTATCTTCCTCCGATGATGTACTGTCTTCCAGTCCCGGACCATATCTGTACAGGTGCGATTGTCAATCGTCAATTACAAAGGGCTGTTTTTTTTCTATCCGACCTTGGGTGCAAAAGTGGGTGCATATTTTTAAAGAAGGATTCTTGTCTAGGGAATCAAAAAAAAAGGATGCAAAGTAGAACTTTGCACATTACTTTCTCGTTATTCAAAAAAATTAACCTCGTTCCACAGGGGTTGAAGTTTGGGTTTTAAAATACATGTGTTTTTGAGCTTCTTTCGGCATCAATTTTTATTAACGGACTAATAATTTGGTACATAAAAATAGGAAATATAAAGGATACCTTGTTCAAGCAAAAAAAAATGATGTATATATTTTTTTAAGAGCAAACAATTATCGCAATTTTTGAAGAACCATTTCAAGTTTGTGCTTTTGAATTTTCAACTAAACACTTGTATTTTCAGATTCGACATCAGTTACACTAAAAACATAAATTTTGGTCAAATCACGATTTAATTAAACAACGCAGAGACGAAAAAATATGTAAATGAGAGGGTTGACAATTGGAGAATAATTAGAATCCATTGGTTACCAGTAATGGATTAAAATGTGTAGATTTTGAAATTAAAATATATGTGCAAAATATATATTTCTCAGTCCAGATTCTTTCAGTTTTTATAAACATACTTTTCTTTTCTTGTTTCACTTTAATATATAAATAAATAACTCTTATGACTCTGTGAAATTGCTCACCCATTGTCCATATTATTTTGCAGCGGTGTTATCAGAATGTCCTGATACTCCATCACTCTGGTTCTTTCGAACCTGCGTGAAAAATGAGTGGTCATTTTTGGACACTCACCAACGAATACGACTAAAAGTTAAAAAATTAATTTTTAAACTTAAAAAATATTTGCCTAGAACCTATGACGCCCAGCACAACACCTCTCGGCTGAACAGATGCAGGATCATTGCTGACGATGCCTCTGTTGTCACGTGCCCCGTCGTTTATGAATTCAGTGTGGGAAGATACGACCATCATCGACGACAGTTTCATCTCGTCGTAGGACAAACATTTGGCGAGAATCTACGGTACAGTTTTGCTAATTAGTCTAATTTAATTATTTATCGATGAAAATTGTTTATCACAGATTGGGTGTTATTGGGAGTCAGACTACTTCTCTGTTATTATAATGCTCTAAAAAAAAAGAGTCATGAGAAAGATTGTTAACAAAATATCATCTTTTAAAAGAGACTTCAATCTACAATTCAGAGTCTTTGCAGATATTATAAAAACGAGTTAATATGAAAATTAAAGTCACAGCTGACATTAAGGAATCAGAATTCAATATGAAAATAATTATATTAATTAATTATTTTTGTATCTAGAAAAAAATGTATTGAAGATATTATAATTTTAAGAGGTATGCTAGACTTTGTAAAGAAGACACGACGGATAAAAACATTTGTCGAATCACAAAAAAATCGTTGGAATTGATAATTTTTTTGAAAATACAGGTTTATAGAAAACTATTCTCGTACTTTTTTTTTTTTGTAAAACAAGGATCTTACAATAATTTTTATTGTAAAATCAATCAAAAAAAATTTGTGGTCGTTTGTGGATAAATTCTACTTTTAACAAATATTCTGTTAAAAGCAGAAAACTTTCAGAAACCAATTTCCTGTATGCGGAATAAATTTGGAGTATTTTTTTGTGTACCAGAGGCTCTTTCTCTCGATCAGTTCCAACCAACTCCCATCCTTCTCTGCCAGTTTTCTTGTCAATAAGTTTGTAGCGATCGTCCAAGCCAAAGAATTGAATGGCCCTCTTATCGAGTAGTCTCTGAATGAACTGCACGAGGCTCATATTTGCATAGAGCATTCTCTCAACGTAACTTCCGTGCAGACGTTTATACTTGAGCCACGCAGCTATTAAAGGCAGCATGGCTTCATGAATCAGCGGATATGCTGAATTTGCATTCATCTGCTCACATTAAATATAAAAATATTAACGTACCAATATTAAATTACAAAAAAAAAAATATTTTATTATTATTACACATAATAAATCTTAAAAACTCGACTCCCACGATTCTGATTTCTTTTCTTTTGTATTTTCCAGTATACCCGAGCTGGAGCATCACGAGTATCATCGCTTCACAGCTGCAAATGGATATTGTAATTGTAATTTATTTCACGGATGAAATAAATTACACATGTTGTAATTACACAAATTACACATTTGCACATTATAATTTAGAAGAAAATACGTATTAAAAAAGAGAAAAAATTACATTGAAGGGGTTTCGAAGCCAAAATCATTTTTTTTCTCCTATATGGCTATTTTTGGTATTTTCGGATGCACCCTATCTGGGACATCACCATTTGACAGCTACCAAATGCATATTTTAGAAAAAAAAAAAAAAAAAAAAAAAAATGAAATACAGCAACGAGATAAAAGTGAGAGATAATTAAGGACGGAAGTGGGGATGTGTATTCAGTGTTTTATCTGGCGTAAGGGTTAAAGGGAGGAGCGGACCTCGAGAGTATCTTGAGAAACTCCGCGGTCGAGAAGAGTCAAGCAACGGGCGGTGTTGATCGGAAATGGTATTGGAAATTCCTCGCTTCGCTTAACCAGATCGGACAACGTGCTCGGGCTCGGTATTAGTATGTCAATGCAGTTCTTCAACAACTCCTTCGTATCTTCGTCAAAGGGTACGCCTCCCGGTGCTCCGAGAGTATTTTCCCATGAGATTTCCGGTGGTTCCATCATGAATCCTTGCGAGCGTGATAGTTGCATTTGTCGTTGACTCTGCAACGATTCCACAATTTCATCTGTCAACACTACATTTTTGGAATTTAAGAAAAAAATATTTTAATATATATTTTATATTTTAATAATTTGTAATTTAGAAAAATGTAGTGATCATTTTTTTTCGATGAAATTTGGGTCGATTGAATTTTTGTTAAATCAATAATTTAGCGGTGCTGTGGAATTTGTGTTTTACATATTTTCTAAAATGATGCATTATGAAATTATGACGATAATTACGATAAAAATAGTCACTCTATATATATATATATATATATTATAAATAGGTGCAAGAAAAATGACGTACGATAAATATTGTTAATATAAAATATGAAGCGGATTATAGCGCGATTTAAAATTAACATCATTTTTATATCGGATTACTATTAACTTTATCTGATGACACTGAAAAAAATCTGTAATAATTATTGCTTTGCGAGAGGCGCCTTTTTCACGTATCTCTTCTATTTTGTGTTCTTTCAGTCTTTTTCATTATTTTCTTTAAATTGTTAAAACTTTGTCACATAACAAAAGTTAAATATTCATGATTAGCAGTATTCGAACTACTTTTTGCCATACAATTGCAAACTGCAATTTTAATAATCATACCGAATGTTGGAACAAATTTTTTTTCTCAATGTCCCCCTTCGAACCCCAAAACTGTAATTGCACTCGATAATTAATCCGGACAGTATTTTTAGAGATAAATCAACTGGCCAAAATAACCGAAAATGGTTTTAAAAACCTAACAAATATGGGCTTCATCAAAAAAAGTACCCCGCAAAAGTTGTCAGTTTTGATATGACGAATTTTTCGATAGAAAAAAAAGCCATAGTTCCATTTTAAAAAACCTGGTCGTAACTCCGTCGTTTTGAATGGTGGACCAATTTAAATTTTTTTTTTGTACATTCAAAAAAAAAAAAGGTTCGAAGGGGGAAAGGTCTCCCTTCGAACCCTAAAACCTTCATTGTACTCAATACTTGAACTGGCCAGAATTTTTCCAGATAAATCCACTGGAAGATTAAAATTGGACATCCTGTCGAATCATTACATGATTTAACTACATTTTTTTAACTGGGTTGTCCAGGAAAATGGAAAAAAAATAAGGCAAAGGGAACTCTCGAAATTTGACTAAATTAACGAAACACGTGGACTCTGCTGGTGTCTTCCTTAGCCGATTAGGATAGTCATTAACGCGGTCTCTCTCATTATCACGACGAAGGTGTCTCATACGCTGCTCTGCTGCTAGTTCCTATTAAAGCACAACAGGCAAGGACATTGGTCCGGCGCTTTGATAATTGAGCATGAAATCGGCTCCAAGTAGCGGAAAATGTGTGCACACCGCCGCTCGCCACAGTGACGATATAAACGCGAGCGTCATATATACTGGCGTAGGTCACTTGTACGGCACAGGCACATACGGCAAGAAATTCATTCCCTCGTGTTCGCCGATTTTGCCACTTGATCGATAGGGGTTACTGTAGAAAGGATCGGATGCGTCATTCTAATTAAGGCCACCTTGTCTGTGCTCGACACTTCTATATATATAGATATACAATCTATACCAGAGTGTAAAATAAAAATGGTACTCAATCAGCAATTTCGCTATTTCCTTGTTTATCGTAAAAATATCACGATTTTTTCCGAAACAACATCCTTCCTCGGGTCGTTCAAATGGAAAATTCGAATTACACGATTTTTCCATTAGAATGAATTTTATCAGTCGACATTTAGAAAGATTAAATTTGAGGTAATTGATAATTTATTGAGTTATTTAACGGAGGAAGAGAAAATTGAATGGGAGATTTTCTATTTTTATGTTCTATAGAAAATTAACTTTTCTTTTTTCCTATACGCGCAATTTTTTTGAAAATATTTTCGCGCGATTATCATCTAATCGAGAGCCTCTATTAAAATGTTTAATTCATTTCATATTATCCAATTAATTGCAGCAGTTATTTAATTTCCGTTAACAAATTTACTGGATAAAAATGCTAACAAAAAATTACGATAATTAGTGTAAAATATATAAAGAAGAAAATGAAAAAAAGGATAATACTGAAGAGAGGAAAAAAGCATCGCTAGGAGTTAAGAAAAAGGGAACATTGAGTAGTAATTGAAATGATAGTAATTCAACATTATTTTCTTGCTCATAATAGTAATTCATCACTATTGTAAAATATAATAAAAAAAGGAACGATAGTCTAGGAATTTCGCAGTGAAAATTGGATTCCATTATTTGTTCAGATAAAAAAAAAGCTTTGTTGCAATGGGCCACAAAAAAAAAGCCTGAGCTCCGAACAGTAAGCACTCTTGAACGAACAAAATGGTACGAAAGCTAAAATTCATCGTCTGGTGTGATCCGAAAATTGCGACAAGTGAAAAATAATTGCATTTCATCTCACACAGAATACAGGGCTTAAAAAAAATTGCAAAATTATAATGTTTCATATACATTCTATGAGACTTTAGCTCTAAATGCAAATCCAAGTCTTTTTACAAAATTTCTGAAAAAAAAAAGCTCTACCATTCCCCACTCAAAATCCACATAGTAAAATTCAGAATACAGTCATTTCTGCTATATAAAAAGTGAGAAGTGCCATGCCATTTATTGTTGTAACTGTAAAAAATAGCTTATAAAAAAAATAGCTACTAAAAAAAAAAAAAAAAAAAAAAAAAAAAATAGCTTATGCCTCCAGAAGACATCTGGGTACCGAAATTTTTCTGAGGGAATTTTTAAATTGTGTCTCGGTGATCTAAAACCACATTTCCAAATTTCCATTATTCTATTTCATATCAAACGTCCAAAGACGCGAGTATCAAAAAATAATTTGGGTTGCAAATTCTCTGCAACCCAAAGTGGACAATTAAGGAACAGTAGGACAATTCATGCTCCACGAAAGGGTACATTAAACTAATTGCAATGGAACTTTAACAACCACGATTAACTACACATGACCCGTTGCAATTAATAGTGACAATGACGTGGTAGACAGTCTTTATTCGCCGCGTAAAATCAACAAGTCGAAGCAACATCGATGTGATAATTATTTAGGATCGACTCACCCGACGAACGCAACAGGCGAAGAGGGACATTGTCGGCCACAGTTAGTGACGAACAGGTGGCAGCAAAGACCACCTTTTCTCGATCCCTCCTTATGCGAATAACGAAAAAAAAAAAAATAAAAAAATAAATAAAATTAATAAACTAAATTCGTGAATAAATTCGCGCTATAAATGTCAATAAGTGAGCGTTATATATATATATATATATATAAATATTGTTTTTGGATTCGGTCGACGGGTGAGTTATCGAAGAAAACGCGCCGATTCACTTTTAACAAGGTACAAATAATTTCGATCATTCGCGATTTTTTTTTTTTTTTATTTCGTCAACGAAGACTCGTTGCTTCTCTTAGCCGCTCACTAATTAAAACTGCCACGATCTTTCGAGCCATTGCCGCACTAAAGACCGCAGAAATGAGGAGGTTGACGCGCATGCGACCTCCGAGTTTTACAGGAGATCTGATATAAACGCTTTCACCCTTCGAGGGATATTTTTTTTTTTTTTTTTTAATAAAATGAAAAAATTGATACTTAATTTTTAGAAATTAGTTTTAATTATTAAAAATTGTGTCGAAGGACAATTCGGATAAGGACAATTGCCTTTGATAATTATATTTTTGCTCCTGAATATTATTTCCATCATTGACTTATCATTTATCACTTGGAATTTGATTTTTTTTTTGTTCCTATGGAGATCCTTAATCTACAACTGACCCAACAATCTATAGTGGCCCTTAATTTACAGTCGTGAAGTTCCAATTGGAGAAATATGGAGAACCGGATATCGGTGAAATTTGATGGTTTATCAGCAGCGTAGGCGTTTACCGCACCACCTACTGCTGATAATGTCGCCGGCATGACGACAGACGATAATAACGCTAGCAGCTGCGCGACCGCGCTTCTTAGAGACATTTTTTATCAGGCAAGACTCAAATTTTACAATTGACAATTCATTGGGATGAAAAGTATTTGTGCAGAAAAGAATTTTTTTTAAATCAAAAGAATACATAAAGGGACCCTAAAAAATGGTAAGGGACCCTAGAAAACCCTAAAGAACATTGCTTCAATTTTGGTATCCTTCAAAAAGTTTGAAGAGTAGATCATTTTTTAACGTAAGCGTGATATTTATTAAATAAATGTTTCACGTATGAAGTATTCCTGGCCAATTCTGTAAGAGTTCAATCCTGAACCCTTCCAATTTTTTATGCTATTCTATAGGCTCGAAAAAAAAATGTTTTTCTTTTTTACTGATACTTTGTTTTTCATGAATTTTGCAAATTTAATTTCTTGCCCCTATTTAAAAATTTGAAATTTTCCTCAGAAATCCTAGATTAGATATCAAAATTTTTGAGCTTTGATTTTTTTCGAAAAAAGACATTAAAGAAATGGAAAAAAAAGAAATGATACGAAATGTCAATGGTCGATTTTGTTGCGTAAATATTTGATACATAACGCAAGATTATTTTCCAATTTTTCTGAAGCTTTTTTTTATCGATATAAAAGAAAATAGAAAAACATTGGTTTATGGACGGCTGAGAAAAACCAACCAAAAGCCAAAAGCATCGCTGTTCTCAGCTCACAGTTGGAATTAGGATTATTTTTTTTCTCAAAACTATTTTCCAATTTTCCTGAAGCTATTTTTTTTATCGATATAAAAGAAAATAGAAAAACATTGGTTTATAGACGACTCTGAAAATTCAACCAAAAGCCAAAAGCATCGCTGTTCTCAGTTCACAGTTGGAATTAGAATTATTTTTTTTCCCAAAATTATTTTCCAATTTTCCTGAAGCTATTTTTTTTATCGATATAAAAGAAAATAGAAAAACATTGGTTTATGGACGGTTCAGAAAAATCAACCAAAAGCCAAAAGCATCGCTGTTCTCAGCTCACAGTTGGAATTAGGATTATTTTTTTTCCCAAAATTCTTTTCCAATTTTCCTGAAGCTATTTTTTTTATCGATATAAAAGAAAATAGAAAAACATTGGTTTATAGACGGCTCTGAAAATTCAACCAAAAGCCAAAAGACTCGCTATTCTCAGCTCACAGTTGGAATTAGGATTATTTTTTTTCCCAAAATTATTTTCCAATTTTCCTGAAGCTTTTTTTTATCGATATAAAAGAAAATAGAAAAACACTGGTTTATGGACGGCTCTTAAAAATCAACCAAAAGCCAAAAGCATCGCTGTTCTCAGCTCACAGTTGGAATTAGGATTATTTTTTCTCCCAAAACTATTTTCCAATTTTCCTGAAGCTTTTTTTTATCGATATAAAAGAAAATAGAAAAACATTGGTTTATGGACTCACTCTTAAAAATCAACCAAAAGCCAAAAGCATCGCTGTTCTCAGCTCACAGTTGGAATTAGAATTATTTTGTCCTATACAAACGTAATTGTATGCGTTTTAACTGTCTATAATGAAACTTTGCAGAAATTAATGTAGCCGTCGTATTTGCAAAAGCAAAATTTTTCTCAACTGAAAAATGACGTAGTTAGAAAAAAGAGCGTCTCCCGATATATGATAAGAGCGCGTGGGTGTATAATAGAAATTTACTGCGTCGGTATACTCGCTCTGTTCTCTAGCAAGTCAGCCGACGAAGGTGAAACAGGCAGGCAGGCAGGCAGGAGGCGCGAGAGGCCCAGATTCGGTAGTCGGTCACGACTTTGTATGCCAGGCACTCGAGTACTTAAGGTGCAGGAGCTCCAGGAGTTCCTCGGACCGTCTCCTTCTCGTTTGTGAAGAAGAGAGGGAGCGTCGACAATGCGGTTTAATCAGGGCCGGCTTCGGATCTCAACGAACCTAATCTTTTCTCTTAGAATCCAATTTTCCTCATGCAAAACAAAAAAAAAAAAAAGGAAAAAAAAAATTCTGCAATATAGAACCTCACAAATTGCTTCCTTATAATTTAACATCGTCTACAAAACTTCCTCGATAATGAAGATCGCTTTTGGCTTCCTCATAGAGGAGGTTTTGTATTCAGCAATTTTTACAAGATTCTACTTAGCATGCATTTAAAATATCAAACTTTTTTTCTGCCAATTTATATTGCTGAAATTCTAATATATTTTCGCATACATTGAACGTCAGGCTTAAGATCGATCTTGAAATTGAACTTTGAAGTTGAGACCGTACTTCGAACTTAAGTGTAATTTTAAAAATCAATTTCAATACTTACTTTCAAAAAATTGATGTCGTTACTTTCATGGCAAACTCGTTCATATTTTTAATCCAGTGAATCAGTTATTGAAAAACCATTTACTGATCTCTGACAAAAAGAAAAGTGTCTATCTTCGTTAAATAAATTATGTCGCATAACTCTTGCATTTGGTTGCTGGTAGCTAATATTGTTATTAGTTACGAATTAATTCATCAATACCATGATTATTCTAATCGCGTTAAAAAAAATCCTAGATCTGTTCATACCAAACAGTAGACCATCAATTAAAATTTTTTTTATCGTTAAAAGCATAAAATTTTTATAGTATTTTTAATAAAAAAAAAAAGAATCTAAAATTAAATTTAAAAATTAATCTAAAAACTTGTTGCTCCAAGTTCTCGCTTCCACTATAATCTTAGCGTAAATGATTAATAGCTGACGCATCCAATTTCATCTTTCTGACAATACGATACGCAGCAGGGTTTTCCCCTAAATTCGTTCGCGACTTCGCATAACTCCAATGACTCAGAATCTCCTGTCCTTCTGCACAAAAAAAAAGAAAAAAAAAAAAAAATGTTTTAAAAAGGCTGATAATTCTTCGCCCACTCTTCATTCACGTAGCGTGACATTATATTCACATTCATTGACACGTTTTGCAGCCTAAGATTAAAGGCTTCCATTGAGTAGGACGTCTCTATAACGCAAGACATCAGATTCGAGAGAGAGGCGCATCGAAGCAAGCGAATTATTGCAGCGTTCGCCACAAAGTAGAGGTAAAATTCACGAGTGAGAATACCCGGTGGGGGATTTCAGGCCGCCTTTCTACCATCGACATCCCTGAGCTGGTCTCACGGGCGTGAGGGCCTTTCAACTCAAACAAGCGTGTTCCGTATTCCCGTCGGCATCCACAGCATACAGTCTCTGTCGAGGTGTGGTTTTCTCTCAACATTCTCTTCGGGCTGTTCATCGAAGACCCAAAATTACATTGCCGCGTTATTTAATATTTCGTCGCCAAAGTGTAAACAGCGTTTTGTGAAAAAAAAAAAGAAAAAAAAAAAAAAAAAGTCTTGTCAAGTGTGAGTGGTATAATAATCGCCTCGTGCGTTTCGACGAATTCTCCGCGTAAATTTATCATCGAGTACAGTAAAAGCTGAGCGGTTTGAACGCCAGTCGGCGTTCACCAGCCTGCTGCTACAGTCAGCTTACCGATTTTCAACTAAACTGTTCGACGACCTGGTAGCGCCGATCGATTTCATTGATTTTTTAGTGCGCTTCGTACTGATTCGACACGTTTACATCGGTATGCCGTTGTTAATACTGTTGTGAAATAAACTGGTGATCGTTTAATTGATAATTATGCTGTTTGTTATGCGTGCCGTTGGTTGATTTATGCATATTGCGTGGAACAGGGCAGCCTGGAAATCTGCCGCTTGATATCGTCATCGCGTGAGCAGATACATACAGATCGAAGACTTTTTTTTTTATTTTCCAACCGATCGTACGGAGATCGTACACGGTTTCACCGATCGCCCTCTGGTGACGTCCCACCTGTATCACACTATGTTCAACGGTAAATACTCGTCTTTCTTTTTCTTTTCTGTAGCGCTAACTATAATTTGGGAAATTCATTGCGTAGCCATTTTTCGTGCCAAATTTTACGTGTATTAAATGTAAAGAAAAATGAAACTAGAGAGCTTGTATATTTAACAAGATTTTTTTTTTTTTTTTTATTAGTATAAACAATATTACGTTTATATGACACTTTTGTGTAGTAAAATGTATTTGGAATTTTAATATAGTATACGATTTTTACCGGTATATGTTCAACGGTAAATATTCGTTTTATTTTTTCACCGATTTTTTTTTTTTTAGCAGCCGTTTTTTTCCTGTTATTCTTCAGATAATAAGCTGCAGAACTTATGGACAAATTTGCATTGCGAGGAGAGCTTGTTTGGAGGAGGAAAAAATTTTGCCAAAAGTTATTGTCTGGTCCAGCTTTTAAGGAATGGCTCGTATACAATGTAGAGTAATTATATGTTTGTAGATCGAACTTGTGAGTCAATATTATTATTATTATTATTATTATTGTATATATAATACAATAATAATAGTAATATATTATTATTATATTATTACAATATTATTCCAACGTAAAAACAGATTTTACAAATATTTTTCGTATACTCATTATATTTTTATTATATTTTTTTAATTCAGTTTTTATTATACTGATATTTAAGATATATACTATTTTTTAATTACTGAATATTTTGGCACATCAGAAATGATCCTCCTATTCTTATTATTATTAAGAAAATAATGTGTGTTCATTTCGCTTTGTACATTTTTAAAATATATTTCATTTTTTGATCTACCTTCTGAGTCCAGCCTCCATATAGTGATAGAAATATATTTATCATAGAAGATTTTGTGGTAAAAATAATAACTCTGCCATTTATTTTTCCACCTAATAGCAAGTTTGATACAATATCAAGAAATATTTCTATATATTGTAACCAGAAATCATACAAGTCGAAAAGTGTTTCAAAGATATTTTTTAATTATTTAATGACTTTGCATTATTACGTTTACAAAACGTTATCATTTATTGTACAATAATAATTAATCCAAGTTATTCATAATTGTTGCAAATATATTAAAGCGTTTATATTTATAGGTTTATTAGTCATAAATATGCATTTCAACTGATTTTTCTTCTCTGATAATAAAATCCCTGATTAAAGAAATCTCTGATACAAATATCGTAATCAAAGTACATAGAATATGCTTTTCACATTCCAAAAACGTAATTTTCATTCTAAAATTTTTTATAAAAATCAATGACAGAATTATAAAACTTCAGATATGCAAAAAAAAAAATAATAATGAACCCAAATTTCGTCTATAAATTACTTATTTTTTTTGGTGGATCATTACATAATAATTTGTGTATTTCGATTTACTATTTTAATTCCCATTTGTTTTTATCGCGACGATATTACTCCACTTGTCCTACATTTGTAATTTCGCTGACTGACCCATTTCAGGGGTCTCACCGTTATATCCGTAATATGTGCTAATTATATATAAGGATACAAAGTTAAGACACAAGAATCGTAAATAGTGACAATCCAAGTTCAATGTACTACTTATAACTCTGGTGAAGCGAGGTCAACGAAGGGAACGGTGAGGGGGGGAAAGAGTGAAGGGGGGGTTTGTTGAATGTTGGTGGTTGGTGGTTGACCGGTATAGGAAAAGGTATGCGAGTTTAAAAAGTTCATTCGTGAAATGTGCTAGCCTATCTCTATGAATTGCGAACGTAGTAAATACCGAAGTTATCGCTAAACCACATCTATTTCGCGTGTATATGGGGCAAAACACGTCAAGTCTACCACCTCAATTTTTCGCGTCAATAAAACGTCCTCACATTTCTTGAGGATGTTGGTTGAAGAAAAAAACGTAGGAATTTTTTCAGATTTTTTTATTGCATATTCCAGCGACTGAAAATCGCTGAAAATAATCATTGTTTATTTTTTAACGCCAATACTACGACTTAGAAAAAAAAAATCATAACGACATAAAATTTTGGATTTTCAGCGTACTTTCCAACAGGATTTTTTGTAAAATTCTCCGATTTCGGTTTATGCTATTTTTCAATTGAACAAAATTGTCACTTTTTTTCCCTCCGAAGCGGCATTTCCGGTTTCCGCATTTCCGGTAGAAAAAATTGGCGATAAAAAAATCTAAAAAAGTTCCTACGTTTTTTCTTCAACCAGACCAATATCCTGAACAAATTTGAGGGTGTTTTGTTGAGATGAAAAATTGGGGTGGCCGACTTGAGGTGTTTTGCCTCATATATTGAAAACGACTGATACGATACCCTTTCGAGTATTGCACACCGTCAAATGGGAAAGAGAATGGTTCCTGTATCTGTACACGTGTAATAATGCCACAGGTAGAAGTGCTGTGCTATCCATACAGAACTAAACGTCGAAGGTCAAAATTGTTCCAAGGCTGGAGGAATGGAGTATTTAGTGCGCAATGTATAGTATACATGACAGTAAGAAGGAAAGAAACAGCAATGAGCTGCCTATACTTTTATTAGCCTTCTAGATGAGAACGAGAGAGAATTTAAAAAAATGTTCAGTATCCTTTTCTGGTATACAGTGTCGTAACTGTGGTGACTAAGGAGACAAACATGGTTGGTCACGACGTATCGTAAACGTACTGTACACTCGCGGCTCAACAGTTGAACGGATGACAAATAACCTTGGAAGCGCGCATTTTCGCTTTAAGACAATGAACGAATTGTACGGACTAGCTTCACGTGTGACTTATCAATGCTTAGTTACGCATTAATGGATTTAAACGTACTGCTGAATTTGGCATATTTACATCTGTGCCAGCATCAGAGATAACAATAGTATAATTACAACTGTATCAGAAAAAAAGTCTCCGCAAGTCTCTATTGCATTGTAACTCCTATTTGGTCAAAATTCTATAAGATTGTAACTCTACCAGGTCTCATCACTAGGTTGAAAAACTCTACGATATTAAAGATTTACCACAGTAGAAATTTCCTAGATTCAAACTCTACTAGATTCCAACTCTACCAAATTTTAGCTCTACCAGATTCCAACTCTACCAAATTTTAACTCTACCAAATTTTAACTCTACCAAATTTCAACTCTACCAGATTCAAACTCTACCGGATTCCAATTGTATCAGATTCAAACTCTACCAGATTCCGACTCTACCAGATTCAAACTCTACCAGATTCCAACTCTACCAAATTTCAACTCTACCAAATTTTAACTCTACCAAATTCCAACTCTACCAGATTCCAACTCTACCAGATTCCGACTCTACCAGATTTTCGACTCTACCAGATTCCAACTCTACCAAATTTCAACTCTACCAAATTTCAACTCTACCAGATTCAAACTCTACCAGATTCCAACTCTACCAAATTTCAACTCTACCAAATTTTAACTCTACCAAATTCCAACTCTACCAGATTCCAACTCTACCAGATTCCGACTCTACTAAATTTTCAACTCTACCAGATTCCAACTCTACCAGATTCCAACTCTACCAAATTTCAACTCTACCAAATTTCAACTCTACCAAATTTCAACTCTACCAAATTTCAACTCTACCAAATTTCAACTCTACCAAATTTCAACTCTACCAAATTTCAACTCTACCAAATTTCAACTCTACCAAATTTCAACTCTACCACACTACAAGTGTATCAGATTTTAATTCCATCAGATTATAATTCTGCTAGATAATGATTCTACCAGATGGAAACTCTCCAGGAAATAGACATTCTCCATTAGCGTCTGGAGATTTGTATTCTGGTAGATCAGTAACAGATTGGAGTTATAATATGATAGATATATTTTATAATTTTTTAAATAAAAGTAATTGAATATCTAATTAGAGATAGGAGATTAGTCCCAGGTTCATTCTCAATTAGGTCCAGTTGCTGGTCCTGCTAAAAAATTTAGCGGGATTCTGTCCGCACGTGCATATGTTTAAATTTTTTTTTCTTATTTTAAAGTATACAGAGTTTAATGAAATGTAGCTTTTCGTTCGAAATGCGTATGTCATGAAACTTTATTAAAGTGGATAGAGTTGAATTTGTTCTTGTTTTCTAGTAGAATTATATATCTGGTAGCCGATGTAAATGAGCCCTGTATTTCAGAGTTGCTTGCTGAGATTATAATTCGCGTTTATTCGCGAAAATCGCGTCCTAATTAGACCGCATTCCTATGTTTACTGCCAATGATGCAATCGCAACACGTGCCGGAGTATCTTCTTCGTTCCTTCTCTCTATGCTTTTCGTCTATATACTTTGGATGTTTTTCACGGAGAATCTTGTCTGTGACTACGGAGGATTATCTCTTCGTATAAACGGGTTTTTGTTTACAGTTTTTATTTTAACTGAGCGATTCTTACATTGGATGTAATAATGCCAAAAAGTGATTTTTTTTTTAATTGGCCAACTCATTCACTGAAAAGCTTTTTTTTTAATACGAAATTAATTTACCAATTTTTTTTTTAACAATTGTGACATTTTTTGTATTTTTTTAGACATTGTTGAATTTAAAAAAAGTTAAATAAAAATATTAAAGGTATAAAAAAAAACTAAACAAACATCAGCATTTTAGAAAATTTGGCTTAAAGTTAAGTATTCTTTCAAAATAAATTACTTCTACTAACAAATTAACACGCATTACTATCAATTATTATATAAAAGTAAATAAAAAACAATTTTGAAAATTCAAGTCACAATTGATCGGTGTCGTAACCACTTTTTACCCCGTTGTTTGTTCATTGTTTTTTTTTTTTTTTCTCTTTTTTTCACAACTTCCGCTCGCACCACCTTCTCAATGTATAGCTGCCGAGAGTTGACACAGATATGAGAGTCCGTGCGTGTACCAAGCAAATCTTTCACACACCAAGGTTCTCCGAGTAGCGACATTGTTCTTCGAACTTGTGAGAATTATTTAGCAGATATATTACGGGAATGAGGGAGGAAAATAAATGTCGAGGCAAACGACGGAATGAAATATTAATTGAGAATTTCCGATTTCTCTTAGCCGACGCGACTACCATTGGCAAGAATTTTTATGTTATTTTTAGAGTCGACAAAAGAAGTTGGCCTTCGCATCGACTTGCGATTTTTATCATATATCGCGCTCATTATAGAAAGAAAATAATTATTTAATTTAAAAAACTAATTTAATGTATAATAGTTATCCCAGAGATGCAATTTTTTTCAATTAATATCGATTTTTTTTTTTTTAGTTGCAGACGATTTTTTATTTTGTAATTTTTATGGCTTCCTTTGAAATGTTGAATTTCAATTTGAAATCAGTGAGCAAAAGATGAATAATGTTTTTTTGCTTGTCAATTGAATCAAGTTTTTCTCCACAAATTGTTTTTCTTTATTTTGCAAAACGAGAACGAAACAAAAAAATAGAATGTCCTTACATTTATTTCTACCATAAAAAAAAAAGTACATAAAAAAATGATTCATTCGTGATTCAACAATTTTTTATTCCTAAATTCGACAATTTTACCATTCTTCTCCCACTTTACTAAATCACAAAAATAACAGAACAATATTTTTTAAAAATATAAAAGTGTCCAAAAAAAAAATTTCTGACCGATAATAGTTTTCGGTCCCACTTTATTTAATTAAATGTTATGATCAGCATTGGCACGTTAATTAGAAGAGTACTTTTTTTTTTAATTGAAAAAAAATCGAGCTCTTTAAATTGAACGAAAATAATTATTGGCAAAGGTACAGTATAGTTGGCATTGCTGCGGTATTAGAGAAAACAGAAACCGTCAGTCGAATGGCACGATGAACCTCGCATGCGAACGATTAGTCTGGACAACGGCTTTCACCTCGATCACATCTAAGTTATAGTTAGCTTGCATACCTATGTGCACGCACATGCTGCTTAAGTACAGTATACCCTCACCTATTTTACCGGCGCCAATGTATTTAACGAAAATTATTTCACCTATTTCACGAAGCGAGAGTAAATCTTTGCCCTCCACACTCGCGACAAAATCTGACAAAAAAAAAAATGCCGAAGTCACAACAATTGCACTTTTCAATTTTAAAATATGACAAATAAAATGAGCAAACCTTAGCAGAGTATAAAAAGCTCATCATAAAAATAAATAAAAACAGTAATTGTTATTGAAAAAAAATAAAAATTACTTTATTTAATAATTCAAAGATTGGAATATGAATGATGTCACAAGAGCACGTTTTTATATCATTTTTCTTCCAACATTCAGGTGCATTTTAACAAATAATTTTCTTCTCACTTTTATAAAAAAAAAAAAAGTAAATTCGATGAATTCACAATAATGTTGTCACTTTATTAATTTAATAAAGAAATCTGTAAGATAAAAATAAAAAGTCTGCAAAGTAGAAATGTTTCATTTTTTTTTAAATGGAACAGACAATTCTACAATTTTTTATATTATGAATGGAAACACTTACAAAAAATCGATTGTGTACGGAATTTTTTTTTTTTCTCCTGGTGACATGAACTTAATTTATTGTATATTTACGTTATATTTTATCAAATTAAATTTCATTGTTGTATAATTTGTCGTGCTTAAAAAAATGAATAGTTATTGAAACTGTTAAAATACGAAAAACGGAATCTTATGATTAATATTTTTGGCTCTGTCGTAATCTATCGTAGCATTTAATCAGTGATATGGAGCGCCTCAGCAACGTGTAAAGTTTGGCCTTATCGCAGAAAACTAAAATTTGTGAGCTCAGACTTCTTTCATGAGCTAATTAGTTTCTCTCTAACTTCAACATTGTAACAACTGTACATACACGCCCTCGACAGAGGCAAGCATACATTAAGCCATAGTAAAACTTTTATAAACTACAGTTTGACTTAAGAAAAAAAGTAAAATTCTCCAAATTTTGAAAATTAAAAATTTCGATGATGCTTTCTTGTGGAAAAAAAACTGTTTCCATATTTTGAGAGTGAAACACTGAAAATTCGCCCTTTAATTAAAATAAAATTGAGAAAAAAGCCATTTCAATGAGAACAAAAATTAGGACAAAATTTATTTTTCTTGAAATAAAACATATACAAATTATTCTCGGCCCACTCTCGAATTACAATGGCAACACTTCTTTTCAGTCTTACATTTTATAAAAAAAAATATTTAGAATTTTAAACCTGGTCGAAATTCAGTGTTACTCAAAAATATGGAAAAAAATTATTCTATATAGTACAAAGCAAGTGATAAAAATCTGAAAAAAATATCCTCTTTTTTCGAAGCTAAATGTAAAAAAAAAAAATTATTTCTAACTTTTTTTACAATTTTTAGAGTGAATGCCTACTCGATTGAAATGATCCACAATTGTTCCTGTAACGTTCCAAGTTAATCTACTGCCATTCTAAAATTCAGTCGTTATTCCTTTTCTACGTGTGACATCGAACGAGGGTAACGAAAGAAAATGTAAATTTTATAATTGCAGGTCAGTTAGGGGTAACGAGGACTATGTTGGTGCTTGTGAGCTGTGTTTGCCTGCTGGCCAATTTGGTAACTGGTTTGCCAAAAGGTGCTCCGGAAAGTGCGTGTGCCACTTTGGTACCGAATCACAGTGCAGGTAATATACAACGGTCATTTCCGCCTTACGAGATATTGGCGGTACCGGGCCAAGGAAGAGTCCGGGTTACTCTTGGCAGTCCTCAGGGTCTTCCATACGAAGGCTTCATTATCGTAGCCCGAGACGTCGAGACTGGTGAATACGTCGGTGAATTTGACGATTTACCAGAACTCGCTAAATCCTTGCAGTGTCTACCAGGATTACAGGTATATTATTTATTCGTACTTTTTCCAATTACTCTTTACCACAGTGGCTCCAAAAATAACAATTTTTTTTTTTCAAATTTCCTCAATAATTGCGATTTCGCCTAAATTTAGTATTAAAAATTGCAAAGGTCGCATCACTCTGACAAAATTTCGAAGAAAAAAAATTTCATAATTTCCAAAAAGAAAAATGTAAAAATCGGAATTTTGAAAATCGATAAATCGTTATTCTGCTATTCTAAAATTCAGTCGTTAGTCAGTTCAGTCATTTCTCAATTAATTTTTCTGAATATGTATGAATTTTTTCAGAATTTCGTCTAATTTTTTGACATTGCGGATATCACCGTTCATTTCGTTTAAAACAAATGTGATTTTAAAAGATTAGACAAAATTCTGAGAACATTTTTTTTGTGAAGTAGATAAAGATTCCAAAATATGTGATTTAAAAAAAAGTATTTTAACACAGGATGTCATTATAATCTGTCGATAGATTTTATCTCTAAGATAAATCATGAGCTTAGTATAGAAATGAGAGTATTTCAAATCAGTAGAGTCCCATTTTTTCGAAAAAAAAATTCTACCGAACCCGCTAATATTTTGCCCAATTCCGTAGAATAAAGCATCAATTGTGTAAGAAATGAAATTTAAAATTCCGAGATATTAGAGCTTATAATTTGTTAGAATAATGCTATTTTTAATCGTAACAAATCGAGATCTATAGGAGAGCTCTAAAACTCGTCTTCTATCAGAGGATTATTATATTAATTTTTAAGTATCCGTATAATGTATATTAATCGAATTATTCAATACATAAAGAATGGAGTGACTCACACCAATACGGACAAGAAACACAATCTCCAATTTGAATGGAGAGCACCGGCTGATTACGAGGGCACTATTATATTCAAGTAAGTGGCAATAACTGGTTCATATCGATAATCAAATCAATGACATGTTTTTATTTCTAATTTATTGATTATACATTTGTGTGATACTAGTTATATCTGTACGTATTCCATTGACTGACCACAATTTTCTGGTTCACTTCTCAAATCATCCGGTCCAGCAAAACTCATAAAATACATTTATTTATAAAACAAGTAAAAATTTTATTTTTATTTGAAATAATTAAAAATAGAATACGATTATTTCCAATCTGTCGTGGATATTTTTTACTTCAATAAGAAAACAGTGAAATGGAATGCAAATAAATAAGATAGAAAACTGATAGAAAGTGCCAATTTTTGTTTTTGTTTTTTAACAAAAAAAAATTGTTAAAAAAATATTGTGTATTCTCGTTTTAGCTCCACATTTGCCCAGGACTATGCGACTTATTGGGTTGGCGTGGAGACGCCGAGAATAAGTCTTCTTAAGAGATCAGTCGATCTAAGTACGATTCTCGATCGTCCGATTTCTTCGACGCCGAGATACAATCCCACTACACCTCCCTATTACGAGGCACCTGTTTTCAACAATAATTCGGTAATTAAATAAACTCTACTTTAGGCAAGAAATTCGATTGATAAATAAAATTTTTTTAAAAAACTGATTTGTCCATCCGATTCTTAGGCTGCGATTGGCATCGACGATGCATTCTACGAGGGCTGCGGCCAGACGAAAAATTGTCTCGGCGATCCTGTCAATTGCGTAAAGGAAAAAAATTGCAAAGCCGCCGTTTCTCTATTTGTCCGTGGTGATGAATATCTCTTTGAGTTAATGGCGCAAAAGAGCAAATACGTTGCAGTGGGACTTTCCAAAGACAGCAGGATGGTAAGAACTGTCGTTGCGGTATTCGAATTAGCAGGTCGATGCATTGAAAAATTCACTGTTCTCAATTTTTGCGAATTTGCGTTACCTAAAAAATTTAATTCATTGATGTATTAAATCTCATACACGAGTGTAGTAATATTACAAACTGCCAAATTAAATTTCCTAATTTTCATAAGTATTTACAAAAGCTATTTTAGAAACCATTCGTATATTAAATTTAATATAAACGTTTCTGTAAAAGTGCTTTCTGCACATGTTTAGTAATTTGATCTCAAATATTTTGAACAGTGTTACATTAAACAGAAAAATTGGTGTCTAATACAATTATTGTGTTACTTCTAATTTTAAATACAAATTTATGTAAAATCATCAAATTTGTATAATCTTTGTGTTAGTTTTAAAATTCAACAGAAAAATCTGTAAAGTACAACAAATTTATATGAAATTCCTACAACGCGAAGTTTTTTTTTACACATAATTTTTTTTTACTGTTTTACTGTATACTTATTGTGACTTTTATTTTGCTATTCGATAAAAGGGCGATGACAGCGTCGTCGAGTGCACTAACGAAGCTGGCATCGTTAGGATACACATGTCCTATAATGAAGGAAAAAGTAACTCGAGAGTTAAAACTGTACGTATAACCTTTGCTCCTCTTTATATCGTAATAAAGTTTAAAAAAAATACGGTTAGATATTTTGTAGTTAAAAAATGTGAATAACATATTTCAATGTCTCAATAGGAAATCTATTCATGGACCACAATTATTTCGATTATTCAAAAGATAGATTTATTAACAATTTTTTGACTCAAGAAATTTTTTTTTTGTTTTGCTTAAGACACTCGTTAGAATACCATTTAGAGCTACAAGATTCTCGTCGTTACGATTATTTTTTCATTTTCATTCTCTTAAAAAAATTATTTTTCAAATCATCGCATTAGAAATAAATAATGACAAGTAATAAATTGCTCAGCTATACGAAAATAAGTAATCGCAGGGTTTATTAAATCGTTCATTTAATAATTATATCTTATGTTTTATAATTAATTAATGAATTGAATCGACTCGAAGAATAACAATAATAATAATAATCTAAAGAGTGTTTAAACCACAAAAAGAAATCTATCCTCAAGAAGGGTCATCGATCGAACGTAGACTCAGTCAACCATCAATATACTTCCTTCATAATTCAGAAGCAACGAAACACGGATATTCCTCAGTAACCGTTGAAGCAATTTCATGCTCCCTGTGCCACGTTCTAAAATACATTTGCTTTTCCGTAGCCGGATGGAGCCGTCAAGTTGCTCGAGGGTACAATTCGAGACGAAGATATAAAGTGCAAATTCACGAGGGCACAGGAAACCACTGTGAACGGTCAAAAATACGATCTCGCGAAAGAGGCGTACAACCTGTTGTTAGCAGCGGGTTCGAGGCTCAAACGTGAGTCAATTCTTCGTGGATTTTATTTTAAGAAAATCGGTTTCAGTCGTCAGTTGATCCTGATAAAAAAAAAAAAATTATCTCAAAATATATACAAATTTATATTTGTGTCATTCCAATATGTACACCATGTTACCAATTATTTTTAATTCATGTGTGATGAAATTATGGTTTTTGTCCTACTGTTTATGTCCTACAAAAAAAAAAATTATTTATGTTTTTTTTTTTAAAGAGGAAGGACATTCGATGTCATCGCTCATTTAATATCCTGAAATTTTTTCATTGGGTTAAAAAAACATTGAAAAGTGACAGCAACAGTTTTTAAAAAAAATTATTTTTTATTTTTCACTCAGCTAATATTTTATTTAACGCACTCGCTGTCTTTTGAGGAAGCAAAGATCTGATTATTTTATGATAATCAGCATAAGAAAATTTAAATCCACTGTAACGTTGGTACGTTTTTACGAGGCTGATTTTTAGAAAACTTTTTTTCTTTTTTTTTTCTTTGTTTTTGTACTGACTGAACTGACTCTTATGCAATCACAATATTTTTGACATAGAATGCGACAAGTAAAATTCTTGAACAATTTATTATTTCGACAGCTCAAGGCGTGGGTTACCACGATATCGCGAAAATAGCGAGCAGCGAGCCTCGAGTCCTTGCTGACATTGCCGATTTCACAACTGCCAGTGACCTTCTAATTCGCATTCACGGTGCTCTCATGCTCGCCTCTTGGATCGGAACAGCGTCTGTCGGCATGCTCTTGGCAAGATACTACAAGCAGACCTGGGTCAACTCTCCGATTTGCGGCAAGGACCAATGGTTCGCTGTGAGTCAGCATTCATTTATCTACCTTCGCATACATTAAACACGAGGACTCGTATATCTGTAGGAGATCTTAAAAAAAAAAAAAAAAAAAAACGATTCTGCTTCAGTCAGGAATTCTAATAAGGCCACGTGGGATATTATAAATTCCATCAGATGATTAAAAAACTTTAGTAGCTTTGAAGAGAAATTAGTGGAGCTTATTATGCGTATATTTAACAATGTTGCTGTAATAAAATTGCATCGAAATCAAAATCTCATTTCAGAATTTGGTCTTTGAAGGGCTCCTATCTATAGTGGAAAAAAAAAAAACAATAATTTTCATTTATATTTTTCTCTCCCAGCAAACAACAAAAATGTAATAGTTTGCTAAAATAACTTTTATTTTGTCTTTCTATTAATAACATTTTTTTTTAGGTGCTTGATAATTTGAACAACAACGAAAAATAAACGTTTTGTTTTAAATATTCTGTTGTTAGTCTTTCAACAACAAAATAGTGCTTAGGAAGAGAATCATACTCACGATAAAATTGAAATCCCAAAAAAAAAAAATGATAAAAAGAAAGCTTCATAAGGAAGTAAAAATTAAATTTTCGTGTGAATATTTTAATAATCAACGATCAGAAACGTCAAATTTATTTGGTCATTTTCTTAGATTACAAAAAAAAGAGAAGAATAATTTTTTCATTTTTTTTTTCTCGCTAGAGACCGAAGCTCTTTATAAATATACTTGTCAGTCAGAAAAAAAATAATGAGCTTAATATCGCTCATGTGGATATAAGTCCCAGAGATAACATTGATCCAATTAGCGTTATCGCCTCACTACTGTGCTTACTATTTATTTCTTTTATTTTTTTTTAACGCAGTGGCACAGATTCTTCATGGTTCTAACATGGTCGATGACTATAGCTGCATTCGTCGTGATATTCGTTGAGCTCGGTGAATGGAGCTCAGCAACGATCCACGCTTCCCTGGGCTTGGCGACGACAATTCTCTGCTTTATCCAGCCATTCATGGCTGCTATAAGGCCTCATCCTGGTACGCCTAAAAGAGCACTTTTTAACTGGGCCCATTGGTTTGTCGGCAACACAGCTCACATTTGTGGAAGTAAGTACATTGTATATACAATCCTCTGAATTATGTGAAACATATTTTTTTTTTATTTCCCACATGGAGGAAAACGAAATACAAATTATAAGAGATTCCAAGATTTATTTTATGGGAATTCACGAAAATTATTATTTTTGAATTTGCGTTAAAAAAATGATGGTTGAAATTAAACATTCGTTCCTCTATTCTAGGGAAAATTATTTTATTTTAAAATTACTATTTACACTTAAAACCATGTTGACCCTTTTTTAAATCTAATTGCTTTCTTGTAGAGGAAGCTTCGTTTTCATGAATTTTTTTTTCAAGATATTCATGCTATTATGAAGTTCCTTAAAACAAAAAAGCAAAGTAGAACATTTGCATATTGCTTCCTCATTATTTAAAAATTTTTACAAAACTTCCTCTACGAGGGAGAGCGAACATCGATAAAATTTATGAGGAAGTAATCCTCTCAGAGATGGTTTTGTAAAAATTCAAAAATAATGTGGAGTCAATGTGAAAAGTTCTACTTTGTAATCCTCTGAGAGATAGTTTTGTAAAAATTCAAAAATAATGTGGAGTCAATGTGAAAATTTCTACTTTGCATTCTTGTTTCATGATGATAATGCAAATTTCAGTTATCGCAATATTCTTCGCTGTACGTTTGACGAAAGCTAATCTGCCTGAATGGGTGGACTGGATTCTGGTCGCTTATGTAGCTTTCTACGTCCTGACTCATCTTATCCTTACGGTAAAAAAATATTTTTACGTCGACAATGCACCAATTGATGGTAAATCATCGAGTTTATCATCTGACTTTCCGGCTTTTCTGCAGTTTGCCGGCTGCGCATCAGATAGACACGACAGTCAGAGAATCAGCGCCTTCCCCATGAAGGACATGCATGGTCGAACCACGATGGGCCATCCAGACGCGAGGCGAGATGCACCGGTAAGTTTTCTGTTAATGAAGATGCATTTAATTAATAAGGGATAACTTTCGTTACTCAAAAATAGCTATTCTCCGCTTTTTTTTTTATACAACGATTTTATTATAATTAAAATATCAATAATTCATTTTTTTTTTTAAATGGTGCAAATTTAGACCTGTAGAGTAAGTCTGTTAGGAAATTCAGTAAAAAAAAAGTATCAAATAAAATCACATCTGTGATTAATAAAAATTTGTCGGAGAACTAAAAACGTATTGAACAATAACGAATGCTTTTAATCTCTGATCTACATTAGACAGGATTGTAGATCAATCCAATGATCCCAGAATGAAAATCATCGAGTTCAGTCCTCGACAAATCCGCACGATTTATTTCTTGTAATAACGATGAAAAATTTGTCTGCGTAGCACTCGAGCCTCAGGCGGAGCATCTTTGGAATTTACGTGTTCGTTATAGCGGCATTTGCGGTCGTACTTATCATCATTACCGTGTTGGCGCCGATCGAAGAGACCTGGAAGACCATTAGAAACGCTACCTCGTAGCTTCCCCGCGGAAAATCGAATATCAATTTAAAAGAGCCACCGCGAGACGGTGTGGCGCCACCAATCGCGCGCGCAAGCTGAGTCAAAATCAAATTGTCGGCCGCATCGGCGCAAAAGGTGGCGAATAAAGTATTTAAAAAGCCGACTTGAATTTGAGTATGCCGCGCACTGACGGCATAGCCCCGGGGGCTTGAAAAGCTACCGCTGTACGAAGTTTACCAACTTCCGGAAAGTGCATTTGTATTTGCATTTCGTATACGTTTGTTTTTTTTTTTTTTTTTTTTTTGTTGTTATTTGCTCTAAATATTTTACCTTCATGCCTTATACATACAATGTAAATATTTAATAATTGGTAGGTACCCTGACGGAGAAAATCTACAATTCACTATGCCATATTGTAACATCGAATTTTTTAAAAATTATTGTACAGTCACACGAAAATTCTTGTAGAAAGTACAAGATTGTATGACAAATTACAAACTTCTATGACTTATGTCATAGAATCGGAAAAGACAGCATCAAGAGACGTTATTTTTTTTGTAAATTCTTGTTGAAACTACAACTTAGTGCGGAAATAAGTTTCTTCAACTCAATCGAAGTGTTAAGAAATTCTTTAACGTAAATTTCTGTCGAAAGTTAGATTCTTCAATTTTCCATGAAAAAAAAATGCGACATTTCGAGGTTCGCCAATTAGCCACTAGATGGCCATTTGGCTATACCTTCCTCACATGCGAACGATACCAGACAAGACTATAAAGCACCCAGTTATTTTTCATTAATTATTTCATTCCAAGGAATTATCCGACAAAAAATTCCTTTGAGTTATTAGATAAGTCTACATTTTATTACAAATTACTTAAAAAACTTAGAATATAATTTTTTTTTCTTCGAAATCACATGTTCTAAAGATTAATTGTAGCGATTTTTTAAAATGGTTCTTAAAACCAAGTTATGGAATAATTTATAAAATGTGAAAATAAACTGGGCGGAGATATGGATTTTATAAAAGTTTGAACTTAAAAAAAAAAATCGCTCCAATTAATCTATAGAAACTGCGATTGTGAAGAGACTGAGATTTAGCGAAGGCCAATTCTATGTTTAGTTTTCTATAATTTTTATACAACCGGTTTGTCCAGTTACAAAAAATTCGTTCGGGTTTATCCTAGAAGGATAGAATTATTTTTTAAAAAATTCCTCAATACGAAAAAAGTAGGCCTTACAATAAAAAGACACTTTTTTTTATTAACTCGGCCCCCTTAATTAAAAAGTTATAGTTATGGTGTATTTTTAGCTTGACAAGTTGTAGATTTTTTTCCGCCACGGGATAAATGTTAAATGCTGAATACCCGGCGTTTCTCTATTACCTGTTTGTGGTAGTTTTACTAATATAATTTAATGTCATTGGGTCACTGCATAATAAATAAAAGTAGATTCTTGAGATACCAAATAAGAAAATACAATCATGTGGGCATACAATGCACATCCCTGTTATTTCAATTCTTGTATTTCAAGGGAGTTAAAAGTGGTAGTCAAATCAATGCTTGATATTTTTATCCTTGCAAAGTTTAATGAATTAAGTGGCCGCGGTGAAGATTTGTATATTAAAGCATGTGCTCATAAATTAGAGAAATATTCAAAGCCATGGATTTACAAAAATACATAAACCCTGTTTTGACAATCGGGAGTTCGGAATATTAACTGATTAATCAGCAATTTACAAGGAGATATATTTTTCTTCAGTTTTTTTTTTTTCAAGACGGATTCGTAATTTTTTAAATAATGTGCTACACGGTTTATTCTATTTTTCAAAAGACACTCACATATTTTATAATGTTAACCATTTAATAATTATAGCTGTTTGTTTATGAAGGATTCTTTTTCTGATGGATAAAAAAACACGCTTTGACATTCAGAACGATCAATATTAACACAATTCTAGATAAGTAATTACGAGAGTGTCTCACGTGAAATATAATAGAAAGCAGTATCTCATTCAAATGAGTAAAGAATGGAAGGTTATACTTGGAAAAAAGTACTCTAGGAAAACTTTAATCAGTTAATGTTTTTGCAAAGTCATCACTAATAATATTTCTCCAGTTTAACTATACGTGCTACAATATAAATCACACTCCACTATTTTTTATTGAATGCATAAAAGTGTGCATAAAAAATACAAAAATGCAGCATTCAATTAGCACTTGAAGCTCCTTAAACGAACCCGTTTATATTGAAACCAGTTTCCACGGCTGAATATTTTCACTGTACAACTTCACGTAATACCTGCTTGTACTCTTCGAACAATACAAATTTGGCTGTACTCTAATTAAAAAAAAAAACAAAAAAGTTATTTAACTCGAATTAATAAATACAGAAGCATATTTTCGTTTTTCATCCAGCAATCTGGTTTCATGTTACTGTATTTTCAGATATGAAAAGCTTTCCAGTAATTTCTGCTCTTTTCTCTTAAGCACATATTGATCTTTTTTTCTTCTACATGTCTGATCGCAACCCGCGATTATCAATTATGAATCGGCATGTTTTACAGATTCGCTCGTCTGAAAAAGAGGCACAAAAAGACAGAAATATTTAAGAAAAATATTTAAGACAAAAATCAGCTTTTTAATAATAAAAAAAATGATTTAGAATTGTAAATTGCAAATGATAAATCATCGCAAATGCGAATGTCATTTTTTTTATCTTCGATATTTATGTTTACAAATTGCTACTCCAGTGAAAGTAGAGAGGATGCTTGTTTCGGTTGACCCACACGATATATACAGTAATAGATACTCACTATTGTCACTGACCTATTAATTTACCGCGAATGCAGATACACGATTTCGTATCGAGTTCGGATAGGCGACAGATTGATTAGATTTTTATCGTGTTAACGTCAACGTGCCTTTTATTCGTGACGTGACTGCTCGCGTGAGAGAGTTTCACAATAATCCGTCCAAATTGCAACAGTGCAATCCGATCAGTGTGTGTTCTTTAAAGTTAAATACGACCTATGTACTTACCACGTCATACGTACAGACCGCATTGAACCTTAATTGTAATGGTAATAACAATATTTGATAAACTCGCAGTATTAATGAATCGCCGTGAGCGGATTTCCAGCGAGTTTCATTATCTCTGCTCATGGACGATGTGCAACAAAAAGCATGACACGAAGTACGAATCGACGCTGTTGTTCCAACAATTGTTAATAAATAGTTTTAATAAATAACAATTCTTACTATCGACGTTGTTAGTTTCAATTATTGGTATCCTCTTAGTTTCAGAGCGAAATATATCTTTAGCCAGAAACTTGCCCTTTAAAAATGTTCACAAAAAGCGTATATGGTAAAAATTACATTGAAAATTGTGAATTATAGTTTTAACAGCAATATTCTCACACTTTTTTCTGTCAGTTTCTAGTTTTACAGAAATAGTACATGAATAATTTATTGATATTTATGTGGATTTATTTCACATTAATTTTGAATCATTTTTACACAATTATTGCTTCACTTTTGATTTAACAGAATTATTTTCGTTAATTTTTTTGTCGCTTTTAATATAAGATAAAAATATGTACTATTTACACATTGTTTCTGTTATTTCTCAAACTTAACAGAAAAATATTTTCAAGCTGTCACTCTGATTTCTCAAATAATTTTTATTACTTTATTAAATTCTTTTGGAAATTTCGTGAAATGGCTAAAAGAATTCTGAAAAAACGTAAAGGTGTTTGGAGAACTTTTATAAAATAGCCCTAATCGAAATTTATAAAAAATTCGTCTATCTAAGACTACTCCAGAATATGTTTTCACATAAAATAATGAGTACACGATTTTTACTTTGAATTCGATAAATTTACAACAATTTTGTGTCATTTTTAATATAAGATAAAAATATGTACTATTTACACATTGTTTCTGCTATTTCTCAAATTTAACAGAAAAATATTTTCAAGCTGGCACTCTGATTTCTCAAATAATTTTTATTACTGTATAAAATTCTTTTGGAAATTTCGTGAAATGGCTAAAAGAATTCTGAAAAAACGTAACGGTGTTTGTAGAATTTTCGTAAAATAGCTCTAATTGAAATTTATAAAAAATTCGTCTATCTAAGACTACTCCAGAATATGTTTTCACATAAAATAATAATGAGTACACGATTTTTACTCCGAATACATTTTACATTTTATCTGAATAAAAAAAAATGTTTATCATGATGGTAATGAGAATTGAGAAATATAGAATTTTAATCTAATTACTTAAAAATGAGATTGAAATACAGACTGCCGTTATGCACGAACTCTGCACCAGTGCTTTTACGCATCCACGATAAGTCTTGTGCATGTTGAGTATATACTCGTGCATAATGAGGGATACATATACGGAAGCCGTGGCTTTTCGTCAAACGTAATGCCCGAGGGTAATGATGTATTACTTGCGGTTATTTGCAAAAAATAATCCGAAATAATTAATAAAACTAATGCATTGAATATTTTTCTGTTGAGTACAAATTCGCAACTACTTTGCATATAGCGTAGAAAACAACTGATAAAAAGAAATAGGTTTATATATACAAACACTACAGTTTGAAATATTTTCTTAAATTTCTTACTTACTTAATAATATCAGCTAATATATTGAAGATAATTTAAAGCTCAAACATTGAAACATTTGTATGAAATATCACATCTAGAAAAATATAAATTAATTTTGTATTTACAAAATATTTGGTGAAAGATTAAAAAATATTATTTATCTATTTCAAATGCCTTTACTGTTTATCTATTCTAACATAATAGATTGTAAATGAAAAAGCTTGAAATATCTACTTAAATTTATTACTGGCTTAAATTATAATCAATAAATATTAGGAATAATAATTTTATGCTCGAATTTTTTAATTATTCTTTAACATATATCACAAGTATGGAAATGAAAATTTATTTGTAAATGCCAATTGCAGTATCTTTGGTGAAAGTTAAAGATACATTTGTCATCTATTTCAAATGGAATATGCCGAAAATTTCCGAACTACCGAGTTACGGAAAAGGGAGAGAAGGAAAAGGAAATGGAATATGAGTGCAATAGAAGAAATGGGATAAACGGAGAAGTATATAGACGAGACTTATATTTTATGATCGCCGTTGAAAAGCATAGCTTTTCCTCGCCAAACCATCGTTCGTCGTCCAAGATCTGGTAACGCAGTTTCAGCATGTTCCACACATCATTGGCATATGGCAGGCACGTGACATTCCTTCAATAATATATAAGCATATCGACTACTAAAATGTGCTGAAAATCGCCACGTGAAAATTCGACCTCCCGCAACCTCGCAGATAACATTTTACTACCGAACGTTGACTGATGGTAAAATTATGTTGGTTGGGTCGCCGACGAATGTATAAACTGACAAAAAAGAAAAAAAAAAAAAACAACGACAATATTATGCAATTTGGCGTATTTAAAAATTTTAACATAGATGTTCGATTTTCATACTTCCATTTGAAGTATAAAATCATCGGGTTGAGTGAAAAAAAATTATATTTTCTTATTAAACAATTATTTTTATTTAAATGAAAATGTAAATTCTGTTGCATTCCTAAACAATGTATACGGGACATTCCATGGCAATTGACACAGGATAAAACTCGACTCTCCTCAATTTTAGTAATATCTTTTTTATATTGTTATCACTGATAAGAACATATGTGATTTTTTTTTAGATTTTTATTTCGAGCCGTTCTTTATTTAAAAAAAAAAATGACATTTAATAAAAATTGGAATTTCAATAAAAAACGGGAATGCACGTATATATTAATGGACACTTTTCTCGTCGTGCAACGCAGTTCGATATAAAAAATAGTACAAAAATTGATAAACATCATATTTTTTTTTAATTTACAAATATTACATTTTTCTGAATACGACCCCTTTTGCCTTATTAAAAAATTCATTTTCCCTGAACTAAATTCATCAATACTGAAATTTAAAAAAAATGTAAACTACTCGATTGATTCTCGCCCAATTCGACACCAATCACGGTTCAATGTTAATTCATTGGTGTTAGAGCCAATGGGTATTTTTATATTTCAAAAAGTAATATCATGAAAATACGTTTTTTAAATGTACATGCAGGTATCTCAGTACTTTCTTTTATCACGATATTGCCCATATCAAGTTTTATATATATATATTCCCCTTTCAGGTTTTTCTGCCTCGGAGATGAAACATTTGTTATTTATGATTATCACTGAAATTAAAAATGTGTAGACCATCAATTCTTGTTACGAGACGTACGAGAACATTAACAATTATCAGTGTGACCTCCTATATATTTCTATTAGAGATGAAAATGAAATTAAAATTAAAATGAACAGTTAATATATTATTGTAGCACTTTTTCTATAAAATTGGAAAAGAACAGAAAAATTGATTTCCATAAACTAACACAATCTGTAGACATAATCTTTCCATAAGAGCTACACAAATTCCCATTCTAGGATTTACTGTATCTGAGCTAATCAGCTCATATACGATATCATTTCTGATCACATACGATACGAGACTTCACGATGATCTCATATATGATCCTATACGACCATTTTTACCGAGCTGATCAGCTCATATATGATATATCTGACCACATACGATACGAGACTTCACGATGATCTCATATATGATCATATACGACCATTTTTCTGAGCTGATCAGCTCATATATGATATATCTGACCACATACGATACGAGACTTCACGATGATCTCATATATGATCATACACGACCATTTTTCTCGAGCTGATCAGCTCATATACGATATCATATCTGACCACATACGATACGAGACTTCACGATGATCTCATATATGATTGTATACGACAATTTTTTCCGAGCTGATCAGCTCATATACGATATCATATCTGACCACATAAGATACAAGACTTCACGATGATCTCATATATGATCCTATACGACCATTTTCTCTGAGCTGATCAGCTCATATATGATATATCTGACCACATACGATACGAGACTTCACGATGATCTCATATATGATCGTATACGACAATTTTTTCCGAGCTGATCAGCTCATATATCATATCATATCTGACCACATAAGATACGAGACTTCACGATGATCTCATATATGATCCTATACGACCATTTTTTCCGAGCTGATCAGCTCATATACGATATCATATGTGACCACATAAGATACAAGACTTCACGATGATCTCATATATGATCCTATACGACCTTTTTCTCTGAGCTGATCAGCTCATATATGATATATCTGACCACATAAGATACAAGACTTCACGATGATCTCATATATCATCGTGTACAATCATTTTTTCTGAGCTGATCAGCTGATATATGATCTAATATCTTATCTGACCACACATACGATACGAGACTCAACAATGATCTCGCATATGATCATACACGACCATTTTTCTCGAGCTGATCAGCTCATATACGATATCATATCAGACCACACACGATACGAGACATAACGATGATCTCATATATGATCGGTATATGAAATTTCTTTCCCAAGGTGTTAAATCAAAGTGTTCTCACTGCGAGAAATGAAGAGATTCGAAATTGACGGAGAATCCCTCAAACCTAAGCCTCATACCCCGGCAATAATTGCACGTACAACCATCATCATCCCCATCGAGTTGTCCTCTCAACAAAGTTGAGAGTAGAATGTTTTTGCACAGGGTTAGTAAATGGAGGGGGTTGGAAAAATAACATGGCGGTCGATCGAAGACGGCGCGCGCCGCATTTCGCGTGAACCGATTACCGTAACATAGGGGGTGGAAGGCGGAGGGAGGGGGCGATGATGCTCTAATACAAGCTCGCCCCGTACATACCATAGTGATGCAGTCTCTTCGTGTAGCCTAACCAACCCCTACGCTCATTGCACTAGTGTTGGATAAACTTCTAAGCAGCGTTCAAATTCGCAGCTCAGCCACACACTAACACTATCTACTAACCCGACTACTACCCCTACTACTACTACTATTACTAACTACAACTCGAGCTTTATCCACGAGAGTCGTGAGCTCACCGTGGGCTGAAAAAACGAGCTTTCTACAGGGGCGCCACTATCGTGCAGCCCTCGCAGTTCGATTCAAGACACCGGCCGGCTCCGACGTTCCTTGTTCCCGCCGCGAGTTTTACTCCTCTCCCCCTGTGTCAGTGCCCGCCAACGGAATGCCACTGTGAGTTGAAACACAATTAAAAAAAAAATAAATGCGTCATTAACGAAGCCAATAATTGTCGAAAGCCTTTTGTGATTCGCGAGGTTCAGATGACTTCTGCTGAATCAGTAATGGCAAATTGTTGCACCATTTAACATTCGTCACCCTCAAGCACGTTAGTCATCTCACCTACAATCTAATTTCGAAATTTTAACCAGAATTTTGCTATATTCATGCGAATTTAATGGAATATTCAGGTGTGAATTAAAACAAAATTTAACATGTGGAACTAAACTGAATGCAAACGACTTAGAAAAGCTAGTCGACTAATCTCAAGAAATCAGTACTAACTAATGACAAAATTCTAAAGAGGGTTTTACATCTTCGACTGATACGCATAAAAAGGTGTAAGTCTGATAAACATTTCCACAACGAAATTGTGGACAATTATTTTCGTAGATTTTGCACGGCTAATAAAATTCTGAAGAGCGTTCTTTCATCTTGGAATGAAACGTATGAAAAGAAAGGTCTAAATTTCCCAAATCTTTCCTCAGAAAACTGTGGACATGGTTACTTTGAAAAATTTTGTAATATCAATTAAATTCCAAGGACTTTTTGCATTTGGGATCGAAACGAACGAAAATAAATGTATCTAGAGATTCCTGAAAAAAAAAATTGTGGAAAATTCTGATTACGTTCATGAATTTGTAACACTGATAAAAATCTGGAGAGATTTTTGCAGCTCGGACCGAAACGTATAGACTGACATCCAAACGTCCTCCTAAATTTGTCTTTAAAAACTGACATTCCTGGTTACTTTCAAGAATTTCTAACAGTAATAAAATCCCAAAGGCATTTTTCATCTGCTACTGAAACGTACACAAAAAAAGCAATAAATTTCCTACTCATTTTCCAATATTCGTGAACGTAGCTGATATTAAGATTCAAACATTAGCACTCAGTCCGTTCAATCACGTCTTAATTTTCTCTCTCCTTTCACCTTCCAAGCCTCAAGACAAGCACACAGCTCAGATAATAATGTTTATTAAAAGCTGAACTAAAATTCTTCCGTAACTAAAGTCCTCGGGATATTCCACTAAAACGGTGGTCCATCGATTGTTCTCTATAGTTTTTCTCCGATTCTCATACCTCCGTTAAATCGATCGAATTCCCCATAGGATATCTCGACGCAGCTTCGAATACTACATCCTTATGTTTCTCAGATCATGTGGATTAATCATATTTTCGGCATAATAATAATAGTGACGTAGATAGTGTCGCTTTATCGAACAGTCTTGTTTTTGGATTTGTAAATATTTTAATTTGGGTGATGTGCAGTGCCAACAGTCTGCGGTGAAAAAAAAGAAGAGAAAAGCAAAGGAAAAAAAAAGAAAAACGTCGGAAAGGTGAAAGATATATATATACAAGTGAGTGAAGAAGTGCATTATCAAAGTGCATACCTTTTTGGGTATTTGTGTGCGTATACGCATGTCATTATTGGAACGATGGCTCGACAAGGCTGTTGGTTTACCGTGACTTTCGTCTATCTGGGAGCTCTCGGAGCTCTGTCGCAGGATCCCATCGAGGAGAGAACTGTTTTCGAGGCTGCTTTTCAAGGTGAGTGTATAATAGATTATGCAATTAATTTTCGTCGACATGTGCTCGGTGTGCTATGCCACTGCTCTACGAGACTTACCTAAAAGCAACGTTGGCCCATTATGTGGTAGCTATATTAGATTCACAGATGCGCGCTACGTTAGTCACCCTCTCTATATATGTTTCATCCCTTGTGTTGTATACTCTCGACGTGCATAAACGCAACGTGACAGCAGTGCTAGGGATGTTACTAATAGCTATGCTGGGATTAACAAGATAAACGTCCGGGCACCGCGAAACATTTCACCTCGCTTCATTCTCTTGATAATCGTCAACTGCTATTATGCCATTTTAATACTGGATGCTTCTTTGGTATTCCGATGCTTTTCACTTTTCAGGGTCTGGGAGATATCTGAAAACACAACATGTGCTATTTGACAGACTCACGGATGAGAAATTAGAGAGATAAAAATTTTAAAAAGTACGTGTATAATGTGGTATTAACAAATAGTACTTTTCTGAAGTATTGAATGTCGAAGTATCCAAATCGTGGTGGACTCAGAGACAGACTTGATGGGACTTCGAAAATTTATAAAACAGGCACTTAGCTGTATGATTTCAATGTATTATTTGCGAGTTTGTGAGTGAAATGAGGGGTTAAAAGTATGAGAAAAGTGTTCAAAGCCTACGAAGTGCAACTTGTGAATTGTAGGTTTTCTAAATTTTCAAGCACTTGATCCCAAATTTTGAAGTACCACTCGGGAATTATACATTTTTTTGAGATTCTACATTTTTATTTTTATAAAGTTTTCTCTATGAGGAAATCAAGATAGATAAACATCTTCATGCCTTTGTCAAAAATTCCAATATAATGAAGAAAGGTCCAAAGTTCTAGTTTGCATTCTTTTTATGTATGAAAAAGAGTGTGATGTTATAAAAAATTATTTCATTACATACTAAACGAATCTATTTTACATTTGACAATGTGTTATTCTTTTGAAATTGCAAGAGGTATTTACTCAGCTACGTGCTAGTCAAATCAGTGCTTGAATTTTAAAAGTGTTTCTACAAATTTTAGTGGTTCCATTGCATTAAGCATCAGCATGTATTCTTAATATGTAAATACGTCAAAAGCTACGATTTAAAAAGAAAATTCACAGACGGGACACAACTTTGTCATCCAATTTTATATTAGAAAAAAAAAATGTAATATTATTACAATATTTTATTATTATTATTTCTATAATCTGCTTTGTAAAAAAAATTACAACCGTTTGTTCAACCAACCTAATTTAACATTACACATGGTTGTCATTTTTTAAAGACACAAAATTTTCGTAATACGTGGTATTTTTTTTTTCCTCACTTTATATTCATCTACATAAATGAAAATTTGGTATTCTGATTATAAAAAAATATTGAATTCTATTCCTGCCAACATGAAAACACGTAAAAGATTTATAACGATTCACATTCTTTTTTCTAAATAAAAAGTCTTTACCTTTAAAAAAAACCATGGCCAGAGTTGGTACATTTAATTGTAATTCTATTAAATATAATTTTCAATATACAACCACACTGCAAACAATAATATCAGTAATATGATTTTCGAAGATTAATTATCTCAAATTACTTCAAGCCAAGATAAATGATTCTCATATAATTCATCATAGTTAGATTAAAAATAAAAAGTATTTTAAATGCATTTTTATTCATATATTCCCCATCGCTGTCTCAGCTCTTTCTCTATTTCAGACCACCATTACTTTCGGTTCTCTAGCAGACAGTTCAGGATTATGTGGATTGCGAGAGAAATGAATTTTTGTATCAAAATTGCGATTGCCATTATTGTTTCTTATATCGATATTAATGTTTATTTTAAAGAATTTAAGTTAACCATTACTTCCGCTGCTTTTCACATGCGCGCCACAGTATATTCTAAGCTTAGTACAACCTTAATACCACCTCGCATATCCCTCATTCGAAGTAATCCCCACGTTGTATATTTTTGCGATGGAAAGAAAATGTATCCGGAGGAATGACGCGTCTCTCAATTCGCTATATAGCTTGTGTTCTATTTAGTTTATCCTGGGTAATCGAGGGATTTAAAGAACGCGCTTGTCTACAACCTGCGAAATCTTTATCTTACGATTTTCCTTTTTTGCCCTCCACACGCATTCTTGATCCTGAATGGATTGATTCACAGTGGAATTTTCAATTTCACATTTTTTTCAAAAATAAATATAAATCGGATCTACGTAAATCTCTGTTTTTTTAATTTCGTTTTATCACTTGTTAGAAATAAATGCGCATATGTGTATCAATTTTCTTGTTTGCCACGATAACACTCGCAATTTTTTAAATGTGTTCAAAAATTCAAATGTGTTTTCTAGTATACACGTTGACTGTCACGTAACAATTTTTGAGATAGAAAGGCTTTAAATTGGTATTTGATAACAATTCATTTTTTTTTTAATGTCAGTAAACTATTTATATTTTGTAAATTTAGAGCTACCTGACTGTAATTTTTTAGGTGAATTAGCGATAATAGATTGAAAATTGAAAAAATTGAAAATTAAAAAAAAATTGATGAACATAAAAATGGTATCAGCCGGAGAACCCGCTTGTAAATATTTAAAAAGTCAAGATAATTACATCGTAAAAACTTAGGAGTACGAAACAAAGGTGAAACCAACATTTTCAATTATTTATTTCCTACGAAAAATAAATTTCAAATTTTGGTATTGAAATAAAGGATAATAATAATTCATCCATGTTTGCTAAAAACACAAGTTAAAAATAAAGTTCTGAAGAGGCTGCGGAAAAGGGTCGAAACATTAAATAGTGTTTTGTTGATAAAAAAACAGGACATCACCATCATCAGAATGTAAAAATAAAGGTATTTGAAACACGACAGCGTCTCGACGTGTCAAATATAAAAGAGCGTCTCTCATTCTTCAGGATTGCCTCTTGATTTGTTGTACACGATCTGTGTGAAATGTTACTCAACATAATAGAATCTATGTAACTTAAAAAAAAATTAATCAAATCATTCATAATTTCATCTAAAATTTAGCAAATTTCGGGGCCAAAGATTTTTCAATCACGACTTCAACCAAGTTTCTAAAAAATGACACAATCACTGAGTAAAACGCTTGATTGGAACACCGAAAAATGTGGTTAAAAGTGTTAGCACGAAAAACTAGGTAAGCTCAACCGAGTAATTGATTAATATGGCTATGTACCACATTTTTGATTGTGTTGACCAACAACTCGGTTTGATTTACCAAAGTAAGTCATCAAATTTTCAATCAAATTTTTCGTTATTCTAATAACAAATTTTTTTCACAATTTTCAAACCGGATACATAGTACTTCGGGTCAATTCGTGGGAATTCAAATGCTGGCATTAAAAACCCATTCCCGATTAATATAAGATCCTTCCGTCATATACATATATTTGATATTAAATGTAGGCGCGTTTTTAACGAGTCACGAGACGCGTAACGAGGACATAACGTGACATTTTTATTCAGACGCAGCCGAGTGGAAAATGGGTCTGCATAAATGCTGAAGTATGCAATATACATATATAGGTGGCTGCACCATTAATCAAAAGTAATTTCTGCTGTATTGATCTTCACTTCGCCTGAAAGACGTTAGAAATGTATATCGACATCACGAGACAAGTTTAGGACTTTGTCTAAACAGAATAATATATATTGGAATGTCTGGTAATGTTTTTGCTCTAATCAATAAATACCGGTAGTAAGAGAGGCAAAAGAAGAAAGAAAGAAAAAAAAAAAAAAAAAAAAAAAAAAAAAAAACGTGCCGCAGCCTACAGGTTAACGTTGGTGCTCGGGCGACACCGTCATAGTAGTAGACGCGCGCGCGACGGCGGCTCTTTCCTTTGGATCGATATCGCGAGGCGCGAGCAAGCTACCAAACACAAGGCTCCGCCTCCCTCTAACCAACAAACTTACAGCTTGCTTGAGCCAAAACGCACGAATAGAATGGCTCTCGACAACTGGTGCCCACTTCGATCGTGTCCTTTTTTTCGGTTCCCTGAAAAAAAAAAAAAAAAAAAAAAAATGAAAAAAAATATATGAGTGTTCATATCTGTATCAGACATTTTCATATATATATTATATATCTTCATACATGTATCAGATATTTTCATATATCTATCATATACAATTACGTCTGACTAGATATGGTACCTCGTCCCCATATATGGAGTCATAAATGTTCATACCTGACCATGTACGAATATATCACATACATCATGATATATGATCATGAATCGCTCATGTGACCTCTTGTCTGATCGTATCTGCTCATATACGGTAATGTCTGACGAGATGTGGTGCATCATCTGTACATATGAGGCAAAACGTCCTCAGATTTATTCAGGATGTTGGTCTGGTTGAAGAAAAAATGTAAGAATTTTCTCAGATTTTTTATTGCACATTCGAGCTATCAAACATTTCTGAAAGTACTCATTGTTTATTTTTTAACGCCAATACTACGGCTCACACAAAAAAATCATGAGAACACGAAATTTTGCATTTTCAACGTACTTTCCAACGACATTTTTTGTAAAATTGTCTCATTTTATTTTATGCTATTTTTCAATTAAATAAAGTTCCCACTTTTTTCCCTCTGAAACTGCATTTTTGATTTAGCTACAATTTTCACATTTTGTTCCTTGATTTTTCGATGTCCCCCCACGACAACCCTTTCTAACGAAAAAAAAAACGAATTCACAAAATTTACAAAATTCCAAGAGAAAAATGTGCAATCATCGTTGCACTAGGGTTTGCCGCGCGAAGCGCGTAGGGGTCAAGGCCCCTCTTGTAATCACATATGATCATATTTTCCGGGGTTCTTTCGGCATAATCGTTTCAGACCGCCTGCTCTCATAGCGACAGCCTCTCTCACTATCGAGATTACAAAGTTTACATTGTGCGGTATGGCTGTTATTGCGCTGCCGCATAACCAGCCACCCGCTTTTCATCATGCGATTATTGCTATTCTATGGAAATCAGCTGAATCGTTGAATTAACATGACTATAGGAGGATATTTGTTCACTAAACAGGGAAAACTTCTATCAGGGGATATAATAGAATATATCATAACAAAACGTTTTCGGTCATTCAGAGAGCGTAGAATTCTGCATTAAATATTTAGTAATCGTAGGAGTTAGGATATGATTATATAATCAAGTTGCTGGGATAATTTCGCTGATGCTTATCAGATGCTGTCGTTTGAATCTTAGCAGAAGACATCAGCTTTTTTTTTTTTTTTCCAATAAAGCTTTTTCTGATGGTTAGTGAATCAATATTTTTTAGCGTAATAAAAGTACAGCTATAGGTGTTACAAATACTTTTGACCGTCAAACGGTGCTGAAAATTTATTGTAGTAGAAATATTTTTCCGGATACACATCACGTTGGAGATTCTTTTTGGTAGAGAGAAATTAATATGGTAGAATTATAAACGTGCCTTTGAAAAATGAATAAACAGTATATATCTCGAGTATTGTGTACAGTGGATAAATTTCAGCACCTACATCGCTGAGAACTTAGATTATATTTAACTATCCGATAACGTAAATGAAAACATTTTCATCTGCTGGTGCAACAGTAGACTGCTTCTTTTTTACCGCAACCGTTTTTATAATGCAACAGCTTTAAATAAATCCCGTTTTCACCCACAGAAAGTCGAGAATAAAAAAAAAAAATTTTAAAAACGGATATATATGTGCATGATGCAGAGCTCTGGAAAAGCTTCGTCGTTGTATATATCTACACAGAGAACGGACGAATGGGAAAAACTGCGTGCTGCTATTTTTATTATTTACAAGCTGGAACGACGATTGAACGTAAAAAGATTTAGTGAAAAGTGAGTTTAAGTTTAAGTTGCTGGTCCACATGAAATGGAAACACTTCTTTTATATCAAAATTGTCCGATCTTTTTTACTCATTAGTAATAGAGGGCGAACCTTCCGTAAAGGTATACATAAAATAGGAGGCCTTGAGAGAGCTTTCACTCTCATGTAGCCACTTACTTATTCTTACAGGAAGAGGTAATTGGTATTACAAGTAAAGACCTCTGACGGGCATTATTCGAACCTTTGAAAAAGGTGAAAAGGTCACTTTGCACAGTATTTAATAATTAATTTCATCTAATTTCATAACTCTAAAACCGGCAGACAAGAGTTACCAGACGCAACGCCAGCGGCATGAAACGTCTGCTAAAACTCTGATGTCTCCCAGTTTCATCGTTATATTTAACTTTGTATGTTAACATGGCACATTAAATTACTGAAATTTCCGAAGATCTCGATCATTTATAAATTGTGAAATTAATATGTTAAAGATTTTTGGGAATGAGAGAATGATTTTTCCGTCTCGTTACTACTCAAAATTGCACATTTTTTACTGCAAGAGATAAAACAAAAATATCAATTTGGTCCATCGATGCAACTTGAACTCTGCAATAAGTGCAAAATATAAAGAGATATAAGCATCGACGAACTTAGCTGCAAATAAAAAATACCACTTTAAAAATATGGAAAATTGGTGGCGCTTGTATACATTTTCATGATTTTAATGTTGTTATATATTCATTTTACTCCGGACTGCCCGCCGCGGGCGAAAAAATCGGGAGTTATGCGTTTGGTGCTGATTAGCTGACAAACGCGGTTTTTTACAGCCGCCACTTTTCTCCCAAAGCACAATAAATGGTTTAACGAAATTTGGCACATCAATTTTGCTGATTATCAGACATATTTTGGTGCGATAAATTATTAATTCACCGAGATAAAAGTGTTTTTCAAAACGTGTATTTGAAAATATTGATTTTATTGCCACATTGGCCATCATCAGAAAATCTCTTGTTCTGCTCTCTATTAATAACTGATGTTTTTTTTATTTCTCTCATCTCAAGCCTAATCGTTTTGAAGAGTATTGAAGAAATAATGATTTTACAAAAATTAAAAAATCAGAAAAAAGAGATTTTCGTTTATTTCACAATGTTTTCTCTAACCAATTAATTTTTTTTTAATTTTCTGTAAAATTATTTTCTATAAGCAGAAAATCGTGAATGCCAATTTTGATATGATTGCTTGTGCAGTATAAAGCCTCGAGTCGGAGAATCGAAAGTAGACACCAGACGATAAAACCACGCCCGTCTAGTCGACATCGTCAAACCTAGGTTTTCACCATAAAGTTGTGGTTGCTATAGAAACGAAAAGTTGCGACCCTTGTAGGTATTACAGCACTAGTATATTGAAGTTGTGTCAAAAGGTGTGTGTTGGCTGTAAACTGTATATGCGTCTGCTACGACGTGTGTTACCACAATAATGATTACTAGACGTTAAACGAGCGTCGTGTGCAGCGAACTACTTCACCAAACTCTCCTAGGTGCGCCGCACTTTCGTACAAGCGCTACCATATACCACTGGCTCTACTTAGTTGTATGCAGTACGTATACACCCTGTTGCTGTGGTTGCGGCATTACTTAAGAAAGAATTTAACTATTGACTGCCAAATGTAGGAAAGGTACAAATGCTTTATCCACAAAATTGTTGATCTTACGGTCAATCCTGGTATGGAAGTCACCGTGTGAGAAAATTGTTCATACGAGGCATTCTCTAACAACTGGGCTACTTTTTTTTTTTAATTTTTTTTTACTGAATCCTACACTTTTCATTTTCCTCTTAATTTTATATAACGTACAGTGGCATGTTGAGAATCTGTAGAAAAATTGGCAGAGTCGACAAAACATATTTGCATGGATAAAAAAAATCTTTGTAAAATTTATAGCGGCCCAGTTGATAAAGAATGCCTCATATATGAAAGATGGATCTGACCATCAGACATGAGCATTTCAGAGCAGGTATGAACAGATGGTATCGGGCAATAATTGCCGTGTAAAGAAAGGCTGCGGAAAAAAAGAGCGATGGAAAAAAGGCCGATGGAAACAAAGCCGGTGGAAAAAATGGCCTACAGCGACATTTACGCAGGACGAATTACACCAAAGCGCTAATTCAGTGGTGTCCTTGAAAATAATAGTACACATGTTCTCCCTTAATTTTTTTTTTTATGTAAACGGACGAAAAGTTTTTAATAAACAGCCGATCGAAATAGCAAAGAAATTAATAAATCATTATTGTATTCTCGATGAAGTGTAAAATATAAAAATGTAAATTAATTTGTAGATGTTCTTGAATTATTTTGAGACATAGAACTGAAATCGTTTGAGAGATTGGTAGGTGGAAGAGCAAAAATATTTGCCGAATTATTCCATTTTAATAACAAATGTAATTTATATCGTTTTTAATTAAAAGAATCCGGTAACAGAATTTGTTAATGTTGAGTTGTTGAAAATTAGTGCCGAATTTCCAGGTGATCCATAAAAAAAGAATACACCAGGGTTATTCAAAAAGTTTTCTCCTTTGGAAGCAGAGAAAAGGCTCCGCAATTTGCACACATTTCAAGTTAAGCCACCTAAAAGTACTGTGAAATTTTTGTGAATTTCACTCAACAGACGTAAAAAGTTTAAGCATACCTATAGTCGGTCTCCCCTTGAGCCCCTTTAACAGTCTAGTCGCTGTGGAATCGCCGCAAAACATCTGGTGGATTGTTCGCCGACTCAATTTCCATAAATATGAAGTAACGATCAACGTTCTTGCTAACAATTTAGCAAGAGTCTTCGTTTTGATTTCCCATCACTACTGGAATAATCTCATCCAAGGTTCCCTAAAATTCTTTTTATTTCTTTCGCAAAATGCTTTTAGAAGATGGAGGAAAATATGGAAAGGAATGTCTCGAGGATGATTGTCTGTTGGAAACCGACTTGACCTCACTCTGGACAACTCCTTCGTATTCCAAATGAAAATGTAATTGCAAACTATTTTCCTACTTTCTTCTGCATCTGAAAATAAACTAAAACACGCCATCTAGTTTCCATCTTGACCTCTGGTGTCTTGAGACTTAAAACCAGACTTGGATAATTGCACATATGCACTTCAAAAGGTACATCTTCTTAACCAATTCTCTTAGAAAAATGATCGTGAAGAAGGTCTCTTCACGCTGTAATTTAAAGCCTCGTCTGCGTGTTGAACGATGAAGTATAGAAAAAAAAGCGCAGCGTTGAGGCGACGTCCACACCGCAAGACTGGCGTAGGGTCAACAGCTGAAGTAACGCGAAATCGGCGAGAAAATTGAGTCCTGATAAGCCCATGTAAGGCTGAAATATAATGTTTTATCTTATCTTAATTTCAATATGAAAACGACATTTTGTACTTAAAAGACACGCAAAAAATGTCAATGTATTGAACAATCTATTTTAAAAAATATTGTGCTTTCTGATTGCACAGACAGACGGACTGATATGAGAGATAATTTTTTTTCTCGAATCTAAGACACTCAAAAAATCTATTTCATATAAAAATCCGCCAGTCGATTGTATTTGAGATTGCAATATTATCCTTCTACTTAAGAAGTAAAAAAAACGGAAGATATTACTAGAAAAATGAAAAATAAAAAATCCCTATTTTCCTGTGTATTCTATCTGCATCTGCCTTTTTTATATTCCCAACGACCGCGAAGATGAGATGTGGGTAAGATTTCTCTTGTACGTGTGTGGAACTATAGAGAAGGTGGAACGAGGTCCAGAGGGTCTAGTGCGGTTTAGACTAGGAGTCAAGCTGAACAACTTCAAAGGCGAGGTCGAGAGAGCAGGGCAGCAGCTATGTAACATGCAGAGCAGTCCGAGACGTGAATTGGCGAGTTTGTTCGTACAACTCAGAGCGTCCGGGACTCACGGTAAAAGGGCTATATGATATAACGTAGGCTATATATATATATGTATATCCGTTAACGAGCGGAAGCTAGAAGCTCGTTTAAATTCCCAACTCTTTGTTCTTCGTCCTCCTCAACAATCGGACATCGTGTAGACAGATTTAAAGGTCAATGCTGTTCTAGTCGAGAACACTGCATCAAGTTTAATACTTTACTCGGATGCTTTTTCCGGACATGCGGACCACTCTTTAGTGGAAGTAGTATTGGAAACCTGGAGCCTTGAAAAACAGATAACCGAAGGTGTTGCCTGTAGTTCAGGGTGTCGTGACCTTTGAAGGTTCGGATTTTGAAAAAGTAGGTAAAGGTACATTTACCGGTCATGGATGGCGAACCGGTGATGGCCAATGTGTGCTTTGAATGTTGAAAAATCTGCAGTATTTTGCAACAAATTGTCAATTAACCGTTCGGTGGTCATGACACTTTACTGATTATGGTGGTAATGTAGGGAATGTAATGGGTGTTTAATGATTGACATTTCGGAAAATCGATTACTTTTAATTGCGCTCTAGTCCCAAGTCCAATCGCTTTTTAAGGAGGTCGTAATGTTTTAACTTTAACTTCGTAGCATTATAAATGTTACTATGGGTGTTTCGGTTGATGGGAATTCGTCGAATTGCGAATTCAAAGAGATGGTGAAGTTAAAAAGATCGGCAAGTAATGTTTCGATTTTTTTTAACGAATATTTTCAACGACTGTTATTGTTTCATCGCAAAAGATGAGTTTTTCATTCATATTAATTTATTGTTACAAACTGGATGTTACATGTAGACTCAAGGTCTGTAAAATATTAACATAGTTCATTATAGAGGTAACTTTGCAAAAGGTGTTTAAAAAATGAGGAAACTAAATGCTCAAGCGTGTGGAATTTTACATAGAGCCTAAATTCAATTACATTTCTTGCTTTCCTAACATTGACGATTGTCTTTTTCGTATTAATGAAATAGAAATAATTGTGAATTTCTTATTGACATTTTGCAGGAAGATGCGGCCACGGCTCGCCATGCGAACAGCTCTGTTACGAGCTTCACGATGGAATGTACGAGTGCGATTGCAAGGACGGCTATATACTCCATAAAAATGGATACAGCTGCGCCGGTAAGAAATACAGATTTTTTAATTATCGTTCCGATTTCCTAAAGCACCGGTATACATACCGGACTGAGTCGAAAAAATGATGTCGCCATACGATTCATTTTGCACGTGGTCGAGAAAAATTGAGAAAACCACCTTAATCGAAATCTATCAAGAGACACGGTATTGGGATTTGAATTTGTATTTCAAAATTCATTGCAGTACTTGGCTAGTTTATGAAATGTAGGAAATCGTTATTTCTATATGGGACAAAACACGTCAAGTCGGCCACCCCAATTTGTTCATTTCAACAAAACGTTCTCACATTTCTTCGGGATGTTGGTCTGGTTGAAGAAAAAACGTAGGAATTTTTTCAGATTTTTTCGTTGCAATTTCCAGCCATTGAAAATCGCTGAAAATAATCATTGTTTATTTTTTAACGCCAATACTACGGCTGGCAAAAAAAAATCATTACTACATCAAATTTTGGATTTCCAGCGTACTTTCCAACAACATTTTTTGCAAAATTCTTCGATTTCATTTTATGCTATTTTTCAATTAAATAAAGATGCCACTTTTTTCCCTCCGAAACGGCACATTTTTTTTTGAGCCGTAGTTTTGGCGTTAAAAAATAAACAATGATTATTTTCCAAAATTCTTAATACCTGTAATATGCAATAAAAAATGTAAAAAAAAAAATTCCTACATTTTTTCTTCAACCAGGCCAACATCCTGAATAAATATGAGGACGTTTTGTTGACATGAAAAATTGGGGTGGCCGAGCGATTACAGTATAAACTTCCAATGTACTACAATCAATTGTCAATATGTCAATACATACATAAAATGTCCACTATGTGTAACAAAAGTAAACAACACAAACTTGACACAACATAATTCAAATATTTTCAATTTATTTCACAACTTTTGTAACTATAGGTGGCTGCTGTAAATGTACTTGTCTCAAGCTTTTTTACGCATTGAATTTTTTTTTTTTTTTTTTGGGTAATGATCCAGGTTAGTTAATGATTTTCTCAAAGTTAAACGATTGCGTGCAGATTCAATCTACAATTGAAGTACGTAATAGCGCGTGTGTGAAAGTGTTTCAGAGATAGCTGGATGTCAAATGTCTCATTGTATAACAAAGTCAGAGTGCGGTAGTCAAAGAGAACATCGTGTAGTTTGTACGAAGGTAGATGAGTCGCTTAATTAGCTTACCCCGAGAGTTTAGCATACCTCCTTGACGACGGATAATACATAATTAAAGCTCTTGAGGCGAGAGTGTGATGTGACACGCTGATGAACGGAGCTTTTATAGTTGATTGAAGAAAGGAACGTTAGACGCTTGAAAGAGCTCGTTGTTGTAGCAGACTGCTGGTATCCGAATGCTGAAGAACCAAGTACTTTTATCACAATGGAAACTCCCGATAATAACGTATCTTTGGTATTAAAGCGAATATATTCATTGGAGCCGATGTGATATATATTGCCACTCATAATACTATTGATATGTCTGGAAAAACGATTTTACCGCGATTTCATTTATGAAAACATTTCCTATGTTTCAACTCTATCACAAGATAACTACAGCGTTGCTGATGGTGAAAAAAAACTGATAAAAAAAATGAAGAACAATTGATTTGTAATGTGAGATCTGGTACGAAGATCACATTACACATGCAGTATTGCGCTAGGATTATATTATGCGCTAGAAGACACATCGATTAACGCAGATGCGTTACCGCACGTTACCCTCATCGCGAGGTATTACTTAAAATGGAACCAATATGTGGATCTTTTGGAGACGCGTTAATTAAAATTTACGTGAAAACGTCAAAACGAAATTTACATCAAAATTCAATTAATTTAATATATAATCCAATCAGACTCTATTGAGCCAAATTCAATTCACCGAAATCCTATCAATTCAAAAGGAATTCATCCAAATTCACAATTCATACGAAAAAAAAAAGACGAAAAAATGATGATGTCGATGCGGTCCTCGAATCGTGAGTGTTGCTTCACGCGTGTATATAATCTCTCGTCAGTTTGTCAAACAAGCTATTACGGTAATTGTCCGGGTAGCTATTGAACCCGGAGAAATTAGTGGTAGAGTTATAAATATGCCTGGTTATCAATTATTGAGGCTACCATTAACGATCCTGCGGTGTTTGGGGTCATACAGAGTCCGCGATACTTTGCGGACCCCTTACTGGGAAGACGTGTATGGTACATGCAACCATATGGTATATATTTCCCTGAGGGAACGTTTGTATTTGATAGTTCCCGTATATAAAGGTATTGTATAAATTGTATTTATGTTGGCCTCCTATTTCTCGCATATTCACGAGAACCGTAAATTATAAACGTGAATAAAAAAAATACCCCCCGAATAAATATAAAGGCGTACAAATTGGGATTGAAAAGTCTGAAAAAATAATTACAACTCCCGATTAGCTGTAACTCCAGATTATAATATAGTATTCCTATCATAATTCGGAGTTACAACCCGGTCGGAGACCATTATTGTGTCATTTATTTAAACAATCAAGCCACATACGTGTATTCAATTTCATTTTTTTTCTCCGCATATATTCAACAATGTAAGAGATTATTATTTTATTCGGTAATCTGGCTTCAGCTAATATTATTTTGTTAATAAAAAGATACATAGATACATTTTTGTATAAATAAATAAATAAATAAATAAATAAATAAATAAATAAATAAATAAATAAATAAATAAATAAATAAATAAATAAATAAATAAATAAATAAATAAATAAATAAATAAATAAATAAATAAATAAATAAATAAATAAATAAATAAATAAATAAATAAATAAATAAATAAATAAATAAATAAATAAATAAATAAATAAATAAATAAATAAATAAATAAATAAATAAATAAATAAATAAATAAATAAATAAATAAATAAATAAATAAATAAATAAATAAATAAATAAATAAATAAATAAATAAATAAATAAATAAATAAATAAATAAATAAATAAATAAATAAATAAATAAATAAATAAATAAATAAATAAATAAATAAATAAATAAATAAATAAATAAATAAATAAATAAATAAATAAATAAATAAATAAATAAATAAATAAATAAATAAATAAATAAATAAATAAATAAATAAATAAATAAATAAATAAATAAATAAATAAATAAATAAATAAATAAATAAATAAATAAATAAATAAATAAATAAATAAATAAATAAATAAATAAATAAATAAATAAATAAATAAATAAATAAATAAATAAATAAATAAATAAATAAATAAATAAATAAATAAATAAATAAATAAATAAATAAATAAATAAATAAATAAATAAATAAATAAATAAATAAATAAATAAATAAATAAATAAATAAATAAATAAATAAATAAATAAATAAATAAATAAATAAATAAATAAATAAATAAATAAATAAATAAATAAATAAATAAATAAATAAATAAATAAATAAATAAATAAATAAATAAATAAATAAATAAATAAATAAATAAATAAATAAATAAATAAATAAATAAATAAATAAATAAATAAATAAATAAATAAATAAATAAATAAATAAATAAATAAATAAATAAATAAATAAATAAATAAATAAATAAATAAATAAATAAATAAATAAATAAATAAATAAAGTCCAGAATATCTTTAGGTAACTAAGGAAACGTGTGGTAATCTTAGAGATATGTTACATTACAGTGAGGGAACGTCAATTTCATTGTTGTCACATCTCTATAATATCCATTTTTCTTTCCGTATGACGTCCTATTTTCTTTCTGCACTATTTTCTTCCATCTGACAACCTCATTTTTCCCCCTGACGTCAATTTTTTTTTTGCTTCCCGATGCCCTAATTTTTTTTCCCGAGGCCAACTTTTTCCTGCGAGACAATCCTCACTTTCAGCTTGGGTGATCAACTTTTCGTGTGATGCATTATTTTGTTGATAAATTGGGAATGTCATTTAACATTAAAAAATTGCCTGGGTGAATTTTTCTTTTCAAACGGTGAAAAAAGATGAAAGCAGAAATGTGAAGTGCCAGAAGTTGCGGTGTAAATGTATAAAAATTAATGGACGCACTATTATTGTACATTCCATTATTTTTCGTATATTCAAGAATAATAAAATATAATATTTCAATATAATCGGATATGATCGCTTACTATACTAACTTACTTTTCCAATTTATTATTATTTTTTCGAACAATGACTATTCAATCATCTAATTTGATGCAAAATAAATTCGATACAATATCAAACCGTGAAATGCTTGTGACCAATCAGTTTTATATGTTCGATGTCAACATTTTCTTACTTGGACTTTCCCCTCCTAAACTGCACACAAAAATTCTGATGCACCTTCTGAAAATAGTGTAAAATAGCCAAAAATGCCCACGCGCATCGATTTCTTTAGAAATCAAGTGAAACGCCCCTGAAATGTAACCAAAAAAAAAGTCATCACCATTCTAAAAGGTGCATGAATTTTTCAAAATTTAAATTGACAAAAACCACGTCTTTTCTAAGGTTTTATGAAATTCCGAAAGGGACTCTGTAAATCGGTTTCTCTGCATATCATAAACCCACTGTTTCTGTGTCACAGAATCAAACATATATATATATATATATATATATATATATATATATATGCATGTATACATACTTGGTCCATATACTACTGCACATACGTAAGCCCTGCTATTACAAGAGACGTATATGTGTTCAGGTCGTAATGCGAGAAAAGCCGAGCTCTGCGTTGCTTTGCGGCATGTTACGTCACAGGCGGAAGCCAAAGCGCGGCCAGACGTTGTACGTGAGAGAAATTCCAATACACACTACACTCTACAGAGAGGTAGTCGCAGTCATAGGTTACCGACCGATTGACTGCTCTCAAATAGACGCTGTGCGAAGAGCAGCCACTGGGCCAGATACTGACTTGTTGTTACGAGTTCACTCGCTTTCATTCGATATCGATTAACCATCGGAGAGCCTTCGACGCCACTGCTCTTGTGACTTTGCCTTGTGTTCGATAAGATGTTTGCGAACAACGTGCTAACGCCAATTGCCCTCACCTCGATGAACACATTTGTGTTTAATCTACCACGAGCCCCAATGGGCTAAATCAGCCCAAGAATGCATCTTGAATTGAAATTTCGATAGTTCGCTGATTGTGAGTCTGGGTCAACATTATTTGGAGCTACGTTTTGGTCAGGTTTCCCATTGTTAAATTTGGCAGCAACCACCACTTTTACTCCACATGTCGATTCGCCACAATCTCGGTACTTCATATTCATTTCTTCCACAGATTTAACTCTACATATTTTTCTACACATATTAAACTGGACCACCTTTTTTATTATATTTTTTTCACTGACTTCCACACTGTTTATTTTCCTCTTAATTTTATATAACGTACAGTGGCTTGTCGAGAATCTATAGAAAAATTAGCAGAGCGGACAAAATATATTTACATGGATATGAAAAATTTTGTAAAATTTATAATGACCCAGTTGATAAAGAATGCCTGATATTATAGTTATGCAAAATTGCTTTCATCACCAATCCGGTTCTACGCTGTTAACTTTACTACAGAAACTTAATTGTGAACAGTTACTTTACAATATAAGCTCATCCACCTGTATATCTATACCGGCAATAACTATAAACGTTTTGATTTTTTTTTCTTTCTAGTCATAAATAAATTTGTATTGCTAATTAATTAACTAAATGCACATCGGAAATATCAATTTTTCTCGCCATATTTCTCCATGTAGGAATTCAATAAAATTGTCTACGTTAATTGGATTTTAATTAATTTAATAGATTTTAATTAAAGTAATAAAATGATAGCTGTTCAAGTAAGTTCTAATTGAGTTTATTTAAAAATGTCTAGCAGTACCCCAGCTATTTAATATTTATTATTTCCGTGGAAATATGATGAAATCGTCTGGTTGCATTTTAATTTGTTTTATTTAACACAAGTTTTATTCAATCAAACAAATTGTATTCCATTTTACGAGGCAGTTTTTTATGTCTGTTTCATCGTATGAGGGTCGATCCCCTTTTGCAGGATCTACCGCCCTCATAATGATTGCTTCTGCAGTCGAACTCCGCCCCTACAGTAGTAGTATCGTACTCGCATGCGGGGCAAAGCTAAAACTACGAAAAAAAAAAAAATCGGGCTATATACGTTCGACCATTTAAACAGAGATTGGTGTTTCTGCAGGGAATAATAAATTTCTGAAAAAAGTGACTTCTCGCTCCATGGTTCGAGGTGCCAGAGCCATCGCACGGCTGAGCGGTCACCCATCCGAGTAATGGCAGCACGAACTGCTGCTTAGGGGGTTTTACATATCAGTCATACGTTTGTGTTATAAGTATAATAATATTTTATAACAATATTCTCTAAAAGTTTGAGCTGAAGGAATTTAAAAAATTAACATTACTTTCGTTTTTATCGCATTTTTAAAACGACTTTATTTGGGAGTACTGTTTTTTTTTTCAGGCTAAAAAGAATTTTCTTTTTTTACCAACGTTGTAGATTTTTTTTTAAATATTATAAATATTAAATTACACGTGCTATCACGTCGGGTGACTTCAAAAGTAATTGGATGGTTACAACTCCGTCGCACACCCACCTTTCTCGATTTTTACGCAGCAGCTAATATTGATTCTATTTTTTTTTAAACTCAATTATCTTTTCTTGTAATTCGATTAAAAAAAAGTAATAATAAAATAGATTTTTGATGAAATTTATAGTAAGTTGAGTTATTTTAACGACCCTCGTATAAATGCTACCAAAAACTAAGCTTTCAATGCATCAAGCGTAAAAGTGACATTTATTGATTTTCACTCACTACTAACAAATTTATGGCTTATATGATGGCAGTTGGGAGAAGGTTTTTATAAAAGAGAAGATTGATGGTCTGTGCTTTTCCTCTATGCTACAAGATGAAAAATAAACGACTTTTTTTTTAACATATTTCACACGAGCAATAAATGACATAACAGTATGAGTGGATTATCAAATCTAGATGACCAATTGCTAAGGAAAAAAGAATATTTTTATTTAATTTCTCAGCAATTCATTTATCGCTTCACTAAGATTCATAATTATAATAACAGCTGCATATTGGATATTGCACGAAATAACAGTTGCATTTCGTATTTATAGTATTGGACGAAATAATTGTACTGAAATTTTTTCGAGAATGTAGAAGCAATTCGATAGATTGCAATTTAAAGTCTCACCTTAAAACATCAATACTTTGCTTATTTCACGCTTTAATACGCTGCTAGGAAGAATAGGATTTTCCACGAGCTCTCCAGCCAGGCTATGCATTTTTATCGACAACTTTAGTACGGCAAAGTTTTCACGTGACACAAAAATACAATGTAACCAGGAGAATAGCTTTTTACCTCGTACCTAGAAATTATGACACATAAAACAACGGCTGGGCAAAAAATGTGTATTCCTAGTAAGTGTGGAAAGTCCTAAAAACTATACCTTTTTCAATCTCGAGAGATGCCGAAGCATCTTGACAACGATAAGTGTTAAAAAAAAAAAAAAATAAAAAAATTAAATTGAAATGTGTTCCGTCTGTCTGTTTTGTTCTGATCTGATGTCACACCGTCCTGCAGCTCTGCCTCTTCTCTTATTATCCGGAGAGTTGGTATGCTTACCGGCTTCTTTCGAACTGCTACTCTCGACTTTTCTAATAAAAGAACTTGCGAATTCCATTTTCTCGAATCCGAATAATATTATTCCATCGGTGGAAATAGTTCTTTTATTCCAATTATGAGAAATCGAAATCTGATGAGCATTAAAATATATTAAAGTCAATATTTCTTTACTGATTTTAGCATATATTTGGGAAAATGAACTGTGCTTACAAATTTAAAAAATGATTTTGCTGTTATTAAGAGGATGCTACTGTGGATTTTGTTGTTGACGATGGCGATCGGTAAAAATCGGCAACTTCGTACTTTAGACTATTTGTCATTAATATTCTATACATATGCGTCAAATTGTACAGGATTATAATATCAAAATACGAACTAGGGTGGTCCCCAAAAAAAAATTTATCACTGACACCCCTTACGTTTATTTATTCCATCGAAAAAAACACCCCAGAATTTTTTCAGATTTTAAAAACTATATTTAGGACGTGCCCGGAGCCTGTAAAGGCACGAAATTAAGTCAAAGTCTCATATATTTGACTTGAGGGAGGTAATCCAACAAAATCATCCCTGGCGCCCCTTACGTTTGTTTATTTAACCAAAAGAAGCACCTCAACATTTTGTCAGGTTTATAAATATATATTCAGGATTTACAGAAGTCCACGGAATTACACGGGCAGGTGTCTAACGACTTTTCTAGCTATATGAAATTATCACTGAAAAAAATCGGTAATTTTTTTCTATGTCCATTTTTATGTTTAAAAAGGGATGGCATTTATGCCATTCCTTTTTAAAAATAGAAATAGAAATAAGAAATAGAAAATCGAAATAGAAATTTAAAAAATTGAAGGGGTCCAATTTTCCAAATCAATCAGAGTAATTTAATTTGAAAATCTGGCAGACTTGATTATTGGGAGCTAGAAAACTTAAATGTATACCAATTTTCAGCAAAAAAAAAGTGAGTTATTCGACTTTAAAAATATCGATATCGCGAACAATCATATTGTGAAAGTTATTTTTTCGTCGCTTATTCATTGTTTAGTTAAGAATGTAAAATAAACTGTTACGGTGGTCGCAAGTTAAAATGGTGGGAGTTTCCGATAAAGTTTTCATTGGAAACTATTGAAAATGATTGCTTCTACGGAATTTCCCTACTGTTTGAATTTGAAAATATTCCGCGACAGTTGGAAAGAAAATAACTCGTTCTGTGTGCGACTGAACGAGTCGATTAGTTCCATAAAGTATAAAGAAATTTAATCGTATTTTCATCTATCATGAAATTAAAAAAAGGAACAAATTATGATACTAAAAAATGGCTTAGAAATTAGAAAAAAAAAAAACACTGCTGAACTGGTCTCCAAATATCAAAGATTTTAGTTGATTGGGCCCAACTGCGGCACTGAAAAAAAAAAATTGTTTGAAAAATGAATAACCGACGAAGAACAACTTTCGTAATATATGATTTTTCGTGATATCGATATTTTTAAAATCGAGTAACTTACAGGTTTTAAAATATTTTTTACTAAAAATTAGTATCCACTTAATTTTTGTCACTCTCAACAATCGAGCGTACCGGATGTTTAAATTAAATTTTTTGACCGTTTTAAAAAATTAGGCCATCTTAATTTGTTCGATTTCAATTTCGATTGTTTGGGATCCTTTTATAAACATAAAAACGCATTTAAAAAAAAATTTACCGATTTTTTTCGGCGGTACTTTATATAACTAAAAAAGTCGTTGACCTCTCCCTCCCTTAAATGGCTGTGGGCCTTCTAAATATATTTTTTTTTAATCTGAGAAAATTCTGAATTGCTCCTGTCCTCAAAACGAAAATAGTTTTTTTTGGGGACCACCCTAATACAAACACATGATTGTGCACTTAAATTTCGATTGAAGATTCACGAGAAATCTAGAAATACGTATTATTTTCTGAACTTCGGGATAATCAATACGGCAGCTCGAAATATAAACCCATATTTCTTCACATCTCGTACGTTTTCAACCGATATTCGAGTGCAGGTTTATGCATCTATGACATAACATTGTAATCCTGTACAAATTGAAGCATGCGTGTAGCACGTTACCGACGAATGACGTAAAGTACGAAATCATGAATTTTTATCGACATTGGTTGTATGGTGTACGAAAAAAATATTTTTTCGAATAGAGGATTCGATTGCTATGAAATTCCTCATATATTCCACTTTCACACATCACAATTATATTTAGCATGAAAAATAAAATGAAAACTTCATAGAAATCTTAATTATTATTCAGTGAGCTGTGAACGCGTTACTGTTAATTTTTTTAAAAATATTACGGACAATATTCCAATTGCAATGAAATATTGGCATCATTACTGCAATATTTCATGCTATGTGGGCTAATAACAACGCACACTTTCTCACCATAAAAAAAATGTCTGAAAAAAAGAGTTCGCTAAGTATGTGTACGAAAAAAATGTTTTTTCGAATAGAGGATTCGATTGCTATGAAATTCCTAACAATTATGCTTAGCATGAAAAATAAAATGAAAACTTCATAGAAATTTTAATTATTATTCAGTGAGCTGTGAGCGCTTTGCTGTTCATTATTTTTCAAATATTTCCGACTGGAATCATTACTGCCATATTTCATGCTATGTGGCATAACACACACTTTCTCACCCTAAAAAAAAAGTGTCTGAAAAAAAAAAAGAGTTTGCTCAGTACGAAATAGCCGACACTCTACTTTTCCATGTCACAGTTATTTTTAGCCTGAAGAAAAAAAAGAAGCTCATAGAAAGATGAGTTATTTTTAAGTGAGCCGTGAGCTCTTGACAGTAGGATCGATTAGCAATTGATTTGCCGGTCTAATGCTCTGCTAGGTATATCGAACGCGACGATGTCAAGAGCTATACATATGGAACGGTGTGTTGTCCAGGAGGCGAGTCTCTCGAAAGCGCGCTGGCGCATGCTCGACGTCCACATGCTTTGGCACGCACACTCAGTCCCATGGGACCAGAACTTGTCGGAATAATCGAGTAGAGTGTACCATACACGATGGTCTATAGATATAAATGCCAAGTCGTTGAGCGGAGCACAACGTGGGGTCTGCGCCTCCGTGTGCTCGCTCTGCTCGATCGATAAAGAACAGGAGGCATAGTCGCGATGGCCCTGCGACCCTCGCAAACAATAGGCCAATACCACGAAGCAGTTACATAGTATACTGTATAAGGGAGACCAGAGGGATAGAAAGGGTGGGCAAAATGGGATACCTTAAATTATCTGAAAACAAAATAAGGACACCCAGTCAAAATGGGGTACCTAAATTACCTAAAAAGAAAATAATGACACTCGGGCCGAGGCAAAATGGGAACGTGAACAATGATTCAGATTAAAATGGGGTAGTTTTTGAGAATTCTCTTCAGAATTTTTTAAATTGAAAACTATTTACATTTCTATATTCAGATTGATTTCTTTTTTTACTTTGGAGCGAGAGTGGTCGATACACGTTTCTTTAATTCTGATGAACTGTTTTGTTGTTCTGCTCTTTGTGCCTCTGTTTTTTTGTGGCTTTTGATGACATAAGAGGTATAAGCTTCTAAAGTTGCTATGTTTTACGTAAGGGAATACACAAGAGAAACATTGAAAATTACGATTCATGAGACCTTCTTACCATGCAAATTAGACGTTCGAAGAATAAAATTGATGTTTTTGTAGACTGAAGTATGCTGAACATTTCTGTTAAAGAGAAAAGTGGTCTGCTCATGTAATAAAAATGATGTTAATGCTTCAAGTGAGTGAAACTTTGTAAAAAGACAATTCTCTTTAAGTGAGCGATAAAACAGCGAGCCAACCATGTCAATCTAACATTACGTAATATTGATGTGCTAAAAGTTGAAGTCATTATTAGGAAGACACATTATTATTCAAATGACTAAAAATCGTACAAAAAAGTTGGACGTGAGAATACAAAATTATTGGCATTTTTTAAAAAGCAACCACAGCAACTTGTGTCTCACTCGTGATTAACATATTAAATAAATATATTTTCTTGTCATGCGAAAAAAAATTGTTATTGCAGGAAAATATTTCTTATGTTTAATATTTACATTTATCAATGGTGAAATATCAATTTTGGATTCTCCTAGCATTCCTATTTTCCCCTGGATTGCCCTTATAATATATTCTATGGTGTAGTATCCTAGACCCAATTGCAATTCACAATGATAGCCTATCGTTTCCATTGCGAATATAGAAAGCTTTGTACGGTGCCTCGTTCGTTGCCTCCAAACTGAACTTCTCCATCAAACTTCCACTTACCGCTTCCTGTTATGTTTGTTTCGATTGCAACTGTTATTTCGATAATTATTTCATATATTGGAAACGGTAAATTTTCCCAGGCTGTATCGAATTTGCAGAACGTACCTATTTCATGTATTATGCTTGATTTGGTATGCTCTCGTGCCACTTACAATTTAATTGAGCTAATGGATGTCGCTTTATCGAAAGCTTTAGACTACTGTTAACATACACGTATTTTCGATTAATCTATCGAGAGTTGTGTAAAGCACCCCCCCCCCCCCCATCCCCCCGCTTTTATCGACGATATTGCATTCATTATCGACATAATACATTGATTAATAACATGTAGTAGAATCAAGGTGTATCACAACTGTTGAAAATCTGTCGTCCAATGTTGATATTCATCGTATCTTTCGTGGCACGTAAAATTTATTAAATTTTCGTTTAATAAACCTTACTTGGTTAATATGAGATATATTTCGATGGGAAATTCAATTAAGTTAATAAATTCGTGACGTGAAATACGGCTTTTGGGATATAACCCGAGTTGAAATTTGAACCCTTGTGACCCTCAATATAGTAGCAGAGTAAGCTGAGTGCTAAAATCTTCCTCCAGAGTTAGGCGAGATATCTGTCTAAAATATATGTCCTAAAATAGACATAAATGTACAAGAAGTTTATGTTATTTTTTGTAGATATATAATAACATTCATACATTTTTTTAATGCGCTATTAAAAGTTACAGAAGCTTTTTCTTTTCAAATAAAAATATTGAACAGTAATATTACCATGTATATTTTGCTGATTAAATAAAAACGTTTATAATAAATTAATACATGGAGAAATTAGTATTCCGAAACACGTAGGTTTGTTGTAAAAAATGGACCCTTTACACCCTTACAAAACATCCCTAAAATGTAAAAAAATAGTGATCTAATTTTCAGCCCATAATCGAAGCCGCTTATTTACATATTTATAATAAAATATAGCGATTCAGACGACAATTTAAAAAAAATGCTTAGGTGATATATTCCAACAGATTCGAAAGATTGGATCTGTCGAGCTCAGACAAAAATATAGAAAATATTAATATTTGTTCAAGCAAATATTAAAAAAATGGCCAATCGTTGTTCGCTTGAAGCTACCGTTATTGTAAGATCGATTTGTATTGACTTGGCTTTTTTTTTTCCCCCTCTGATTCCAGAACTCAATTCAACGGCGGCGCCTACCAGCGAACTCGGTCAACTCATGAATGACATCGAAAACGATGAATTGAATGCCGAGACCGAGAACGAGGAGGAGACCGCCATCGAGGATATATTATACATGAGAGGAGCTTCCTTCACAATACATTTGGATCAGAGCTCAGAAAATTCATCGCTAAATTCGAGCAACAAGAGTAAAGAGTCTAATGAAATACCTTGGGCGGATCTCTCGACACTCGACACCGCGTCTCAGGTAGAAATGCTAATATTGACCCCCTCCATACTGTCGTGCACTGTGTGAATCCCCTACGAGTAAAGCCATCCTGCATTGTAATTTAATACTTTCTGGGCACTCATATTTCCACTTGTCTTATGGATTACTAAGATACGAGAGCGCTTTAACCCTTTAAGTACCTCGTTTATGAGCACTTCACGACCTTTTAAAACTTTGTCTTTCTTTTTTTTTTTTTTTTTTAATTTTATCCCAGAAATAATTTAAGTGTAATTTTTAAAAAGCTTAAATTAGGAATCTTCCACATTGCTTACTCATTCTTTTTTTTTTCTTTTTTCAATTTTATCCCAGAAATAGTTAAAGTGTAATTTTTGAAAAGCTCAAATGAGGAATTTTCCACATTGTTTCTCATTCTTTTAGTCTTCCTGATATGAGGATACCCGTTGATCGATTTTGGCTTCCTCATATGGGACAATTTTTCAGTAATTGCTCAACACATTTAAGATTTACGTGCCTTATATTTTTGCAATTTTTTCGACGACGATGAATGTAAAATATAATTTTATTATAAAATTCGAAAACCTCTGACAACACTCACTAGTTTTATCATGTTTTCTCAGATTTTTTAAAAGTCGAATCAGTTATGAAATAATAATCCGTTTTTCTTGAAAATTTACAAAAACAAAGATTATTTCTTGTTAATATTACAAATAAAAAATGTGACATTATCGTTTTACAATTTTCATTTTTTGTAAATTTCGCAAACTTTTTTTTTCGTGTCTTTTAATTTAGCAAATAAAAATTTCTAAACCTGACCGATTTTTGTCACTTCCAATTTAACAAAAAATTCTATCGATTAATCAAAAAACTCTTCGATGCCCCCAAAAAACAATTCGATGCCTCAAAAATACGCGAATTAGGCGTTTCATTGAGTCCATTTTTTTATTGTAATCTTCTCCTTTAATTTACATTTTTTTGTTTGACTTATCAGAAAAAGAATAAAGGCGGTTTTATTAAATTAATATTTGTACGTAAAAATACGTGTTCTTCTATATTTTAATGTTTTTTTCAATAGCCTTCAATATTCTTCGTGTACTACATTCTGTCGAATAATTTATTTTACCGTTGTATCGAATTAAAGAGAAGAAGAAAAGAAGTACAGTGGTATGAAACATTCAACGAAAAATTGGAACAACAAGAAGTATAAAGTCTAGTGAAATACCTTGGGCGGATTTCTCGGCACTCGACACCGCGTCTCAAGTAGTCCCGCAAACATTATCCCACTGCACTGTCATGTGCGCTTCAACCCTCGCGTAAAAGTCATCCTGCATTTGTATGTGCATTTTTATTTAATCCTTCCCTGGCAACTCATATCTCCACTTATATTATGGATTACAAAGTTTTGCGCAAACTCTGTGCTTTAAATAGGTCAGGTATGAGCACCTCGCTATACTTTCAAACAATTTATTTATTTGTCTCACGAACAATATTATCATCATTGAAAAAACGTGAGCTGCTGGTGTTAACTTTAGCCTGGCCTTTCTGTTATATGCACTTATGGGGTCAATTGTAGAAAAATTACAGACTTGCATCTTTCATAATTTTATAATTCAAAATATTTTAGTGAATTATCATTCTTGCAAGTATTTATAACTTAATTATTTTTTTCTTTCATCGACGATATCTCGACAACCCTAAATCGTATTTTCGACTTTTTAAGAATGAAAATTACATTTTGTAATTTCATTGTGTAAATTCATGTACATGTAAATTATTGTATGGATTTAATAGCAGAAAATGTAAATCAATGTGAAGTGAACTCAGTGTATAATTTTGCTTTCTGAAGTTTTTTTTTTTAGGAAGATGATCAATATTTCCGTCAGATGTTGTGAATAGTAATCGCTGTCCAATGAATATTCAATATTAAAAATTCTTTTTTGATTCGAACAATTATAAATTATTCTTGAATTTAAAAAGGCTATTACAAGTCATTTATTCTAAGAAATCTTATTCACGCTTATTTAAAAATAATTTACAGTTTCATTTGCACCTCGAAATAATTCTTATTAGAATATTATCAAATCTGGTAACTCACTTACTTTATCCGCGACATCAATTTTTCTACAGAAATTGTGAATAAAAAATTACATTTTATAAACCCTTTTACGGTGTTTCACACACACTGCCTGAAAGGTAAATGTAACAAAAATATCGATTGAAACGCTACGTTTTTTTTTTTTCCAAAAATTTTAGAAGCCGATAATCTTTTTCCTAAATGACACCAAGAAGTTTCCATAAATATTGTGAAATCCACTCTCGGTAATTTTATCAAATAATTGAAATATAAAAGAAAGTTCTGGTACAAATATAGTTTAGCAATTTCAGAGTTGCCAGGCATATGCCAAACCCAGTATTTTTTTTTTCTGTTGCACCACCGTCGCCGAAAGTAGGGTAATAGAAATGCCAGACTGTAGAGAAGGCGTTGATAATACATAGGAAATGAAACGTCTCATTGTGAACGGTCGTCCAGTAAAAAATAAAATAAATATGAAAGAGGCACGTAACACGTGGGCGATCAGGAACGCTTGAAATAGCTCACTCACAGAGGAACAGTGACATTTTTCTTGATTTTTATGTCTAGACAACGAGCGGGGATGAAAAGTCTGCGATTGGAATTACGGAACATTACGTCACCAATACAGAGCCAACTTGTTCATTGGACTGTGGGCCTGCCGGCAATTGTTATCTCGAACAAATGAGAAGTGAAGATGGTGAAGACTTTGAAGAGAAGGAGAGGCCCTCGAGCGAACGAAAGGGAGATCGGATAGCGTCCTATCTACGACAGCGGTGTCAATGTCCCCTCGGAAGGAGCGGCGATCGATGCGAGCTCGGTAAGATTCTGTAATTCGGAGCAGTCGTTAACGCCCGCCTTGGGCTATCTCGAGGCGGGGTGAAACAAACAAACAAAAATGCCAACTTCGAAGGTAGCAACGGCGCAACTTCCTCCCTAATTTATTAGCAGTGGCATGTCCGCGGGCTAAAAAACATTTTTTTACTCGGTCACTAAGTAATTTCGCTCACAGAGTGAAACAAGAAGTTTCTGCAAAATCGGATTACTAGATTTCAAAGTAACAAACTACGTACTGTTGAGTTGATACAAATTTTTGGTATCCCAAAAGAAAAAAAAGAAAAAATCTCTGTAAATTGATAAAAATCAAGTTCGGTAGTTCGAATAGATACGAAAAATTTCTAATAATAGAAAAAAATATTCTGCCGGAATATGGCAATTTTTCATTTAATCTCTAATATCTTGGTAACGATTGATCTTATCGACATCTCGGGAAAAGAAAAATGTACGCTTTTCATGGACCATTTATCTGTGCAAATATTTAAGGCCCAGACAAATATTAATACTGATGAATTTACAAAAATTTTAACTGATTGTCAGCGATTTTTGACGAGGCTCCTTTTTTTTTAGTTTTCTTAAAACAACACTATTATTTAAACAGTTATTCTTGAAAATCAGTGGACAGCTGAATTCTTCCACTTTGTGATTAGCAGAAAAAAAATGGTTTTACAAAATTCAAATAATTGTTCTTTTAACAAGCAACAGCTTTGATTTTTTTTTAAACAACGGAAATTCATTGAGATTCATATCATCGAGCTTTTGGAAACTCTGGATATGAACAAAAATTAGCTGGTAATACTTGTATAAACTGTTTGACTCATTCCACAAAAAATTCCATTTTTTAAATCCTGTCTTCATTAGACTGCACATACCGAATCTCCTTAAATGTCTACACTTTTATTACCGCCAGCAATGTATGAAAAAAGATTGTTAACTTATAATGAGAGTGACATAAAATCTTTTATGTCGGTCTTAAAATGTATGCTTCACTTTATAATATATTAAATTGACCGCAATGAAGCACCTGCATTACGACTTTTTAACCGAACCAGAGAAGGATATCGGAATATAGATTGAGCAGCCAGGATATCGACGAGAATGAAAAGGGTTGATTGAGGGATATGTGGGAAAACGTATAACGAAGGAAAAAAAAGGTTAAAGGCCTTTGAAGAATTTTTCATTCATCCGAGTCTAATGGCCGATATATATCAGCCCAATCTCCGCGTCAAACCGCGCATTTGATATCCACTTGTTGGCGATATTTATTCAAGAATTTCTGGTATGAATGGATATCGGGACCTTGAGGATTTTTTTTTAATAATCGGTTCAACTCGGCCTTTCATAGTTGACCAACGATCAACGAATTGAGATGGTAATTTTTTTTTTTTCAGAATTACCTGAATTTTACCAAACGTAACATCGTCCGGCGTTTCATGATTTACGTTTTCCTCTTCTGCACGATTCCTCAACTAGTCGATTAACTAGTCGACTTGACGATGGCAATTGTGTGTGATTTCGATGATTCTGAATTATGATATTTATTTATAATCTTTTCAGAGACCGATGTCAAGTCACCTCGCTTCACAGGTTCAGGATGGCTTGCCTTTCCTGCTCTCCGAGCAGCCTACAAACACGTACAATTGGATCTCGAGTTTCGTCCGGAGGCATGGGACGGCATTCTTCTTCTCGCTGGAGAGCGGGACGATCTTCAGGGCGATTTTATGGCCTTGATTTTGTATCATGGCTTTATAGAATTCAGGTGTGTACTCTCGATTCGCCTTTCTAACGAGACTATTTCATTCAGCGCGCTACAATGGCCAAGAAAATTTTTACGAAAGATTGCAAAATAGATCTTTACGCATAGCTTCGTAATTATTTTTCACCTTGCACAAAGTTCCTTCGATGATGAAGTATGTCGACCAATTTTGAATTTCTCGTAGAGGAAGCTTTATGCATAAAATATATATATATATATTTATTCAATAGAAAAATTAATTACGTAGCTTCGTGTGTTCAATGTATTATGCTTTAATATTTTGCATTGTAAAAGATTTTATATTTGCAATTGGTGCACATCGGACAAAACACGTCAAGACGACCTCAAATTTTCATGTCTACAAAACCTCCTCACATTCCTTCAGGATGTTGGTCTGGTTGAAGAAAAAACGTAGGAATTTTTTCATATTTTTTTATTGCATATTCCAGGGATTAAAAATCGCTGAAAATAATTATTGCTTATTTTTTAACGCCAATACTACGGCTGGCAAAAAAACAATCATAAGAACATTAAATTTTGTATTTTCAGCGTACTTTCCAACAACATTTTTTGTAAATTTCTCCGATTTCATTTTATACTCTTTTTCACTTAAATAAAGTTGCCACTTTTATCCCTCCGAAACAGCATTTCCGTTTCAGTTGAAATTTTCACATTTTGTTCGTTGAAATGCTTAAAATCTTAGAAAAAATTGGCGAGATGGGTGACAATTTCGCTCCAGAGTTACCAAAATAAAATAAAATCGGAGAATTTTACAAAAAATGTTGTTGGAAAGTACGCTGAAAATCTAAAATTTCATGTTCATATAATTTTTTGTGCGAGCCATAGTATTGTCGTTAAAAAATGAACAATGATTATTTTCCGAAATTTTTAATACCTGGAATATGCAATAAAAAATTTGAAAAAATTCCTACGTTTTTTCTTCATCCAAACCAACATCCAGAATAAATTTCAGGACGTTTTGTTGAATAGAAAAATTGAGGTGGCCCACTTGAAATATTTTGCCTCACATATAAACGCATGCTCCATTTAATTTTCATAACTTCTAGATATCTCGATCCCCTTAAGAGCATTAAATAAAAGTTAAAAAAAAAAATAGTGAATAAAACATTTTCTCAATTGAAAAAAAAAAAAAAAAAGAAGAAAAAAATGTAACGAAATGCGTATTAGTAGTCACAAGATCAATTTTCCTAATAAAAGATCAAAATAATAAGACTGAGGAGGAAAAACTTCCGAGTTGTTGTACGAATTCGAAATAATATAATAAAGCCTTTTCTCCTTATTGCAGATTCGATTGCGGCAGTGGAGTGGGAGTCGTTAGAAGTACAGAGACGGTAAAGCTCAATAATTGGAATACCCTGAGCGTTTACAGACACCGATGGGACGCTTGGATTCAGCTGAATCAGGCAAAGCGTGTGCAGGGCCGATCAAAGGTGTGTATAGTAATGGTCCCTTGACAAAAAATAATAATAATAATAATAATAATAATAACAATAATAAAAACACAAAATAAAGTCTCTAAGATGGTAATCGGCAACGGGAAGCAAAATCGATATTGCATAAACAGCAGTTCTTGGTATCGCGATTCTCATTTCAGCGTTCTGTATAGCTAATGGTACGCCTTCGATATCGCACACATTGATCTAATTGGCAAACCCTTCGTTTCGCGAAGAATTTTATGGATTTATTCGTCGACAATCGAGCGTTGAGTTTCGAACCCTCTCACTTAACTTTCGTTAGCATAGCCGCTTTAATACTTTCACGTGGCCACTTGCCATTTAGTTGACGTGCCACACCGGCTAACAATATATACACGTACATATATATTACCACCCGAACGCACGCTATCTGCCACACCTTTCACCTTTCACCTTGCCACACCCACGGTCACAACGTTAGGGCTCGTATTTTCTTCTTTTGTCCTGAAATAAACTACACACCCCATCGAAAAAAGTTCCATTATTCCTATGTAGTTCACCCTCGGATGGTGATATTGATCGTGCTTCCCTTCGATTCTCTCTTCAATCGAGTGTACTTTATGTCGAATGTTTGTATGCAGCATAAATGTGCGCAGGCTGATTTAGTAGGTACACATCAATTGAAATTTGGAAACACGAGGCACCATCCAAATAGATAAAGCTTGAGAAATATTTTTTCACACACTCGAAAAATGATATTCTTCAAATGAGCACATTCCCCAAAAAGTACAATGTGTAAAAAAGAAACTTGAGACAAGCACGTTTACATCAGCAGTCGTTTGTACTTATAAAAAGTTGTGAAATAAATTGTAGATATCTGAAGAATTTTCTGTCAAGTTTATTTTGTTTATTACACTTGCATGGAATTTATGAATGTATTTATATGCCCCTCTAATTTATTATAAACTAAAAGCATATTATTCAACGTTGATGAGTTAACTTTGTGTGTTCAATGTGTTGTTATGAATTTAAAACAAAAATCCATAACTTTAAAATCTTATCATTTATTTTCGTCGACTCAAGTTTTTCAATAATTACAAAAAATTCTCTGATATATGAAATCTTTATTGGATTTTCACAAAATTCAGTGACACATTCTATTGAAGTTTTATGCAAAATTTCTCGAGTTATAGCAATAAAAAAAAAAGATAAAAAATGTCCCTCGAAAAATCACGTATTTTCTAATAATTACATTTCCAGTGTTGTAATTAGGACTATGCATTGCTTAAGTCACAATAAAAATATAATACATACTTGAAATCTTTGATTTAACCGAGAAATCTTAAACGACAAGCATTCGTACGCTCGCAATGTTTATCTTTTCCTCTTCTGCTTTCACCGAAGGGTTTATTCTCGAGGATCACATTCCGTGAGCCGCTGTTTGTCGGGGGTCCGGGAAACACTACAGGATTGGAGAGACTTCCTGTAGTCCTCGGATTTCGGGGATGTGTACGTCATCTCGAAGCGAATGAGCACCGATATCGGTTCCCACTTGCTCCCCAGGGCGATGCGGCTAATGGCTTTGACGTTGGTGAGCACCACTTCGAATTTCTGTGGTGATACTTGACCCTAAAAACACTATCGAACGAGTAAAATTTGTTTTTCTTTTTTTTTTTTTTTTTATTTCAGAGGAATGTACAGCAGATCGATGTAGTAAGGTGCCGTGTTCTCATGGTGGAAAATGTCTTGCAACCGGTGGAGACACCGCGGTTTGCTTGTGTCCTCTTGGATACACAGGCGACCTGTGCGAAACAAGGGTTGATCTGCAGGTAAGACATTGCGTCAATTAGGAATCCTTTAAAGGGAGGGTTTCTTTTTTTTTTCAAATGATAGTAGCTTGGCTGCTACTGTTATTTGAAAAAAATAATTGTAAAAAAAAATTCAAATGATAGTAGCTTGGCTGCTACTGTTATTTGAAAAAAATAATTGTAAAAAAAAATTCAAATGATAGTAGCTTGGCTGCTACTATTGTTTTTAAAAAATATGTACTATTATGTACTACAGAGTAATGCGGATTATCTACAAGAACCGAATTTCAGAGTAAAAGTGAAAGTGAATAACATATGGGGCATTCCATAACATCTCAGATCGGTTTCGTAATTTTTTATACTAAATTACTTGTCGAAAAACACGTACCAACATTTTTTTAGATTTTTTTTAAACCTACGTTTTTAAAAATTTGCAAAAATTCGGAAAAATCTTATAAAATATAACGAAATTTTTGAACCCTATGCGAAGACGGAGATTTCATAACTACTAAAGATAAATTTGAAAAATAATTTCAAAAAGATTAGAATGCATTTTTAGGTTTTTCTTTTTAATTTCAAAAAATTATATCTCAGGTAAAAAGTGTCAAAATAAGAATTTTTTGCATTTTCCCAAGCAAAAAAAATTGAGGTTTTCAAATTTGTTTTCTTACATTTTTTTAATACTTTTCACCTGAGATATCATTTTTCGAAATTAAAAAAAAAAAATTAAAACCCACGTCACCTGAGATTTAATTTTTCGAATTTTTTTTATTTTTTATTTCAAGTATTAAAAAAATGTAAGAAAACAAATTTTAAAACCTCAATTTTTTTTTACTAAAATTAAAAAAAAAAGAAATTTTTTTTTATGTCTTGGAAAAATTGTATCGTAGGTGAAAAGTGTTTATAAAATCTGAAAAAAAATTGGCACGTGTTTTTCGACAAGTATTTTTGTATAAAAAATTATGGAGCCGATCTGAGATGTCATCGTCAGATTTTGATCAAGGTTTATGAAATTTATGAAATATCCTTAAATTCTAGCATATATCGACATCAATGAGCATACTAATAGTCTGCTTAAATTTTAAGAAAGCAGTTCTAGAGAATCCTTCTTTCTTACATAATTTGCTTCCTCACACAGAGTAAGGTTTCTTTTAATTTTTGTTGGTATTTCGCTATTTCATGATTACATAGTGAAATTAATTAAAATTCACGACATCACCAAAATGTTATCAGATTAAAATATATATTTTTTTTAATGTTTAAACAAATTAAGCATGCTGGTTTACGTATCCAGAAATAACATTAGGTAAAAAAAATTATGAGATTTGTCAATTAAAAAAGAAGATTGATTCGTTAACTTTCACTAATACTGAACCGTTAAAAGTGTAACTGTAGAGTATTAACTCTAGCCGGTAAAGTACAACCTTCCACGTTGCTTCCTCATTACTTTTCACTTCTCACAAAGCCCCTCTATGCGGAAGCTAAAATCGATCGAAATAATTCCTCATTAAGGTTTTGCGAAAGTTATAAAGCAACGATAAAGCAACGCGCAAAGCTATACTTTCCAAGCTGTGTACTCTTAATGCGAAACGAAATAGGTTTTTTTTTCCTACTAGTGGTAATGGTAATTATTGAAAGTCAATGGAGACGCAACATTTAATATTTATTAATAGTTGTTTCTATTATTGCAAATTTAAAAAAAAAAGTCACAATCGTTACTATTTACTAATCGTACTGACTGATTGATTTTTTACCAAGATATATTTTTGTCAAACACTCGATTACCGAAATCTAGCCATTTAATATTCGCCTTACCGTATAACAGAAAAAAAATATGCTTGGAATAAAATCGTTTACAAATAAAAATATGCTTGGAATAAAAGCGTTTACAAAGAAAAATATGCTTGGTAAAAAATCTTTTACAAATAAAAATATGTTTGCAAAGAAAATCTTAACAAAAAAGTGCTTGCATGAAAATCTTTTATAAAATCAAATTGATACCAACATATTAGCCAAGTAAAATCACTCGTTAGTGAGCCTTGTGAATCTTAATAAAACAGAGTGAATCTTAACAAAACAGTTTGAAATCATTTCTCAAGAAGATTAAAAAAAAAGCGATATCGTATGAGCGAAGTTACGAACCAACAAAAAATGTACTGTCACGACGAGATCTTCAAATAATTTATGCTAAATAAGAGAACAATTTAATAATATTTTTTTTTTTCTATCAGGTTCCATCTTTCAACGGTTCGTCGTATCTGCGATATCCTGGACTCGGAGAGACATCACTATCGTGGCTAGAATTATCTGTCACCCTGAAACCCACGTCTTCCGACGGTGTTATACTTTACAACGGTCACCATAGCGATGCTACCGGAGATTTTATCGCTCTATATCTTTCCGCTGGTCATGTTCAATTTACTTTCGATCTTGGCACTGGGCCAGCTACCTTAAGGTACCTACGTATGATATTTTTACTTTATTTCTCACCATGAAATATGTTTCGAAGGTGAACAAGGGATAGATTGAAATGTGAAAAATGTAAAACAGGAGCGAATCGCCAGTGCGACTGGACGAGTGGGTCGAGATTCGTGTATCCAGGACCGGGAGGTTGGCTTCTCTCGAAGTCGAGGATGGCCCGGCACAGGAGATTCTCGCTCCAGGAGCATTTACACAATTGTCTCTGCCTCTGAATCTCTACCTCGGTGGTGCACCATCATCGGACATGTACACACCGAAAATGAAAACCACCGCGAGTTTCGTCGGTTGCATACAAACAGTTGTGCTAAATCATCGCGAGGTCAGTGAAATTCATCGTCGCTTTTCAATTCAAAATAATGTTACTGAAAAGATTTTTGCACAAAAAAATAAAGCAACGAAAAGTAATTTTTGTTGAATAGAGTTTTCACAAAAAGGAATTTCTGTAGAACCGAATTTTGGTGAAAAATCATTTTTGCCAAACGAAATTTTGATGAAAAGTATTTTTCTGCCAAACGATATTTTTATGGAAATAAATTCATGTAAAATGGAATTTTTGTCAAACCGAATTTTCGGAAAAAAAAATTGATGTAAATCGGAGTATTTATAAGAAATCATTTTTGTTTATACAAAGAGAAGATTTTTACAGAATAAAAGTATTGAAATCTAATTTCAACGAAATTCAAATGATACAGATTGGTATACTGGCCGAAGCACTAGGTGGAGTGAATGTTGGAAATTGCGGACACGCATGTGAGGCGCGACCCTGCGGCGATGCGGAATGTCGTCCGATGCGCGAACGATTTACCTGTCGATGTCATCCCGGTATGCCGCATCCCTGTCCAGCTCCACCTTCGCAGCAGTCCTATCAGCTGCAACAACAGTACGTTTCTCGGTCGAGCTCCCTAGCTGCGAATCCCACGACTGCTGCGTTCATTCGTATCCCGGAGCAAGGAGCATTTTCGACCACACATCTACGTCTACCAATCGCATATCAGTCGAAAGGACGTGTACCGAGCTTTACGGGTAGCGAGAGTTATCTGCACTACAATGACGCCGATACCATGAAGAGGTTCGTTTCTCTCATTTAGTGGCACCTAATTTTATTAGTATGATTAAAGCAAATTTTTCACGACCCCAGCACTGCAGAGTTGAAGACAAATGTTAAATTTAAGGTTTTTTTTCCATCTGATTTGTTGTTCATTTTTCATTGAAAAAAGAAAAATTAAAATCGGCTTTGTAGATAATTTGATGGCTGCTGTATTAACTGAAAAATATGTAACATAGTTTTAATTGTTTTGTAGTGAAAAAGCCTTGTTAATTTCATTCTAGCGAATTTTACAAGGATTTAGGAATAAAATTCTAATTATATTATTACGACTATTGGAACGACTACAATGATTTTGACAGCAATCAAGTTCTACACATTCGAACATAAATGTTAAATTTAAAATTTATTTCCAGCCTGAAAATTATTTTTCATCGAAGAAAATACCTAAAATAATTTTGTCAACCATTTTAAGGTTCAAACTCTTTCTTGAAACAAATTTTAGACGATTTTGAGTATACTGACATGAAAATCTCAAAGAAGACAAAAAAAATCATAAAAACAAAGCTTCTTCTATGAGAATGCAAAAGGGGTTAATTACATAAATATTTTTAATTTCAGGATAATAAGTTATCGAGTTGACATAAACATGAGATTTCGAGCGAGCAGCAGTACCGGTCTATTACTCTGGAGCGGAAGACATATCGATCCTCTAGAGTTGCAGGGTGCGAATGACGATTTTCTGGAGCTTGGATTAAACGATGGGTACCTCACCCTCGCTTATAATCTTGGCTCTGGTCAAGCTACTCTCAGATACAATATTACTAAACTCGACGACGATTTGTGGCATCGTGTCAGAGCAGTCAGGTGAGTCGATATTATTAAACGATTTAAAAAAATGAATTACCATCAATTGACATATTAATCATTTTCAAAATCTGCTTACTTCATTATTGACTATTAAAAAATACCAACAAGATAACTTTAAGAAATCACAAGACATCTTTTTAATTATTCAGAATTAATCATTCGCTTGAACTGGATAAACTATTGAATATCTGAATTAATTTTTACACTGCAAAAAATTACATTGTAATGCCGGAGTGCAACATTTAAAAAATATTGTCAAACAAGTAATAAATGTGCTAGTTATTCTAAGAAAAAAAAACCAGATTTAAGGTTTACAAAATGATGTCAACAATATTGTCGTATATATTATAATTGTACCCATGTAGGGAAAAATAATGTTGGCACAATTTTCATTTGCAGGAACAAACAATGGGCATCGCTGGTAGTCGACAGCGGAGTGGCCGTCACCGCATCATCGCCTGGCCAATTGGGACAACTAAATACGGATGCGGGGCTCTATGTTGGTTAGTTGCTTTATTATTATTGCGATAATAGATTCATTATCGTAATTATAATATTCATAATAGTATTTTCAAATTACAATCAAAAACACGTCAAGTCAGCCCGAATTCTTCACGTCAACAAAACGTCCTCACATTTCTTCAGGATGTTGGTCGAGTTGAAGAAAAAATGTAGGAATTTTTTCCGATTTTTTATTGCATATTCCAGCCATGGAAAATCGCTGAAAATAAAATCGGAGAATATTACAAAAAATGTTGTTGGAAAGTACGCTGAGAATCCAAAATTTGATGTCCTCATGATTTTTTTTGTGTGAGCCATAGTATTGGTGTTAAAAAATAAACAATGATTATTTTCAGAAATTCTTAACAGCTGGAATATGCAATAAAAAATCTGAAAAAATTCCTACGTTTTTTCTTCAACCAGATCAACATCCTGAATAAATTTGAGGACATTTGGTTGACATGAGAAATTGGGGTGGTTATTAATATATATTAATATATATCAACATCATGAATTTCCCAATTTTAGTTAATTAAATTAAATAGTAATTTATATTTATAATATTATATTTATAATGTGAACTGGAAATTGAATATGACGGAGAAAATCTTATAGTTATCTCTTGTTGACTCTCTATCCTCAATACGCGTCACATTTTACAGATATTTGAATTAAATTCATTAATCATCCCGAGAATTCGTGGATTCTCATCCATGACATGTAACATGTATATAAATTGAAATGGACAATTTTTTTTCTCAGGTGGTGCTCCCGATATCGTGAGGACAACGGGTGGCAGATACACGAGAGGCATAGTCGGTTGTATTAGCGATCTCGTTCTCGATACGGATTATTCGGTGGTTTTATCGTCGCCCGAGCAATCGACCAACACGCACTCTTGCATTCCTTGAGCACTTAAAGCTGCGTAGAATGATGATCTCGAGGGACACGAAGATCCTCGGGACAATCGATCATTGCGGTAATTAACGAACACTTGCGTACAAGATCTGGTACAGCCCAATGGGTTTTATCTCTCGTATCGTTAATTACACCTCGTACACCCGAGAAATTGGAATATTACCTCATCGTACCAAAAAAAAAAAAAAAACGCGAACAACTCTCGACATTCCGATCGATCTAGTCAGCTTATTGTAAATACAAACAAACCTAGTAACATATATTATTATCATATCGAGATGATACGAAGGGGAAGCTGCATCAGCGAGAGATCTACGTGTTTACGTGGCCGTTAACGATTCCAGCTAAACCCGATGAAACTTAACGCCTAGGCTAACGATTTTACGTGAAAAAATTAGAATGAGAATTAAAAAAAAAAATATATGAATACTGAAAAAAAAAGAAAGAAAAAATTAATTCATTTTTTCCGATGTATTTTTGTGTCTGAAATTCCATGAAAATTCATCGTGAATTATATTAAAGATTCTATGCAAATTTTGAAGGAGCCAAGAATTTGTTGATATAGATTGGAAGCAAATTTTTACAATATGGAAGTTTTCGTTTTTTTTTTTTTTTTTTTTTTTTATTTATAAAAAATAGGTAATAAGCCCTCAGCGTCAATTTTCATTAAAATAAAAAGCTCCGACCCGGCCAATTGACACGTAGCCGCCCATTACGATCGTACATAATTGCAACAAAAATCACCTACACTGTATAAGACTAACGTCTGATTATTCCTCTGCCTAGCCATCCAAAAAATGGCTCGGCAAAGCTTTAAAAAAGAAAAGAAAAAAAAAAAAAAGATTGTTTCTCGCATTTCGTCGTTCGTATCGACCCGGCACCGAAACCGCGAGTCTATTGTCGTTCGCACTTTTTATAATACATTTAAGTAGCATTTTTCACCACTTTTTATCACCGATATTGTTATACGAATGTACAACAATGCGCGCATGAAAAAAAAAAAAAAAAAACAAGAAAGAAAGCAAAAAAAAGAAAAATGTTTCAGGCGCATCCAAATCGTCCGAATTTAATCAAATTTATTTATCGAGCACAAAAAGCTGATCGATTTCCTCGCGAAATTATTGAATGGTGAAACGCAGGCATAATATATTAGCTGACAGAATTATTCGCGACGAATCAAGACGTCTTCTGATTTCTCAGCGACAGCTTCAGCATTGCAAGCAAAATCACGGGAAGAAAAACGTTGAAAACGACTGATACGCGCGTTAATTTTCATCACGACGTACCGCCCTTCGAATTTCGTGAAAGACTGTTATACTACTGAACGTGTATATATATATACTGTGTAGACGAAAGCTCCGAGCAAAATGCACGCGATAAGCAAAGTTTAGATTACACTGTTAGAGCTTCAACTGCATTGCACCCACCGACTGCTGCTGTTAAATGCTACGTCCGATATCTGTACGTGTTTTAATTACATACGTGTGTCACGTGGGCGTGACAAAATGCGATAAATTGTACTGAGTATGCCTACGATGGTTTTACCAATTGGGAATAACATTTTAGTTTTTCTTTTTTTCGATGCTAATTTATTGGGAGATTCATTAGAGTCCTTGGAATAGATCTGGTGGAACGAAGCTGGAGTTTAATGGAATCGAATACATTTGGGGATTTATATTCTAAAGAGGATATCGTGCACTACATTTGCAAATAGTAAATACGAAAAATGGTGAATTGTGAAAAAAAAAAAAAAAGAATAATAATAAGGAATAAAACTATACTACTAGTTTCATCATATTCGCAATTAATTCATTACTCTGAGAGAAATTTAGTTTCAATCAGAGCTCGACTACATTTTTGCTCTCTGCAGAATTTGCAATTAGGATAAAGAAAATGTAAGGACGAATTTTCAAGAAATACGGGTAAATCGTTGGAAATATTTTAATTATCGCATCGATCAGTGAATTATTCGAATTATCATTATTTTTTTTAAATGTAGTTCATTTAAGAAATTTCTTGACATACGAAATGCAAGTAATAACATTTATTTTCGGTTGAAAAAAAAAATTAATGAGGGATTTTGGGGATCCATCTTTTTTAAAAATCATTCGATAGGCTTTTTTTTTAACTTTTAGGACTTTCAAAAACAGTTATTATTTTTTTTTTTAAACAACTAATATTTATTAATATGTATTCGTCCGAAAAAGAAGTTGAAGAATTGTTGTGTTCATTATGAAATTACACTGTGGATGAACCACATTATACAAAATAGTGCAAAGCGCGATAATGTCAAGACTTTGAGAGAGAAAAAAGTTGTGATTGGAAACGAAAAATGTTTATTCTCATTATGCAATAAAAGTCATTAAATTAAACGATAAAATATCCAGTTACGAAAACAAAAAGTAACGATGAATTTCCTATTAAATGAATACGGGTAAAATATTGATAACATTTTTCTTCCTTTCGCTATTAAATTTCTTAGTGAATAATTCGAATAACCAAGTTACAACTTTGATCAGAGTATCGAAATCAGTAATTAATTAAAGAAAATTCTAGTTATATGAACAAACTGCAAAATATAAACATTACTTTCAGTTCACCACTTTTTAAATATTCACTAGTTTGAAAAGTAAACCACGAATACTCTGATTGCAGACGACCTTCCATGTTTCTCTATGCGCTGCTAGACGAATTTTGAATTCAGAGACTTTACTGCAGAATCTTCCCATAAATTCCGTACCATCGGGAAATTGAAAATTTATCTCTGGTGAAATGAAACCGTTGCATATCCCGGTCGAATAAATATCTGGTCAATAACTCGGGCATACGTAGTAATGTATTCGGTCACATAACATATCTAAAGAGAGTCGATGCGCCGAAATGGGCGTACTACTAAAAAAAAAAACCAAAAAAAAAAAAAACCGATAAATCGCGAAAAAAAGCAATTTCTAAAACTTAGTATTGGCGCCAAGTGCCCCTACGTTTCCGCGCCAAGTTCACCGCGGCGTTCATCGACCCAAAAATTGTTAGAATTACAGTCGAGCAAAAAAAAAAAAATTAACGAAGGATCGACAAAGAACAAGAAAAGAAGTTACAAAAAAAAGAAAAAAAAAACCAAAAAAAAACACGACTTTAAAGCAATCTGCTGTGGTCAATTTTTTACAAACTTTATTTTCTCCAAACCGTAGAAATAACGTATGTAAATTTAAGATGTACCGCGGGAAAAGCACATAAACAATTAAAAGTCGATACACGATTACGGGGGTATGTGCTGGTATTGTACTTAAACAAAAAAAAAAAAAAGTGAACTAGGTAATTAAACGTAAAACAAGTAACAAAGAAAAGAAAAAAAAAAAAAAGCATGTAAGAATGATTCTGCGCTCGAGATGTAGTCATCGGACATGAATATGGTAGTTGAATATGTTAGTAAGTAAGTAAAAAAAAAAAAAAAAAGCACCCAACTTCCGAGCTATGTTTTTCGTAAACGCGTAAAGCGCGGTCGCTTTTACGTGAAAGGCACTTGATTTTCAAAGTATAAATGACGAAAAAAAAAGAAGCAAACTCACGAACCTCACTGTTCCATGTCGCTTGTCTACGTGCGCCGCGGACAAGATTCTCGTTTTCCCCTGTACTAAACTATCGCAATGTGTCACAGCGAGTAGTCTCTACTTGTGGCCCTTCGTCGGCCCGCGCTTTTTCTTCAAACCAAGGGCTGATTACATTTTTCCTTTTCCACTACTTTCGCGTCCGAGATAAATGTGCATATTGTTATTGTGATCAATTCATAATGACAATTTTGCCACGAACAAGAGTGGAGCAATAAAGAAAAAAAATAAATAAAAAAAAAGGATACGATGACGAACGAGCGCTATTAGCGTGCCAATGTGTTTTGCTAAACACAGAGAGAAAAAGAGAGAGAGTTTTATAATACACTCAAATAATCGTGGTAGTTCTAGCCACTATAAAATTACAACTATTTTTTTTTGTTCATGCGACTATTGTTACAGTTCCATAGTTTATTTTCACCGCAAATTACTTTGGTTAGTTGTAATTTTTAATTACCACAAGTCATTGTTTTTTCAAATTTTTTTTAGGACTAATGAAATTAGGTTTTTTTTTTAGAGAAATCGATTTCTCTGAATTAAAAAAAAATGTAACGCTATTTTCAAGTGCAATGAGATGGATAGTACATATATCATAATACTGAAAGATAATAATTTTAATTCTAGACGAGCAATGGAACATTTCCAGTTCAACATTTACGTTTAAAAAGCTTATTTACAATTTCAAGACACTCAAATTTCAAATAAATCACCCTTATTTTTATTTCGCACTGAGTTCTATATTTTTTTGAGCGCTGATTAAAAGGGATTTTTTTTTCATGTTTGATCCGAAAAAAAAAATTAGTTTCAAAATTAATAATGGGTTTTAATTCAGTTTTTTTTTGGCGAGCGACAATGTGGCTCGTTTAAAAAATTCGCCATTCAGCAGGGAATTAAAGGAAAAAAAAATTGGTCTCTAATAATGTCCACAGGTTCAAAGAAATTTTCTGACAATTTTCCTGTTTTCCAAATCAGTGACAACCCTTAATTTTATCATTTTAAAAGGCATCATTTTTCTTATACACCTTATCCCATCAAAATCACTGTTCCTGAAAACTGTGATTTTCAACCTATCCTACTTTTTGGGGTTTGTGTTGACCGAGTCTCAACAAATCTTCACTGATGATCCATACTGTGTATCGGCGGATTTTTCATATTCAATAAGATTAAAAAATCACAGACAATTGCAATTGACGAAACTGAATGTGAAAAATCAAAATGTTGGTACGAAAATTAAAAAAAGAATGTAAATGACCAATTAAAAATCCAGTAATACAAGTTGTAGATTGCAGATTATCTTCAAGCAGTTCCGATTTTTAAACGCTTATTTAATTTGCTTCATACTAAGCTGCCTTTTCGCAAATTATTCATAAAATACTTTAAAAATCTTTGAGATTTTAAGCAAAGCCTAAAAAGAATAAGCAAGTGTTATTAAAAATGCTTGTCTAGGATGAAAAAAAACAAAAAAAAATCCCTTTAATGTAACAACAAAAAAAACAATCGCATGAACTATTAATAATTGTTATTTAATAATTGCAATGACTACCACGATTTTTCTGAGTCGTGCTCAGCACAGGCATCGCAGAATAATATAATACTATTTACAATCCGACGACGACGACGACGACGACGACGACGAGGACGACAATGACGACAAAGTCGATGACAAATAGGGTCCGCAGAGCGAAAGACCAGCGGGTTAAAAGGCTGAAGTTAATTATAAATACATGTTCTTATATTGCATGATATTCATCATACAATGGATGCAATCCTCGAGTATAAAAACAAAGAGAAGAGTAATTATGAGAAGAGAAAATGATGACGACGACGATGATGATGATGATGATGATGATGAAGAAGAAAAATGAAAATTATATAGAAAAAATGATTGGGTGAGATAAACATTAAACGAATGAACGATAGATAATATTATATTATTACGAAATATTATATGATATATGATGCTAAATGAACTATTTCTATTATGTCCGTCTGCAAAGTCTATTAGAAGAGTCTATCCTACCTATAAACTACTAAACTGATATTGTCCACCTGTCCCAGCGCGCGCCTCCCAAAAATGCATTGTCCACAATATAAATATGTATATATACATACTATAGGTAAACTATATATTTGTGTCGGGTATGTTTCAAAAAGTCAGCTTGTACGATAAATTCATCGTACAGAGTCTCGTGTATGCGTCTCATGTATATAAATTGTATACGCCCTTACATAAACACAATTAATGCGTATACAGAAAATACGAAAAGCATGTTTGCTGCAGTTGCTCGTGAGAAAATACACCGAAATATTCCTCTATGAAAAGAAAAGAAACAAAGAAAAAGTAATTAAAACACACAACACAATTTATGATTATAAAAGCATATCACCAATCGTGTCACAGTGCCGCGTCTTACACAGTTCTGTCCTATCCCTGTGAGCACACCTATGATGTTTTTTTTTTTTTTTTTTTTTTTTTTTTTTTTTTTTTTTTTTTTTTTGTATATTATAGTGACATTATTGGTAGCAGGATCCTCGATTGCCTTCTCCGAATCTTGGATTCGCGTATACTGAATTTACCTAATGAATAGTAGAAATATATCGACTAGACAAATCTCTTAATTTACACTCCTCGTATAGTATATATTATTTTTGATTTTATAGCTTGAGTTTCCGCGATAAAAACTCGTGGGTACTTTAAAACACCGAAGGTATAAACACCAGACTGGAATAGTGGAGGGCGACAGGTTTCGTGCCCTTTTCTAGAAAACTGGTTTTCTTTTTTTCTTTTTGGGCAATCTTCCGAATGCCCGAGGGAAATTTTTGTTTTCATATAATTATTGAAACGTAATATAATGAGTTGAGAAATCACTTGTCTACCGTTTTGAAACACACATATTCGCTTGAAAATTTTCCGTTGAAGAATTTATTTGTGGATAAAAGGGTGATGTAAAGGCTAAATGCATGAAAGCCTCCTCATACGCGATGGTAAAAGATTATTAATAATTCAGTATGCCGCAGAAAAAATTACTGATATTTATGTACTTTCAACAAAAAAGGTTTTTTTTCCATAAACGTTCATAAGTTCGATTTGCAAAAAAAAAAAAAATGTAATAAATTGTTAAAAACACGTGTCTACATTTTCCCAAAAAAGTGAAAACGTAACAATTTATCTGTTCACTTCTAATTTAACGATAAAGTGAACTCGACTAATTCCTTTTTTTTTCTCACTTCACGAAATTTGAACAAGAATCATAAAATAAAAAACATGATTGTTGAAGAAACAATCAGATTTGGCACCCCAAATTTACAAATTTAATCTTCAATCTGGGAACTTCGTTTGTGAAGGAATATTTGCTCCCAAATTCATTAATATTTACAAGAGTACACAAAGTTTCCGTGCATTCCACCGAAATTCACTGGTGTTGACAAATTTACATTTTACACGATAATAAAATTGCGGGTATTTATGCACTTATCAGTGTGCTCGATACTCATTTGAATTTATAAATTCGTAAATAAAAATTCCTCTTTTTTGCATCTGAAAATCCACCATAAATGGAAATTCCAGTAGAAAGTACTGAAAAATGGTTAAAGTATAACTATAAAAAGAAGCGGTATCGTGTCAAGCAGAAGTAAAAAAAATGTATTACATTTTTTTTTTAAATTAAACATCTCCTTTTCTACGTGCATCGTCACATTAATCGGCCCATACAAATAGTGTTATTCTAACTTTGCTCGAAGAGGCAGCTTTTTCTCAGCCACTTTCAAATTGCTTGTCGAATTTTCTGGCTCTATTCCTTTTCTATCGACGTCGACGAAATTTTCTTCATAGTAAATTTTGTCGCCAGTATGGTGTTTATCTTTATCGCATTAATTTAAATTTATTTTCCTAGATTTCCAACTTTAAACAACAACAACAACAAAAAAAACTCAAAAAACCTTCCACATCCTTAAATTCATCTTCTGAGATATAATACGCATACACAAATACACGATTAATAAGAATGCCCTTGTCATTGTAAATCATAATCATTATTATTATCGCACTTTATTATTTATTATAAATATGTTTGTTCACCCACCAGCGATATAAACGTGTATACTATACGAATTGAGTCTGTGTGTGTGTGTGAGTGTGTGTGTGTGTGCGTGTGTGTATTGTGTGTATGGGTGTGTCGAAAAAAGTCCGTGTGTCGACATCATGAATAAAAAAGAGATTTTATAAATAGGTCCATGGTTTCCTTGCTCCTTTGGCGGCCGAATCATCGATGTAGCAAAGATCAACGACTTCGTACTTTCATATGGTGAAACAGGCCATTTACAAAGGTGCGCCGATTTATCTGGCTCGAATTATCGATTTATTTACAGCGTGTGCAGATTTTTAATGTTTGCTTCTTGCAGTATCATTTGCATAAAATTATAAAATTATAACGTTATAATGTGCTGGATTGCAGACGAATTACATGCTCCGTGTAAGTAATATTATTTAATTTACGAGTTCTCTTGCAGGGTGGACACACAGTTTGAAATTCCTCATTTTTCCGGGTTAACGACTTAAAAATCTTTCCATTATACCTGACCACACAGTAAACATTTTTCTGTGTAACATCTTATTTTGAAATAACAATTCTCGTTGTGTTAATTTGACAGAACGTGGATCCCATTTTCGTTTATATTTTGAAAATTCAATATCGAAAATAGGAATTTTTAGTCCGACAGCTCGAAATTTGGGCAATCGTACAAATATTTTTAAAAAAAATTTTAATCTGTCTGAATATATATTTTTGTTATTATAACAAAGGTGTGTAAATCAAAATTTTTTCGCTAACTTGCAATCCCAATATATAATCTTGAATGAAACTTGAACTTGAAAAAAAAAAGTAGTTGACTTTTTTTTGGGTGATTAGGGATATTCGCACATTGAAAGCCCCGGAAGAAGGAAATGAAGGTGCCATTTATATACAAGGTACGTGAAAAAAGGCTACAAAATACAACCACATTGCTTCCGCATTTTTTAGACCGCTATCCGTAAAGCCTCCTCTATGATGAAGCAAAACAACAACAACAACAACGATCAGCTCGATTGCGGACAATCGAGCTTGTCTTGGGAAAAAAGGAGCAACTTTATTTAATTGAAAAATAACATAAAATGAAATCGGAGAATCTTACAAAAAATCTTGTTGGAAAGTACTCTGAAAATCCAAAATTTGATCCTCTTACGATTTTTTTTGCGAGCCATAGTATTGACGTTAAAAAATAAACAATGATTATTTTCAGCGATTTTCAATGGCTGGAATATGCAATAAAAAAATCAAAAAAAATTCCTACGTTTTTTCTTCAATCAGACCAACATCCTGAAGAAATGTGAGGACATTTTCTTGACATAAAAAATTGGGACAAGACACGTTAAGCCGGACTTAACGTGTCTTGCCCCGATAGTAATAAGAATCAGTTACTATTAGTAAAGATGAAGCATTCTAATTTAGTGAATGCTACAACCACAGATCGCCGGATTTCAATATATTATCAATTATAAACTAAAATCCATATACATATAGTATGCAGCCCGGTGAACGGTGTATCATGATTCATCATAATAGTGTAATCGGTTATGCGAAGTCAACGACACGAATCACTCGGTCTCGACTCGACGGAAGCTATCTAAAGCACTTTCGCGAGACTAATTACCAACAGGTAATTACATCGAACGTGGAGCGTTCCTTCACCTATGTATGCACATTGCCAAAGTATATAGCACGAGACTGAATTGGCAACGCGTCAGCGTGAATTAATTTCTAGTAGCTATACTATTATACAGTCCCTCGCATCCTTGTGACATAGCGACTGTTAATTATTAACGAGTTTGCTTATAAAAAGCATATCGCGCATTATTCAATTTCTGTGCAATACTGGAACGGCATGATTTGAATGCGTGTTTGCTACTCAGTTGTGCGACAACAGCAATTTCACACTTTCGGTCTTGCACTTTCGCTACTGTGGCTATTTTCTTGAATTCTCTCTTCCCTCTTATTCGCTATGCACCTTTACTTATCATATACAGTAGAACACCAATTAGCCAATATCTTCAAGACTCAATAAAGATCTACGAATAACTGAAATTACAAGTAATCTAATTCATGTACCAATCTAATAAAGGGGATTAAAAGAAAAGGGGTTATTATCGAAACCCTGATGAAAATATTTTTCAGAACTTCTCAGTTTTTTTTTAATTTTTTATTTTACCCAAGTAATTTCCGGTTAAGCTTGCGATAAATCCTTACGGTATGAGTGTAGCTTTTCATTTTATTTTTTTTTTAATTCGCAAAGTTTTATCATTTTTTTGAGATTTTTTTTTAATAAGCATTCAAACTTACAACTTTGCTGGAATTTCACCTTCATCTCAAATTTTTACACTCATGCCAGAAAGACTAATCTCAAGCTCAAATGAGAATTATTTGGAGATATTTTGCCTACTGGTTTACTTTAAAAAATGTGCAGAGCATACAATTAAAAAAATGTTGTGGGTGACCCTCATTATCCGCATGCTTTTGCCAAAAACAAAAATAAAATTCTTTGTTTGATATTACAAAAAAAAAAACTGGCGGTCAATTTAATGAGATATTTGTGACAATAAGTGAGCCTTTGAATATGTTTAATTTATTTGACGCCCTCCTCTCAAGTTCAATCTTAAGAATCATTTTACTGAATCATCTTGACTGAAAATTCGACCCTACGAGAGGCCTTCAATATCGAACATGTCTTGTTTAATAAACACAAGTGAAAACAAAGATATAGATTTTTTTGTTCTAATAGTGAGCTAAATTTGCCTCCGCGACAGGCATACACGAATAGATAATTAATAAAGAGCTCAAGTAACAGACAGCAGCAAGAATAGTGTTAAATGTAATAATTAAAATTGGAAAAGGTAGAGAAAATTAATCAAATACTGGTGAACAGTAATTTTCATTGCAAGGTAGTCCAATGACATATCCATCATCATTAACATAATTACTTTACCGAAGTCTAAGTACATATCGTCGCCTATGCATATAATAATAATAGTAATAATAATAATAATAATAATAATAATACAGGTACTATACTGTATTCTCGCACATATGCTTAGAGTGGCACTGACTCGCAAGTTATTACCTATACTTGGTTTCACTTTTCAACGTTTTGCAACGTCGCGTAATGCGATTTCTCACTCTTGCGGAAAGGCGCAGAGAACCCGAGCATGCAGCCAACATTCGATTAATTTATTTTTTTGCCGTTGATCGTGACGACATCACCGCGTTCTTCTCTTCCTACTCTCGCGTAGTTAAGATTATACAGTACAACGTCAATTATTGTCCGAAAATCTCGTGGCGTTATTCTGGACAAGTAAGTGAATCTAATTAATAGATGTAATAAAAACATAAATTATGTTGTACTTTCCATCTCCAATCTCGGCTCATGTTGCACATGATATTTTTTGTAACGAGTGCAGGAATACAGATGCTTTGTTTGCGGGACGGCGATGAGGTTAGTACAGTTAGCATTTTTCGGCCCTAGGGCAAAAAAGTTCACTTTTTTGCCCTAGGGAGAAAAAGTAATGTACGGGCTCATGCGCAGACCAACTTTTCAATACTGCTACGAAAACTGCCACGAAAAGTGCCGCTTTTCATGCACGAGTTACAAAAAGAACCAAAAAAATAGCGTGTCAGCGTGTTGTCGAAACTACGGTCGGGCATGTAACGAAGTTGTACTGTACTTGTGGCCAATTCAAGAGAGAATTAGTTCTATAGAGAGCTAAAGACAGAACTGGTTACCGGTGCATCATTGAAATCCGCGCATGTACAAAGTCCATTGCCTCCAACCACCGCAATTCGTCAGACGTATAAGACAAAGCGAATAGTTAATACTCATCGCCTTTAATAAAACTGCTACTTTTTACTGTCCTTTCGAGTTATAAGTGTTTTCAGGCTAAGTTAACACCACCGAGAGAGTAGCATTGACTAGCGTAGAATACACAGTGACAACATACATATATACGCAAAGAAATCATGAGACCAAATGGCATCAAGGCTCACTACTGTCAGTTAGGTAACAATTAGTATCATCATAAGAAGCACAACGTTGCGGTAGCATTCCTCAAGCACCTAACAACACACTAATCGAGCTATCAATCATCGTTGAACTCTCACTGTTTGATAAAATATCGATGTTGCGCACGACGCAGCAAAAGATACAGTCATTGAGGTCATGTGAGAGGCGAGAATTGAACCTACAACCATGCCCGAACCCTCTCGTGGAAAGGATGTTAAAACTTTTTGCAGCTTTCTGAATTTTTCGTTTTTGCGTGTTCACGCGTGTGCAACCGTCGACCGTAGACCGATCTTTACGATTTCACTCGGTTATGCTCGAATATTTATTGAGTTCTCGGAGTCCTAATTGCGTTTCGTATTCGCGAAACATGAGAGACTGCATTAAGGAGGTTTAAACAAAATTGAGATTCTTTGGTTGATTTGCTCATCGCAAAAGTCAATCTTATATACTCCAATAACTCGGTCCTAAAATATGTAGAGCTGATTTCTAAAAATTTATAAAATTCTCATCGAAGTCAATGGCCATGGAACAAGGTTCACGTAAAAATTCAACGAAAATCGGTGGAGTGACTCAAATTTTATGACAATTGGGATTTTTCTTTTAAATGTCTTTCGAGCTTAAAGGAGCCTGCAAAGTAGGACCTTCCAAATTGCTTTTCCATTATTTTGTAGCTTAGGCTACTTTTTACAAAGCTTCCTCTATGAGGTATAAAAAAAGCTTTGGTAAAGATACAAACTAATGAGGAAGCAATTTTCAAGTCTCTACTTTGCAAGCTTTTTTTTTTCAAACAAAAATACAAAGTAGAACCTTGCAAATTGCTTACTCATCATTTTCAATTCTTCACACGTCTATGAAAAAAACGAAAATCGATTAACATAATCGCTCATGGACTTTGTGAAAAACGAAAAAAAAAAGAGGAGGATGCAATCTACAAGGTTCTACTGTACATTTCTTAGTTGCTTTAGTTTCCACTCATCAAAAATCTGCCGCAAAAGCGTCTGTGCGTCTAGTCGTGATTTCTTCATGAGAGTCTAACTTAAATGCGGTCACGAGTGAATTCACGCGGAAACAGGAAGCTAAGACGGTAAGTTTATATCTATGCCTAGATGGCGGAAGGGGACCTTCGATATAAGTTAAATAATGTGAAACTTCAGCTTCAGAGACGCGAGCGACTAGATCGAGTTCCGGTAGCTCAGTTTGCGATAACCGGTCGTCTCTACGCCGGTTTGAAGTCACACAACTCATAGCTTGTAAAAGCCTCAGTGAACTCGAGTGCGACTCTGTGCGTATAATCGTTCTGTGTATATGCCCCATGTATGTACACATATATGGGACATTTCATATCAATTCGACCTGTCTCTAACGCTTGACCTGTCGGACTGGGCAACACGATTTTTTTCATTATTGTTCTGACTCTCAAAGGCATTTCACTCGGATTATTTTTGGATCGATTTGAATTATCCACATTTTTTCAAAACGCGCTTTTTTTTTAATCATCTTACGGTTGAATGACGATTAATAAAAATCCCTAATTCAAGATGATTTTTTAAAAATTCTCAATCATTTTATTTTTGTATGGAATTTTAATTAATTTAATTTATATATATATGATGCATAGGAGTGATAAAAAAAAGACGAAGTTCGTTTCTTGTAAAATGGTTTTAGAGAAGCAATGCAAATATATTGGACTGAATTACTTAGCCCACTAGCATCGCCCAGATTACTGGATCGTTGAAAAAAAAATTGTGATACCAAAAATGTCTTTTTTACTTTGAATTTTGTTTTTTTTTCTTTTCTGCGTTGATTTTTTTTAATCATCTCAAATTAGGACTTTTTCTAATCGTTGAATTTGAACGCTTCTATGTATCGAGCTGTCAAATTTAACAGATAAGTGGAGCAGCACCCACCCAATTACTGTGGAGAAATTGATAAAAATCTATAATGTCATTAAATTTTGTTAAGATCTTAATTTATTTTTAAAAAATGCAAAACGAAGTAAACAAGCGAACTTGAGCAATTTTCAAGCTATCGAACTAAAACTTTCACAGAAAGTGTAGTTAGCCCCAAGGTTGGTTGGTATTGCATTTAACCAGAATCGACAGAGTGGTTTCAAAATTATGACATCTGTTTTTTTTTTAAAATGCATACATTTCATTAAATCTTTAAACTAGGTGAACGTTCCTATGATCTAACTGAAATTTAATATAGAAATAAAGCAGTCACGACCCAATTTTCATATTGAAGTTAATAAAAATGTATATTATTATCAAAATTATATCAAATTTTGTTGTGAAAGAAAAACTCGATTTCACCAAAATAGATTATAACCTTTCGAAGCTACGGATTAATTTAAATTTACAATTTATCGAATACACAAAATTAACTAATTAATTTTCTATTGAATTCTAGATATTTTTATAATATAGACTTAAATTAAATCCAATATAAATTGGATTTTGCTATCTTTTTTAAAATTTTTATCAATATATTCGTTACGAAAAATTATTAGCCAATTCAAATTAATTCGAAAAAATTCATAAAAAAAAGCTGAGTGTCTTGGAGGGTCAGAAGTATCATGTAAAAAATCGCGGGCCCATTCCGAGGGTCAGACCCACGGCGAAATGGTATGGAATGGCCCATATATGCACAAATACGTTGTAACGCGTCTTTACACTAGCCTCTAACGTGTAGCTCCAGCTCTGTGTGTTGCCGGTGCGCGCCGCGTCCAGCGAAAGAGGAAAGCAAAGGTGAGGGCCCGCTCACCGATCATGATCGCAGTGGAGTATCGGTGGAGGGAGATGCTTTGCTAGACGTTACAACGGCATCAGAGTAGTACATACTCAACGAACGAGGAACCTCCGAGCTCAGTGACTCGGCGCGCGCTGTCCAACTCGCCTAACTAGCTATATATACGTTTAGTTTTGCCGCGGTGGAAACAATTCGAAGCTGTATCTTAGCCTGTTTGCGAACGGACAGTTCAGGAACTAGTGCGAGGGACTCAATAGTCGTGGGGAAGGAGAAAAGCGACGAGATTGGTGCGCCCGGTTTTATTTTAACAACCAAGCACATTACGGAAAGCGAAAGAAGAACTGCACTTTGGGTGAGATTTAATGTGATTAAATATTTCCTTAAGGAAACAATCTATCGATGATACCATTGAAAACTGATTAGTGTAAATATCGATAGCGCTATTGAAAACTGTTTGTGTAAACGTTAACAGCGCTATTGAAAACTATTAGTTTAAGCATCAGTAGCACTATTGAAAACTATTAGTGTAAGGATTAATAGCGCTATTGAAAACTATTAGTGCCAATATCGATGGCACTATTGAAAACTGTTTGTGTAAACGTCAACAGTGCTATTGAAAACTATTAGTGCAAATATCGATAGCACTATTGAAAACTATTAGTGCAAATATCGATAGCACTATCGAAAACTATTAGTGCAAATATCGATAGCACTATTGAAAACTGTTTTTGTAAACGTCAATAGCGCTATTGAAAACCATTAGTGTAAGCATTAATAGCACTATTGAAAACTATTAGTGCCAATATCGATAGCACTATTGAAAACTATTAGTGCCAATATGGATAGCACTATTGAAAACTGTTTGAGTAAACGTCATCAGTGCTATTGAAAACTATTAGTGTAAAGATCAATAGCACTATTGAAAACCATTATTGTAAGCATTAATAGCACTATTGAAAACTATTAGTGCCAATCTCGATAGCACTATTGAAAACTGTTTGTGTAAACATCAATAGCACTATTGAAAACCATTAGTGTAAGCATCAATAGCACTAATAGCATTATTGAAAACTACTATTGAAAACTATTAGTGCAAATACCGATAGCACTATTGAAAACTATTAGTGCAAATATCGATAGCACTATTGAAAACTATTAGAGCAAATATTGATAGCACTATTGAAAACTATTAGTGCAAATATCGATAGCACTATTGAAAACTATTAGAGCAAATATTGATAGCACTATTGTGAACTATTAGTGCCAATATCGATAGCACTATTGAAAATTGTTTGTGTAAACGTCAACAGCACTATTGAAAACTATTAGTGTAAACATCAATAGCACTATTGAAAACCATTATTGTAAGCATTAATAGCACTATTGAAAACTATTAGAGCAAATATTGATAGCACTATTGAAAACTATTACAGCAAATATTGATAGCACTATTGAAAACTATTGGTGCAAACATTGGTGACTTGTAGTAAACCTACTAGTTCAGACTTTGGAAAGTTGCACTAGCTGGTTTACATTCGTACTTGTAGTGGTAGCTTCGTACTAGTGCTGTTAAGTTGAACTAGTGATTGTCAAGTGTGCATACCAGTGAACCACTTAACTGGGAACCTGGCTCTTTTCTAACTAGCTTACTTGTTACAAGTCTATCAACTTCATCATCTCATAAATAGTATTTTTTTAAATAATTATTTATTTGGCCGTATCAACAGCGTCATTACCGACCATATAAATAGTATTGAAATCGATCAAAAGATCTATATTGTTACTGCAATAATTTGGTTAAATTGCGTGAATCACTCACATTCACTTTCTCCTTCTTTAACGTTTAATGACACGGAATCACATAAAAAAAAAGGTACGACGAAAATAATCGATTGTCAAAAAAGGCACCTAAGTCTCTGTATGAAACACTGTAATTTTGCAATTACGTAGAGTCATATATATAGTGCATCAGGATGCTGTGGGATGAAATACAATGATTTCAGTCCAAGTATAGGAATTTAGTATAGGGATTATCTCTTCATTTAGTTTGGTTTTTTTTTAATCCATTTTTATTAAAAATTTTTATTATAAAACATCGACAGCTAAATTTAAAATTTGTTTTAATTTGAAAACTGCAACAAGTGTTAAATATTGCATTTCATCTCACAGCATTAACCTGCACCACATGACTCTTCGACATTTCAAAATAGTGTTTGACACACAATTCGTGAGATTTGAATAGCAGCTTTTGTTTTAAATCAATTGTTTCACGAAATAAAGTCTTATGTCTTTTTTTTTAGGTGATTTAGGATCGAATTTTTAGACGTAATTTCGATCTTTTAAGATCATCTTAAAATTGGTCATCAAAAATTGTTGAGTAGACTAAAAATTTAAAATTCTCTCTTTTTAGTTACTCACACATGATATTCGTCACTGCGTGCATCCATTATTTTATTTAATATTCAAAACTTCTTCATGCTAATTGTTTAAACTACTCGATGATTGGTCGAAAAGTAGTGTATAATGTAAATATCTGGAGCAATTACTAATTGGATTCTACTAATTCACGTCGGTCAATGGTTAATAATTGACAAGTCGAGACTACTTATTACTGAGGTCATAGCAATCATTGCAGTATTGATTACTGCTTATAATTACTGACGTTCGATAGATATTATTAACACTTCGATACTTTTATTTTTTTTTACTTCTAGTTAAAAGGACGATTTAATCGCATCGATTGAAATAAACGTAATCACTGCTTACTTGAGATTGCCCGGTGGTTTTAAAAAGTGATTGTTCGAAATCTCGACTCGGACCTTTCTCCACCGATCCCTGCATTTATGTTACTCCACGAGTAGCGTGTGTACAACTTTTTTTCCAATCAATAAAAAAACGCGTTAGTGATGAGTCGGTAAATAACCGGATATTTTTTTGGCTAAATGATCCCGCTCTTATTGGCAATTTACTGTCGGTGGTATTTTTTTTAAACTTAATAGTTAGTTTAATGTAAGTCACATATTCATAGTCTAAATGCCACTTATTGTCATGAATTTCATTAAAATATAAAATTGTGTAAATTTTGTGTTTTTGCTTCCTCATAGAGGAAGCTTTGTTTTCGTGAAAAAAATTTTTTTCGAGATTTTCCAATCTCGGTGAACAAAACTTAGGCAAACAAAAAAGAAAAAAAATGTTGTCACGAAAAAAAAAAAATCTCGAAATTTTTTGCAGATTTAGCTTAAAAATGACTTTCGAGCTCAAACAAGCCTGCAAAGTAGAACCTTGCAAATTGCTTCCTCACAATTTTCCAATTTTCCAATTTTTAGTTGCAGCGCCTCTTGAAATAAAGTTTAAATGATTTAAAATTTATTTTGACGTTAATTTTTTTTTTAAGTTTAAAAAATTGCGAACTTTACGAAAAATAATTTTTTTACTCTTTGTGTTCATATAACTCAACGTTAGACAGTTCAGATTTTATAAAAATGTACATCATATAATTTTCAACTAAACAGACACAATAGGAGTCATTTTAAAAAATAGAATTGTACAATTTTCAAAATATTATAAAAAATTGCGATATCGAGAAATTAATATTTATACAAAAATCATTATATTGAAAATATCGATCATGCGCCTAAATAATAAAAAATTACGTTTGTTCCCTTTTTAAAATAATTTTCGACGCACATTTTTTCAAAACTATTGTCGTAGGTCAGTGCCGGAATGTGGCAATTTCAGTCAGAATGCCCTATAGCAAGTATGCAATTTTAAATACATACATATTCATACTCATCTAATAAGCGTGCAATCATCCATAAAAAAGTTCACGCGCAATATCAAAAGAATAATCTATATACATTGTAAAATGCTCCATCGGCCTTTTTTTGCGTTCTTTCCGCTCTAGCTCAACCACGTCGACAACCAGAAAATCGACAGTCTGCAATCAGTTGCAAAAAATATCCGATAGTTTGTTTTGTGCGCATATATGCATGTCTATGTGTAAGTCTGTATTGGATCAGAATGCAAGTTGTAACAGATTTATGCACAAAGTTTTAGTTACAGTGGATAGCGAGGCTTGTACATAATATCTAAACTTCAAATTTTTATTTATTTCTTTATTTATTTATTTATTGATTTATTTATTTAAAGAAGCTGAATTCGTGTGAGCCTCGAATCCGGAATCTGATTATGCTGTAAGCCATTAATTGTCCGTTAAGTCGACGATGTAAAAGTGCGAGTAAGACAGCGCCATTGGTGATTGCGTTGAAGCGAGAGAGAAGCATAAAAATCGTATTGTTCTCTCTCGTTTCTTAATGATTCTTCCAGTCCTGTGAAATCATATAGGCAACTATTTTTATTAGTAATAAAAATACGTGTGGTTGTTACCCAAAAATTAGCATATCAGATAATTGATTATTCATGAAATTTGTTAAATTATGAAATCAATGTGATTATCTGCGAATAAAAATATCTCGTGATTCAGTGTCTGCAAGATGAGACTTGTTGTAAGGAAGCTAAAAGAACGAAATTAAAGGTACATCACACATAAATTCCCAACCAGAGGTTTAGTGTAATTTTTAAGAATTTGAGTACTCGTAAACGAGAAATTATACATTTTTCGAATTTGAATTAATGTTGGTTCGTTTATTGATTTATGTAGATATTCTTAAGGCTCAAAAATTAATACCGAAATTAATAACATCCGCTAAATTCTGTTTGATAACAGATATTAAAGTTCAGACCAACGAAAAAAAATAAAACTGCGCCATTAGATTACCTCGAAACGCATGGAAAGATACAAGTCCAAAGATTTATGTACATTTTGCTCGTCTCGAATGTTAATTTTATTTCTGTTTACCTACACTTGCTTAGCATGTCAGTGTCATTGATCCAGTGGATTGAGTTGTTGTGGTTATTCGAATGAATGGATAAAATATATGCAGTGAGATCTATAATTTGGCGCAGTATGTTAAGAATTTTGGATAGGACGGGACCGGTTTCACAGACGCCCAATCCTTTTTTCTTTTTTTTTTTAACCGTGTTGACTCGCCTTGGACCCACGTATATACGTTCCAACCAGTTTTACGAAGTTCGTAGTACCTACTAGTCGAAGTTTCGGGCAGGAGATTACGCAAAAGCTATGGTACATATATATGTATATATATATATATACACGCTTCGATTACGCAACGCAAACAGGCGCGCTTTGAAAGGCAGCGCGAGAATCGCCGCATTGAAAGACTGAATCCTCACTACAGGAGTAAAGCGCTTTTGCCGCCGAGTTATTGAACGAGTATAACCAAAACGGAAAGATACTTCCTGTCGTTCTCCTGTCGCAATTACTCGAATCTTTGAAACATTGCATTTCTTTAAACAAATTTTATTCTTTGTTGGTATATCATTTTTTACTCAAATCAAAAGATTTATTTTATTTTATTTTATTTATTTTATTTATTTTATTTATTTTATTTATTTTATTTATTTTATTTATTTTATTTATTTTATTTATTTTATTTATTTTATTTATTTTATTTATTTTATTTATTTTATTTATTTTATTTATTTTATTTATTTTATTTATTTTATTTATTTTATTTATTTTATTTATTTTATTTATTTTATTTATTTTATTTATTTTATTTATTTTATTTATTTTATTTATTTTATTTATTTTATTTATTTTATTTATTTTATTTATTTTATTTATTTTATTTATTTTATTTATTTTATTTATTTTATTTATTTTATTTATTTTATTTATTTTATTTATTTTATTTATTTTATTTATTTTATTTATTTTATTTATTTTATTTATTTTATTTATTACTAAAATATTTTATTAAAATAGAACAATCTATTCCTCATTTTATTGTAGATTTGTTGAAAGCAATAATCGCCAAATTAATGTTGAATACAATAATTATATTTGCCACCATTTATCAAAAGAAATGTGAATCAACTATAAACAAAAGCAATTATTTTGCATTTCCGATTAATTCTATCGTTGAAAAAAAAAAAGTTGTTTCCGGCTTTAATCGATATATCAAATAGACATCCGGTCTCACGACATTTCTTTTAATTTCCATTCGTTCCCCCAGACTGCTATTTTTTTCGCACGCTGTGCGCGCACCTACACAATAAACGTATCATTGAGTGTAAGGTAGTTGGCATTGAAAGTATTGAAAGCCTTCATTTGTGAATATATGCAATCTTTGCCTCGAATTTTAGGTCATGGAAACAATTATTTTATTAATATATTCATGCCAACAAACCAGAGTAACCCTCGAACATATATACACAACAATTCCAGTTTTCCAAAGTGGCTGAATCACTGAAATTAATAAATGTTTTACAAGTAAATAAATAAAAAAGAGAGATGAACTGCATTTTTTTTACTCTCATAAATATATGATTTTCACATTATTTCACAATATATGTGAGGTGTCGACGCACACCGTTCTGTTCAGAACAAAGTGAATGGAAAAAAAAGATATTTAGATAATGACATCATTAAAGTCTGAATTATAGTCACCTCTTCTTCGTTTATAGATCTCATAAAATGTTTGCAATCAGTAATGTTTTGAGACCAGTCGTTTAGCGAGATAAAATCTTCCATTCCAAAGAATATTAAAAAAAAAAAGTCAGGGTTTAATGCTCCTCAACTGGTTTTATATGACCGTCTCGTATGCACCGCAGACCTCTCCGTAGGTTGTTTTTATCTTAAGGACAAGTTGGTCCATGGGACAAAAAATCGGAGAAGAGTGACGATGCGATTTTTGCAATATTCCACCGAAAATATTTTTCCTTTTTTGTTACTATAATCAATCTTCAGACTGTCTATAAAAAGTGGCAAATTCTGCAATGCCGCAAAAAGTTTATGTGTTCCAATACTGTCTAACTGGTATACAGCATTGAGCATTGATTTAAAATTGATAGTTTGATGATGTGCGAAAGAACACTAATGACTCTGTTTATGACATTGCAGACTTCTGGCCGAGACAACAACTGAAAGGCAACAAGATGAGTGAACTAAGCGAGATACAGTTATTTTATAGAGGGAAAACTGTTTTTATCACCGGTGGCTCGGGTCTCATGGGCAAAGTTCTCATTGAGAAGCTTCTCTACAGTTGCAGCGAACTTGAGAGAATCTACATGCTGCTGCGACCAAAACGTGGCCGTACACCGGATATTCGCGTTGATGACATGTTCAAGTTACCGGTGAGCTGATGCTGAACGTGTATATAACGTTCTCGCAAGATTAGTGAAATTTTAAATATTATTGCTTCCTCATTGAAGAAGCTTACTTTTCATTGCATTCTTTTTTATTCAACATTTTCATATCAATATATTTAGTCTAAAACGTCTAGAAAAATTAATACCATGCGGAGACGTGTGAAACAAAGTATTTTATAGTCTGCCACGATTGAAAGATTTTCAAGAAGATAATCCTTTTTTTTTTAAACACCAGGACGACACTGTCAATATTTTTAAATGAAATCAGACTAAACATTAATTCATTTTTACAAAAAATAATATTTATATTTTTTGGTGAAAAATCAACACTATCTGGTGAATAAAATTATTTGCAAAATATTATTGAAACGATGGTATGAAAATACAATTATTATGGCAAGACATTTTTGTTTTCTTACAATTTTCGAGATACACTGACTTAATGAGGAATACAACATTTTATGCAATGTTGAATTTTTTAATTTAAAAAAAATCGCAGAACATATTTATTTAAATTTATCTCGTTATCTCGTTATTAATTCGTGAATTTTTGTCTGAGAACTGAACTTTTTCGTGATCATCAAAATACCATAATTTGATAAACAAGTTGGCACATTAATAACTATTAATTTCTCTTTAAAAAAAAAATCTTACCACATCGATTTCATTCTGGAAAACCACAAAGCAACCGTAAAACTAGCAAAACCATGTGAATTAATATTATTACCACACAATAACACAACTTAGCATCTCTACTACAGCTCTCTGGCATTTAAAATCTGACAGTAAAACTGCTTCCGAGTTATCTGAGAGTAATTTTATACTGTCTGTCATGAAGCGCCGACGTGTTGTTTCGTAATAAAGGTGTGAATTGATAGATTGCAATTCGGAGATTTTTTATTATTTCGTGAATTTATTTCGTGGTAGAAATATTAATTTATTCGCTTCAGGCAGGGCTGTTTTATGATACAGATATTTTTTGGAATTTAATCATAGGACAAATGTTGTTGGTAGAGAAATTGGTAGATTTATAAATGTGCCAAAAATGTGACTTAATTGCAATTCAAATATTGAATCGGAATTTGAGATAAATTTTCAGTAAAGAAGAAAGAAATATAAATAGTTGCTGATTTTTAAAGTAATGATTATAATTTCATACAATTCAGCAGAGACTCTAATAATCAAAAAGTTCTTCTACCAAAAATAGAAAAATTGTCATTTAATATTGTTTGCGACAGATGTTCAACAGAATTCGGAAAGAAAAACCTGCGGTAATGAAGAAAGTGACGGCACTACAGGGCGACGTATCCTTGGAGAATTTAGGTATTTCCGATGAACAAAGGGACCGTCTCAACAATGAAGTTGACATTGTTTTTCACGTTGCTGCGACTTTGAAACTCGAGGCCAAGCTCAAGGATGCTGTGGAGATGAACACGGTGTGTGTTTTTTTTAAATTATTTATTAATAAAAACTAAACCTCTAAAGCGTCGTATCGGCAGATCTCGGATTCGAACCCGACTCGGTGGTAGAAAAAAAATTTCAGCGTAGATCCAGACGAATATATCAATACACGATGGTAGTTAAGGATGTGAATTAATTAAATAAAAATATATTTAAAAAGGTTTCACCAGGACAATCGTGTCATTTGCGTACCAAGATTTCGAAAACTATATACATTTTCAAAAGGGAATTGATATCAACGAATATGCATAAAATTATAAAATATATATAACAATAATTTTACAGAAAAATAACGCAGTTTATGGCAAAAACTGATGAAACATAGATTGACTAAATGGTCTAAAATAATATCCGAAGAACTATGATTTTCTGTGTGTTGTATATCTTTTTCATATCTTCGACAAATAAAATATAATTAAAGATCTATCATTTAAAGACTACAATTTAAAAAAAAACTGGTTCAGTGAGAACCAACTTGGTTAACTGGTTTCTTAGTAAACAAGATCTGATATTTTTTTGTCACTGAGCGTCATTCATAACAAAGAGCTTAACGGATTATACGATCTAAGACATTTTCTTTTATTCGTAAAAAAAAATCGCATTAATTAAATGTGACATATATCAATAAAAGGGAATATTGAAAAAGTATGTCCCTGTAAACATCAGGCTGTTAAAAAAAGTACTAACCGGTTTAACAAACAAACAAGTTGATCTTGAGTATTGCTTCTGAAATTATCATAAAAAAATTCATTTCAATCCTCAAATGATAAATTAAAAATTATTTTTATCGCTGCAGTGGAAAAATATCTAACACACAGAAAATATTACTTTTTTTTTGGTAACATTTTTCTCTTAAGCGATACATCCTCCAACACAAAACTGTAATTATTAGTTTCGGAGTAACTGATTGATAAATTACCTAATAATTTGCATTTCCTCAGAAACGTACATACTAGAAAATTATGGATCCCAGTTTTTTGCGATCAACTAAGTGTGGTTTACATTCAAAGATTCTTGGAAAAAGTAAATCAGCTTCTATTACCGAGTACGAAACATACAAAAGTACGCTTATTAAATATCATCAGTTTAGGAAAATGTAATTATTATAAAAAATGACTCGAAAAAGTACTCCAAAGAATTGGAGAAACTTTTGATAATTTCATGTAAAATAATTATCGTTAATTTTGTAATTTATTAAATTTCTTATTTAACTTTAAAGATTGGAACTGCATCGATGCTCGAACTGGCAAAAGGCATGAAGAAGCTTCGAGCCTTCGTACACGTGAGCACGGCATTTTGTCACGTGGACCAAGAGGAACTTGGAGAACGCGTGTACGACGCTCCGGAAGATCCTCAGGATATCATGAGACTGGTCAAATGGTTGGACGAAAGTGCGATCGACCTCATCACTCCAAAGTTAATATTTGCACTTGTACATCAGTAGAATTTCCGTGAAAAAATTGTCATATATGGATATAAATGTCCATCAATGTATCAGTTATATTCATATCTGACCATGAATGACCGCATATGAAGCATTCCACCTGGTTTCGACCTGGGATCTGACCCTTGACCCTTCCGATGGGGTCCACAATTTTTTATATGGTCGACATGACTCTAAAAAGCACTAATTTGAAAAAATATTTTTTATACTTTTTTAATTATCTAAGAATTAAAAAAGAAAATTATCAAACGACACATTTTAAAAATCTAAAGAACATTCTGAGAAACCTTTTTTCGAAAAAGGTAAATAAATTTTTTTGTTAATCGAGCCGAAGGGGGCCGAGCGATTCTATCTATTTTTTCGGCCTTTTTTACATCAACAAAAAATGAAGAAAATTAAAGAGAATAGTAACTTTACAATGGTCAGAAACTGGAAAATTTTTGTATGCATCACATGATTTTTGAGAACTTTTCAAATTTTCCCAGGCGAATGTTGAGATTTTGGTTAAATAATTTCAAATTAGGTTTTTTCATTAATGTTTATTTAACGTTCGTTATGAAATAAAAAATATGTACACTGAAAAAAATCTGAAAAATATTCTGTACATTTTAATTTCAGATTACTGGAACCGCATCCAAATACGTACACTTATTCTAAGAGATTAGCCGAGACCCTCGTGTCGAACGAATACCCAAATTTGCCATGCGTAATAGCGAGACCGTCGATCGGTAAGTAAGGATCCACATAATGACACATTACCAAACGTCATTTGGCCAAGACGTGACATTGCCAAATGATTTTGCCAAAAAAAAAAACGCAAATAAAACGCCGATAGTAATTTGACCCAATAATCAAGTTGCAGTGTAAAACCCAATAATTCGGCATTGTTAAATTTCGGTAATTCGACGATTCGGCAATGTGTTTTGAATTATTTTTTTGCCAAAATGACAAATCGGCTAAATTTTTCGGCAAAATGATGAGGACCCGAAATTTGATGCTACAATTTTAACGATGACATTCCATGTGTTGACAACAGTTACACCAGCCTGGCTGGAGCCAATGCCCGGTTGGGTTGACAACCTTAATGGACCGGTTGGTCTAATCGTCGGCGCGGGAAAAGGCGTCATCCGTTCCATGCACTGCAATGCCAATTACCATGCCGAAGTAATACCCGTAGATCTGGCAATCAACGCTCTAATAGCAATATCGCACAAAACTGCTACGACTACAACGCGGTAAGCTTCCCGTAAAAAGTCACTTTATCAGGCGTGACGTGAGGAAACTCGTACCATTATCCATTTATTCGTTATTTCATTGTTTCAACGTGCGCCTCTGCCTGCCGTTCCCGTTTGTATACACGCAATCCCGTTTATTATGGGTACAGAGCGCAGAGCATGCCAGTGTACAATATGACGCAGAGCGGTGTTATGCCAATAACGTGGGGCGAAGTATTGGAAAAGGGGAAGAAGGTTGCCTACGAATATCCCTTCGAGGGCGCTATATGGTTTCCCGACGGTGACATCAGAAGCAGTAAATTCATACACTATTTGTTTGTTTTCTTTTTCCACATGCTGCCCGCCTATTTCATTGACTTTCTCATGCTGGTCTTCCGTCAAAAACGATTGTAAGTACATCGATATCGCAGTATTATTCAAAGAGATCAGAGATGAGAATTTATTATTTTTCTGTATTTAATTAATCGCGTAATAAATCATTTATTGATATTCATTTTTTTTGTACATGTGAATCTGGTGGAAATATTTTTTTCTATGAAATCTCGCTTAAATTTCGCTGAGCGTTTTAGCGTCGTGACACTTTTCACAAAAAAGTAAAAGTATTCTACGACATAAAAAAATTCGTAACGATTCTGGAAATTATAATTTTTTTATCTCAGACATTTTAGGTGTATTAAAATCTACGATTTTTTCAAACTTATTTCACTAATATGTCTTTGAAAATAGTTTTCTCAAGGATAACGAGAAATTGTGATTCGTTAAAAAGAATTTATAGAAATGTTCAAGTTGCCTTCGAAAAACTGTGCAGTTGGTTGATTATTTAAGTATCATCTGAAAAATACTCGAAAACGCAGGAAAAAAAATATTACATATAATAATAATAAATGATAATACAAAAATATAAAATAAACTATTATTAATTATCTTTTTCGCTTATTTGTTCGACTTTTAGCATGGTACGAATTCAGAAAAGAATAACGGACGGTCTTGATGTCTTGCAATACTTTACCACTCGCGAGTGGGTATTTCACAACACAAATCTATTAATTCTCTGGGGTGAGATGAGTCCGCAGGACAAGAAACTATTTCCTATTGATTTCCTCGTAATTGACGTTATGGCATATCTCAAGGACGTAATACTCGGAGCACGACAGTATTGCATGAAGGAAAAATTGGAGACGTTGCCGAGAGCTCGACTTCACCTGAAGATGTAATTATTCCAATTATAATTAAACCTTTAACTTACTTTTAGAGCACCCTATGATATGATTAATAACTCTCTAATAAGCCTAAGCCTAAAACGAAGGGCTTTGAAGCAGACAAATTACTGCGAATTTTTAAAATCGTTTTCCACATATTTTGGTAGCATGATAGGCGAATCTTTTTATTCAATATATATTTTTTTTTTTGCATTTACAGAAATATTTTGTCATTTATTTGAAATAAAATTGTCCAACTTTTTTTTTTTCGTCCAATGTCTTAAAAATAATAATAATGATCATGAAAAATTCATTTTATTTATTGAAAGATGAGTAAAAGGTTATGACTATTAAAATTACGATAACTGAATTATATAATTTCTTGAGAAAGAAATTTGCTTCCTTGCTTTCATTGCTTCCTTATTAATTTTCATTTTTCACATAGCTTTCTCTACGAGAAACTTTTCATTCTTGTTTTCTGGAAAAACTTCTCGCTGAAAGGAAAATAATTGTATGTATATATTACTGAAAAGAAGCAAAAAAAAATTACCAAAGAAAACTTCACCTTAGACTCCAAAGAGCACTTTCAGACAAGCGCAAAAAAGAAAAAAAGAGAGAGAGACTGGTACTTTGATCTAGGGTGTTTAAGGTCTAAAAATAGCCTCACCGTCTCAGAACAACAGCCACTTTATGTCGCTGCTCAACTTTTTTTTTTCTTCATTTTCACAGGCTCTACGTAATTCATCTAACCGCCGTCTACTCATTCTACTTTGGTATATTCTACTTGATCTACAAGCACTTTGAGGTCGCTCGATTCTGTCTGGATCTCGTCAGCGAGAAGATAAAGGCTCTACCGATAGTCGGCGGTATTTTGGACAAGGCTCATCTATAAACATTAATCACCAGCTCAATTATACTCCCCTCCTTTGTATATTACAGGTATAATAAACCATTGTAAGCTATATTATCGACTCGCGGAAGAAAAAGTAGAAAGAAAAAAAAACCAGTAAAATACGCTTAGGATAGTTCTAAAGATAGATGGCCTGGGCGAGCTTTAATTTTCACTTTTCTTACATATCCACCGCCAGCCTAGGGTATGTATCTTTAGGATTATCCCACAGCGGCTCCTCAATAAAGGATTTTTAACCCACTCCAGAATTATTTCAATCGCTATTGCTTTTACTCAGTTCCCAGGGCAAAAGCTTCAACAGTATCGACTGACAAATCCCCGAAGGGAAAGAATCCGGAAAGCAATAAAGCCCGGATTCCTTTTCGAAGTTTCGTTAAAATATATCGAGGAAATATGAGATTTTATAAAGTAGAATGATTGAATTTCCTGACAAGGATATAAAGTAGAAGTTTGCACATTGCTTCATCATGATGTTCCATTTTTCACACCTTTCTCTATTTGAAAGTTTTAATTGTGGAAAAACTTTTAATCATAAGTGAGAATTGTATGTATCACTGAAAAGAAGTGCATGAAGAAGAGCTGTTTTTCCAGCACCTTTACTTAATTCATCTCAACACTGTTTATTCATTCTGCTTTGGTATATTTTGCATCATCTACAAGCACTTCGACGTCGCAGCATTCTCATTTTTTGTTGCAATCAAGGCAGATTTATAAAGATAGATCATCAACTAAATTACACTCCTCTCTTTTCTATAGCACAGGTATAATTTTTGAAAAATGTATACAACGATAAGCTATATTATCGACTCATGCAAGAAAAAGTAAAAACAAAAAACGAGAGCAAAAAAAAAGGCTTAGATTAGTTCCAAAGATAGATGTGCTGTGTCAGCTTTAATTTTCACTTTTGCAAAGCCACCGCCAACTCAGATGGATGTATCTTTAGGATCATTTCAGCGGCTCATCAATGAAGGATTTTTAAAACCCACTCCAAAATGATTTCAATCGCTATGTTGCCTTTTCAGCCGATGCCAACAGCACCGATTGAAATAATCGCAAAGGGAAAAAGGAATCCGAAAAGCAATAAAACGCGGATTCCTTTAAGATGCGGAAGGGAAAAGACGCTGGAGGAAAATCGCGCGCAGGTGTGGGGAGAAAATGTTAAGGAAAACCCTCCCGCACCCCGGCTACATTTCATTTATTGATCCGCTCGGACCGACCTCACCAACGATAAAAGCTCCAGCTACCAGCGAGGAAATGAAACGATGGAGCAACAGTCGGCCGCTCAGAGCGGCGCGCTTATCCTCCTTCACTCTTTCTCCCTCTCACTCACTCTTTCTCTCTCTCTCTCTCTAGAGTTGCGATTTGTGCTACTCGAGACTGAAGTGACCTGTTGACCGACTGGCTGACCTTTGAACAAAATCGGTTTTTTGTTCTAATCCTTTGATAACGACGTCTGCAGTATAACAGCGATTTCCTGAGAACCTATATAACAGCTCATTTTGCCTGCGGCTCTTTTCTTCTCGTTTGCCTTTTTTTTTTTTCTTCATTCCTCTTTGAGCGAGGAGGCTTTTGCAAAAACTCATCAACAATTTATCACTGAAAGAGACGCCGTTGTATATACATGTTGTACACTGGGGGGTTGCGCGTGCGTCCGTTCATTGCAAGCTCCAGGATATAGTCGCGCGTATCTATCGTAGCTCGGTAGCGAGGCTGAATAGAATAATAAGGCGCCAACTCGGACAGTCGGAGCTTGAGCGCCGGGTGAAACGCTCGCGAGCGCTTTATTCCTCCTTAAGTAAATTGTAAATCTCTTTTAGTGTAAGAAAAAGATTGTTTCCGTTCAGGGATTAAAAAAAAAAAAGAAAAATACAAAAAGCATCAAAGTCCTTGAAGGTTTTAATAGAAATGTTGTATTCAATTTTCGTGAGCAATATAGTTTAACAAATGCCGGATTTAGCTCAGAGATCAAGTGATTTGATTAGTGCTTAATGATTTTGCGATTTGCTTTGGTGTGCAACCAAGGACATTTCTTTTTAAACACGCGATACTAAACGCGCTGTGGGTTACTAATGTATGGGAAACATCGAACACACCCACGACTAGTCGTAACAGTTAAAAGTCCTGCAAGCACGTCTAGCACATCCTGACGAGAGAGCTGGTGAAAGAGATTTTTGGATTGACGACTAAAAGCCGAGACTTTTATCCACTGGATTGGAAGGAATAGCTTTTCTTTAAAAAAAAAAAAAAGGGTCACTATGGCGATTGTTGTAATCGTTAAGACCTTGAAGGGATTCAAGTGTGGGAAAGGTGACAAGTTTGTCAAGATCGACTTCAGAGGTAAAAGCATACAAGCGTTTGGTTTAAATAACTTTTCACTATATCACCTCATCGTATTTCTTCATTGTTGTTTCATTTACTTTGTTGTTGATACTACCGTATTGTGATCTTGATTGCCTTTATCTTGGGTATACAATGGCTGGGGTAATTAGCTGTTTGAGGTTTGCGCCGTCATGCATTATCGCGGTTTTGATCAGTGTTGCGGAGAGTACTAATTACTTTATACGTTAGATGCCGTTTTTTTCTTCTCTATATTGGAGCGTTCAATTATAAATTATACATACCAGTCTTTATTTTTTTTTTTTTTTTAGATACCGTACTGCGGTCAATTTTTTGTTGAATAAAAATAATTTTTTTTTAATTATCTGTCTGTTATCTTTGATATTCATAACTCGCTACAAGTGTGACTTTGAAATGCACTCTTGATTAATTTAACATTGTACAATTCTGTGATTATTGTTTTTTTTAGATAAGTTTTGATTTATAGATTTAGTTTAATAACTGTATTTTTTTTTAGTCGACACAAAAATGTGCAGTGGCACATTAAAAAAAAAAAATGTGCCAGTGCTTCAAGTACATTTACGTTATATATCGACGTAGAAATGAAATCTAATGAAAGATAAGATCTCCTAATTAAGATTAAATAAAAAAAATAAAAATGGTAATGCATAGTTTGAAAAAAGTATGGAAATTAGAACTTTGCACATTGCATCCTCATTATTTCTGAATTTTTATAAATCCACCTCTAAGAGAAAGTATGTTGATCTATGTCAGCTTCCTCAGACAGGAAGCTTTGTAGAAAAAGAAATGAAAAATTTTCTGAAATATCAACTCTTTCTTGGATTCTCAACGATGTTCAGTATCAAACATTTTGGATCAGTTGCTTGAGAACTGTTCTCGAGTTAGAGGATACTCAAAAAAAAAAAAATGAGGCAAAAGCAAATTTCTATAAAGCCTTAATTACTTTATCGATTTCGATTCAATTGAACACCAAAGGTCGCGCCATACTCTGATAAAGTTTTGTCCCAACTTTCAGCAGACGCACATGCACACGCAACCGGACACTTTTTTCTGAACAACTTTTATCGACCTTTCAGATCATTTTTTGGATATACTGTCATGAAAATCAGGGGAAAAAAAAATTTGATAAAAGCAGAGCTGCCTCTGTCAGGAAGTAACAATCAATGAGAAAAGTAGCTTAATGTATCATTCAGGTTTCACGTATCGTACAAAATTTTCATATTCACATCAGCTGGATCAGTTTGGAAGAAAGTATATCAATTACGCACTATTTAATCTGTCGATGTTCCAGGGGTCTCGCACTATTCGAGTATTCTCGAAGAGGCTGGGGATATGATCGAAGTGAATCAGGTATGTGTATTATTCCCATATAACCGAGTACATACAACCCCTGCGGTTAGTTTTCGGGGATGATTGCAATTTACTAGGTCAACGTGATACTTGACGATGAAACAGGCAACCACATCATCAGAGGAAACGCCAAAGGCGAGCATCTAATAATTTTGTCTGCCGGTTTGAATGTCATACGTGACGCGTATATTATATTAGAATATCTTATATATATATACCTCCATTGTGCAGGATAATATACAGCTCTGTAGTGGAATACCAACGTGTGTTTATAATTTATGGTGATGGAATTCTGAGAGTACAGTCACGGCACTACCGGGACGTTCTCACATATTGCCGAGTTCTATTCAACATTCCGTGTGATAATGCAGAGAAAATGAATTTTCAGAGCTTCACTTGGAATTTCGGGAGACCGGTTGATGAAGTCGAGACCTTACAGTTGGCCGTTGTAACGAGAAATGTGCTTAGAAATGAAAAAATTGTTGCTCAGTATGGACTTGTTCTGCAATCTGTCGTGAGGGATTCACGAGTTTCTATTACAGATGCTCTGGTTGATCTTAATAATAAACCTCTCGAGGTACGATACGTTATATCTTATTTTTAATATTTGCATTTAGAGCTGAAGTATATAAAATATTAATTATAATTTATATGTCATTTAATCATAATCACGAGAAATTGCCAATTGAATGCTGTTTAGTTCTGTAGTCGAGAAATAGTAATTGTAATTCGATTAATTGACTTCTCGCAGGCAGTATTTTTAACAAATATTCGGTGAACAAACTAGAATTTGTTTTCCAGCGAATTAGATATTCTTTTGTTTTGTTAAAATGATAAAACAGTGTTTTGCCAAATGAAATCTCGATTTTTTTTTTTTTTGAATGATAATAAAGTATGTCTTAAAACGGGTCAACCATTTTTTTATGACAATAAAAAAATTCTTCTTCTTCTTCTTTTTTTGGTAAAACAAAAATCTCATAAACTTAAAGAAAAATTAACATTAGGTATTATTGAATATTTGAAAAAAAAAGTTTTTTTCCAATTTACTCTGTAGAAGCGCTCCAATTTCCTGCAGCATTTTTTTCTCAATTATCTTGGCGAAATAAATGATCTATACTGAAATTTAAAAAAAAAATCATTTTACTTGTACTGTTGTTCTACGATTACGATATTACGCATTAATTTATTAATTTTTAATAATTAAAATAATTCTCTTGCATTGTCGTTAAAGGCGATAATAACGTTCGAAATTCGTTACGAGCCACCCGATGGAAGTTGTAGCTCGTCATACGCTACCACTGAGATCCTTCAGGATGAACGACAGATGCTTATCGACATCGAGGAGAATATTGCAAATCTCGAGCGCAGCCTTGCGAATCGTGAGGCAAAGCAGAGTAGAAGCAGAAATCGAGGGGCCACGGCCGGAAGTTCTGATAAAACGTCGAGCAAGATTAAGAGTCTCGTGCAACAGCATAGAAGGACATCGGCAAATGCTTCACGCTCGTCTCTATCCAACCGCAATGGCAAATCAGCGGACGTGACGCCCGAGAGAAAGTAAATATCGACAAACGAGTTTGTCCGTCATTGGCATAAAACAATAGAAAATTATTTATTATTGCGTGTAACGGACAATTACGTGAAATCGACAGGAGCTCATCGACCCTTAGGACAATGAGATCGTTGATGCGACTTGGCAAGGAAAGACCACCACGCGCAAAATCCTGCGAAAGCAGTGATTGCAGCGAGACACGTGGACTCATTGATATAAGCTGCGATCGCGCTTCAAGTTGCGGTTCAAATGACTCACGAGTCGGTTCTATGACGTCTCTTGATTCCGAATTGTCATCTGAAAAAGATGTCTGCTCTATTGATGACCGTGATTCCGTTAATCTTACCGATTGGAACGAGGATGGACCATCGGCTGATACCAGTCGAGGACTTGAAAGAAATAGTGATCGTCACTCCACTCATCTTTCCAAGGTACAGTATATGAGGCAAAGCACGCAAGGTCGGCCACTACAATTTTTCATGTCAACCAAACGTCCGGAAATTTATTGAAAATGTTGGTCTGATTGAAGAAAAAACGTAGGAATTTTTACAGATTTTTTATTGCATATTCGAGATATTAAAAATTTCTGAAAATAATCATTGTTTATTTTTTAACGCCAATACTACGGCTCGCACACGAGAAATCATAAAAACGTCAAATTTTGGATTTTCAACGTACTTTCCAACAATATTTTTTGTAAAATCCTTCGATTTTATTTTATGCTATTTTTTAAATTAAATAAAGCTGCCTCTTTTTTCCCTCCGAAACGACGTTTCCGATTTTGTTCTTTGAAATATCTAGAATCTTAGAAAAAATTGGCGAGATTGGTGGCAATTTCGCCCCAGAGTTATAGCTCTTCGAACGATGGAACATCATGGTAATAATATGGTAATAATTTGATCGTTCGAAGAGCTGTAACTCTGGAGCGAAATTACCGCCCATCTCGCCAATTTTTTCTATGATTCTAGGCATTTCAACGAAGGAAATGTGAAAATTTCAACTAAATCGGAAATGCCGCTTCGGAGGCAGAAAAAGTGGCAATTTTATTTAATTGAAAAATAGCATAAAATGAAATCGAGCCGTAGTATTGGCGTTAAAAAATAAACAATGATTATTTCCAGAAATTTCTAATATCTGGAACATGCAATAAAAAATCTATACAAATTCCTACGTTTTTTCTTCAACTAGACCAACATCCTGAAGTTTGTGAGGTCGTTTTGTTGACATGAAAAATTGGAGTGGCCGACTTGACGTGTTGTGCCTCATATGTATTTTATTGTGAATTTCATAAAATTACACAAGAATAGAAAAAATGTCGGTTAATCAAAAATTAATGTTAAAAAAGTTATTTAAAATGATTTAGCAGGCCATGAGAAACGTTGCAAATTTTCTTTTTTTTTAAATAATAGTAGCGACTCTGTTCAAGTGACCATCGCTTGCGGATTATTGTTCCGTTTTCAACCGTAATTATTATTCTCTCGATATCAGTACAAAGTATAAACGTAAAAAAATGTGATTAAATTATACTGCTAAAAAGTAATTCAGACGAATCGTCCTCTTGTCGAAATAAACACGGTCTGACGATTCGGAAAAAAAATGATATTCGTGATTTTGGGATAAAAAAAGATTTTTTAACTTTAAATACAAATTAAAGTACGGTTCAACTACCGTACAAATAGCTCAATAGGTGTTGCCAGTTAAATGTCTTTACGATCCTCTTAAAAAAGTTTTATATATGTAACTCGTGGCCTCTCCATGAAATGTTATCGGTCGAAGTCACGAAACTTCGTCGGTGTGAAATGTGTCGGGTGGGCATGGGTTCGAATAAGGGCATACATGCGGTAGTTCCTGAAATACAGAGATGAAAACCGTGATTTGATAAGTCCGCCACACGCGCTCGTAATAGCGTGCGTAGAGAATATAAGTAAAATCATGAGAGTGTTAATCAGCAGTGACATAAAGCGAACATCATAAAAAAAAAAAAAGGCTCGAAGATTGCATTTTTTATCTTCCCTTATACAAGCATCAACACCAAAAATATAATTAAGTCACGTAATAAAAAAGACCACAGAAATTTGTCAACTTTTATAATCCACTGAGAGTCAAAGCCGTAAAATAGGAGCATTAAAATAATATGAATACTATAAAGTTTGTTTTAATTGATTTCAAGTTAAATGCAATAAATCAACGGTCGCGTTATGAATTAAAATGTATATTTATTCCTTGCGAACGTTCTTAAGGAAACTCATGAAATTTCAATGAATAAACATATATCGTGGTTAACAGTAGAGTGCTCGGCATATAGCGCTCTCTAATCAGCGGTAATTTATACCAAGCAGAGTAAAAGTGGGTCAAGTTGGTAATTTTCGTTTCATTGCATTCATTCGCAATAAAAATAAAGTTATGTCGCTTTAATAAAAAATACTGTAGAAATTTTCCAACTTTATGCATCTGCCCGAGCCCAAAGAATTACTCCCGAAGGGACTCTCGGCAGTGCTCTGACGGTTCCCGCTGGAGGTCCGCTGAACTACCTTCGAAGATCCGCTGGGCAGGATATCTTGTTCGACATGTTGCTTGACATCTTACAGGATATCTTACACGATGTACATTATATCTTACAAGATATCTTGCTCGATATTTTTCAAGATTTTTTGCTCGATATAATCCTTTGAAGTTTGCCCAGATTTCAAATCCAACATAAATTAAAATATAATTCAATGACAGTGGAAATAAATGACAGTTTAATAGAATAAAAACGGATGTAGTATAAGTTACAAAGGCATTTAACATTTTTAGGCATTTAAAAATGCATTAAAACCCATGCGTTTTGTGTAGAGCATCTAAACATAACGGATGGGTTTTAATCAATCAAGGAGTATCATCGTCATTAATAGCATAATGTTTTACATAGTCAGGGTAATTATTATTCGGAATAAATATATAGAGCAATCACAGTAAAATAGGATTTTGGCTGTTTAATATCAGTTATTAAAAACACATAGAGTCATCAGCACGGAGGAGGCAGAGTTCCAACTGGCTCGGACTTTTCCCTAAAGGCTCAGCATTATCAAGTATGCATCACAATAATCGAAGCTCGTCAGCTAGCCGGTCTCAACATGGATCCCGTTGTTTGCGTTCAAATTGGCGATCAGCGCAAGTACACGAGTGTCAAAGAATCGACGAATTGTCCATATTACAACGAGGTAGGTATTTCGTTTCTTAATTCATGACCTTACAATATAATTAATCATTTTTTCCCTTGATTTATATATATATAGATGGGGCATTGCATGACATCTCGATCAAGCTCTGACGATGACAACTCAGATCGGCTCCGTAATTTTTAATACAAAAGTATTTGTCGAAGAACAGGTACAAATTTTTTTTACATTTTTTTAACACTTTTTACCTGAGATATAGTTTTTTGAAATTTTTAAAAAACCTACGTTTTAAAAAATCTCAAAGAATTCGAAAAAATCTTTTAAAATATAAGAAAACACCTTTTTTAACACTTCACCTGAGTTTTAATATTTCGAAAGTTTTTTGCCTCAGGTGAAAAGTGTTTAAGAAAAATCTAAAAAAAATTTGGCACGTGCTTTTCGACAAGTACTTTTGTATAAAAAATTACGGTGCCGATCTGAGATGTCATCGCTAGAGGTTGATCGAGATGTGATGGTATGCCCCATATATAACACGAAATGTACAACTTTTTTGCTTAATTTTCAGTATTTTGTCTTCGACTTGCATATGCCACCAGTAATGCTTCTCGACAAAATTATCACACTATCGGTGAGTAGCAGAAATCAATACATTGTCACGCATGTATCTCTTTCTGTGGTAAATAAATAATGGCAACAGCCAAGCGATAGGAAATCCAATGGAAAATCGAACGCTCACTCGGAAAATATTTATACGTCGATATTTATTCAAAATGTAATAGATGTAATATACATTTTTTTATCGCAAAATATAATTGAGAATTATGCAGGACGTATGTTGAAATTTATAATCGAATCAGTTTGTTGCACTGATAGGCAATCAAAAGGTCGCACGTTATTATAATTACGAATTTCTGCTACTGCTATCGTTATCATTCTTTAAATCGAGTTTTGTTCGATTCAAATAAATTTCCACATTTCATTCGAACAAACTCGAGTCCATTTCTCACCCCCTTCTGAGTGCAAAACAACATTTTGAAGAGCCTAAATTTACATACTTATATAATTAATCATTTGTCATCTTAATTAATAATTATTAATTATATTACTCATTAATTTGACTGAAAAATCTGATATTCACAGGTACAACAATCGCGAAATTTATTGCGAGCTAATCTAACACTTGGCAGTTTTAAATTAGACATAGCAACGGTTTGGGCACAACCTGGTAATTATTTATTACAGCATAATCTTCACTGAATATACTTGCTTGAAAATATAACTGAGAAATTTTTTTTTATTTCACTCAAATAAATATTGTTTTCGAGTTTTCAAGTCAACTACATGCGATCGTTAAGTCGAATCAATATCAGCCAATATTGATGATTTTGTTGATTCAACTATGACGCATTTATTTCTACAAAAAAATTATTGATTTTACTAAATCTCCGGTCTACTAAATGCATTTATCTGAATCAACGAAAAACAATTTCTCAGTGTAACGATAGAGACAATGATTAAAACTGATAGAATCAAAAACACGATAGACTTTCATATTTTTGGTTCTATCATTTTATCATACTCTGTCGGACTTTTCAACTTCGATAAATAATTAATAATCAAATGAGATATATCACTTAATATACACTAGAGACTATTTATAAAAAAAATTTTCGCAATTTCTTCAGATCATCAATTCTATCATAAATGGGCCCTGCTGACTGACCCGGACGATGTAGCCGGTGGACCTAAGGGCTATCTCAAGTGTGATATAAGCGTAATCGGGAAAGGTGATTCTGTAAAAATTCCAGCGAAGAGCAACGAAAGAGACGAAGACGATATCGAGGGTAATCTTTTGTTGCCTGGTGGAGGATCGATCGAGAGACAACGAGCGCGTTTTATCGTCAAGATTTTTCGTGCTGATGGCTTACCGAAAATGAATAGCAGCGTTATGGCAAACGTGAAAAAGGCTTTTACTGGACAGCTCAAAGATCTTGTTGATCCTTATGTCAGAGTCTCCTTTGCTGGATTGACCGTAAGAGTTATATCATATTTAATCAATTATTCAACATTAAAAAGCATTTTGTCTAGAGTGTATAAAAAAAGGTGCAGAGTTAGGCTTTGCACATTGCTTCCTCATTTTCCACCTTTCACAGAACCTAGAATTTTGACTTCCTCATAGAGGAAGCTTTGTGAAAAGTGGACAATAAATTAGCAATGTGTAATGTCCAATTTTACACCCTTGTTTTCAATAATAATGTAAATTATTGAATATTTGAGAATATTTTTATTATATATTTTTGTATAATCAATCTTTTTGTAAGTTATTGACATTAAACGTTGAAAATATCAGGTCGTTTTGAAAAACTTGTGGGTAATAGTTGAATTTTCAAAAAAAAAATCTGCGAGCAAAAATTTTCAAAAAAAACTCGAAATTCAATATCAAACAATGATACAGTCTATTCAATTATTATGTCGAGTTATAGCATTTAAAAAAAATTGGAAATTGCGAATTTCTATAAAATCTGACATGAAAGTGTAAAAAAAAAAAAAAATTTGACGAAAACAAAGCTTCCTCTATGAGGAAGAAAAAATTGATTATATTTTTTTTTCACAATGTTCTTTAGTATTTAAAGAGATATTTGTGAGCTAAAAGAAAAACAAGTAGCGATCGAGATTTGAGTATTTCTTAAGAGAGTTTTCTGTGAATTCTTTTCAGAGTCTCAAATTCAAAGTTAAAAAAAAATAATGTTCTTTTTTTAAATCAACTTACATTGAAAGCTGTAAATTACAGAAAAACAAATGTCTCATGAAAAAACTGTAGTTTTTTGTTGTTGCAAGAAAAGCCACTTTTGTGTTCCTTTAAAATTGAAAAATTAAAAAAAATTTTAATCCCCACATATATTGATTTATTTTCAGGGTAAAACGAGTGTGAAGAGAAACAGCTACGCACCGGTTTGGAACGAGCAAGTTGTATTCACAGAAATGTTTCCGCCTCTTTGTCAAAGAATAAAGATACAGTTGTGCGACGACGATCCGGTCAACGGAAGTGTAATCGGCACACATTTTATAGATCTTAAGGAGATAAGCAACGACGGAGAGAAAGGTTTTCTCCCGACTTTTGGGCCTGCTTTTATTCACTTGTACGGCAGTATAAGAGATTACAGCTTGGTTGATCGACACGCTACCCTAAATACTGGGCTGGGCGAAGGCATTTCTTACCGAGCCAGGTACAAAAATGATCGATACTGCTGTTTCGTAGTATAAATATGCGAATAAAATAAACAATTCCTACATGCTACTTTTTATTTTTATTTATTTACAAAAACTTTCCAAATTAACAAAAAAAAAAGTACTTGTCAAATTGGCACTCCGAATTTACAGAAAAAAATGTAAACTGTTGGCAAAAGTAAGGAACGTGTGTATAATGCAATTTTTGTTTTTTTTTTTTTTTCAGACTTTTAGTGGCTATTAGAACTGAAATGAGTGACAATGCCGATGTCGGTGGTGTAGCAGCGACATCGGATGTCGAGGTAACCCAGACGATACCCGCAAACGAGACGGCATACGCGACAAACGAGGAATTCTTTCTCTTCGCTACCGTGATGGATGCCACTATGATCGACAAGAAACTCGGTGAGAAGCCCATGTATTTCGAGATATCCATCGGTAACGCGGGAAACACTTTGGATGGTCACAACGAGAGTTCCAAGGTTCAATACATAATAATTAATAGTAATAATAATTATTACGTCACGTATATATCCTGTTTTTTCGTGCACCGTCCACACACTCCGGTACACCGTTATACCCTGCTCAACATCGTCTAATTACTCATTGCGTTAAAACGCAATTTTATATTAAATCACTGCACCCTGAAGCACGAGCACTCCCTATTGATATGCATACAGAGATTGGCTCCTTTAGCTACTTTTAAATACGAATTCTTCACTTACTTTCTTTTATACGATTTATTTTACTATTCATTATTTTTCGAAATTTCATTAAATTCGAAATTTTGTTTTCTTCCTTTCTAAACTCACTTTTCTGTTAAATATAATAAGAAAAACAGTGCAATTGGAAATGACAGGCAATTTGTACATTTTATCAATTATTTGTTAAGCAAAACATCCGGAAGAAATTTTTTTTTTAATAGAACTTGAATTCATTCTTGATCAAGCTCCTTTTGGCTGTTTTAACAAACGGTAGCTATACTAAACTATTGGTTAAAATAGTAATTAATCAATTATAATCTTACGAATAGCTAGTAAAGAAAAAAAAAATTAACAAGCTACTTTCTTATGTCACATTAATTACTTAACATTTTACAGTATTTTTCCCATTAAATTCGGTAGAGCTATAATAAAATACATGATTACACTCTTAAAATTTTTTTGCAAATTCACATTACCGGAAGTTTGACTTTTCACCTGGCATATTAAATGAAATACACAAGTGAATTAAAATTACAAAATTTTGATATAAAACCTTCTAATTTTTTTTTTTTATATTTAGTTTAAACTACTTAATTTTTACGTCACACTTTTGTATATTAAATGGAGTATGCTAGTTTATGTATAAAATCTTCCATTGTCTCTGGTGGAAATTTTCAATAGAATTTCTTGTAAATAATAAAAATAATAAAAATAATAAGGTAACACATGCAGTAAGACACTGTAGGTCATTTCTATGAAACTAAAATTAAATAAATAGTGGTGTAAGAAAAAAAAAATCAAAGAATTGTTGTTTAAAAGTAGACATCTCAAAGATATGATAGTTTGATTCGTAATATTTATATTCCGACTGTCGTGTTGTGTCGTGGTAGCGGTGTAGGTGGTGGGGGTGCAGATGCAGGTAAATGTGAGCACTTTGCTTTTATATTAATTAGCCTTTTCCCTTAAATTTGATATTGGAGGTACGCAGCACGGAGGTAGCGAGAATGATAAAGGGCATCAGTGCAGAGTCAAGTTTACTCGCACCAGAAACCCCGGATGACTCGGTTGGAATGCTACCAGCAGGGGGAGGATCCTGGCAGAGCACAACTAATCCTGCCAAGCCAATGACTCACGACCGTCTGTACTATTTTCTTCCCTACTGGGACGACAAGCCGTGTCTACACGTTAGAACCGTGTGGCCCGACTACAGACGACGAATGTACAATAGCAATATCATCGGCAAAATTGTCGACAAATTGGTACATTTTTTTTTCTTTCTTCCATGTATCTTTTTTTTCACAATTACATTAATATCAATAGAATTTCTCCTGTAAATAAAATAATCAGTTAAAAATCCTGGAAACATCCTGCTGAAAATATTTCTTTGACAATTTTTCAGAAAAACTATAATCGCAAAGTTTTCAAGATTTTTCTGTGATAATTCACCTATTTTCACCGAATAACACCTTCGGAATGCATGATTTATCAGAATTTTCAAAATATTTCACAATTTGTAACAAAATATTCTGCATAATTTGGTATTTCATAATTTTAAGTGAAATACGAGAAAAATGTGAGATTTTCATAAATTTCAAAAGTATTCGAATAAAAAAAAAAGACTTTTTAAGAATAATTAGGAATCGTTAAATTTAAAAAAGAAACACGCAGAAAATCATAAATAGTTGCAGAGCGATTTTCGAAATTTTTAAAGAAACGATTTTACCAGGGAGAAAATGTTATACAGAAGTCATAGTTTGAAATTTAAGTGATTATGATTTAATGAAATTTCCTTCACTTTTTGTGCAACAATATAATTTAAGAAAAAGTATCTCTCGGAAAATCAATTAAATCATAATATTATTAAAGTTCAAGTACTATTTTATTTCCATTATTGTTCCATAATTGTTTTTAACTCTATAAAATACAAATATAATTTATATTTTTCACATTATCTTTCTATTAAATTGTTTTTCTTCTTCCCGCAGGAGGAAGGCTTGTCTGAAGTCCAAGCCCTCGAGGAAGACGCGCAAAAATGCGAAAAGATGTTGAAATCTGTGCTCGAGGAATTGCACTGTGGATGCAATCGGTACGTAAGTTTGAGCAAATCAAGCGCAACCGGTGGTCCAGGATTGGGCAAAACGAAGCTGGACAAGGAAAGAATAAAATTGTGCCAACGGGAATTGGAGAGTATCGGTGGAATCGCCAGAAACTTAAAAGCAATTGTCACGAGAAATACATTCAAGGAGAGACTCAAGACGGCTCGCACTTGTGTCGATAAGCTCAAATTTCTTCTCGAAGATGTAATTCACGATTTTATAGTTTATGATCACTCGAATAGTCCCGAAATGGGCAATTTTTTTTTAAATTTCCTTTAGATGTGTGCATTTAAATTTCGCACATTAAAAAATAAGTTATGTGCATGGAAAACGTCGTTGGATGTCTTTTGATGCTTCCTCGAGTGCTTTGATTATCAAAATTTAAATTTCATTTCAATAAATTGTATTAAATGAAATTGCATATTTATATTTTATTTCATCCTAACATATCGCTTAATTCTTCCTTAGTCGTACATTTTTAGTGTCTAAAATTCAAATGGAATGCACATATCCATAAAAAAATCGCCCATTTCGGGATCATCCCAATATATACATCAGTATTTTTTTTGTTCATTTCATCTGTGGTATTATTTTTTTTACAGCCTCAACAGTCACTACCTGATGTATTTGTGTGGCTCATAAGTTCGGGCAGACGTGTCGCCTATCATAGAATGTCGGCGCGTGATCTTGTATATTCCATCGTTGACGAGGAGTGCGGTCGTTACTGCGCCACTGTACAGAACATGTTCCTTAAGGTAGGTTTACTTTATTACAAGAAGATGGAAATGTTGAACTTGTATCCGTCGATCGTAGTCTTAAAATACTTGAAGAAAAAACTTATGTTTCAAGAGATTTTTAAAAATCTGTGCGAAAATGTTATGAGACAATCGCTGTGTCTGGGATCTTTTTTGGAATTTTATTATTATTCATTTGAATGGAGCAAATGAAATATTTCTTTTTATTGACATGGCTATTGTTTTTAAAAAAGACTTTAAATAAATCCTCATAAAATTTTTTTTAAAGAAACATTCCCTGGGCCATCTCATTACGTAAACTTATCATTAATAATTTCTAGTATATTAGCTAGACAATTTCCACCACAAAAATTTTAACAAGGAGTATTCTAAAAAAAATGCTTTATTTTCTAAATATAGTATTTTAATTAAATTTGAATAATTTTGTTATCGCATATATTACAGCTACCTGGTAAAAAGGGTCACGGAACGAGTGGTTGGGCAATACAGGCAAAGCTTCAAATTTACATGTGGCTCGGTATATTGAAACATAAGAAATACCTCATTCAGGGTTTACCCATGGGATACGAGATGAGTAATGAGTTGAGGAACATTGAAAGACCGCGTGCTCTTCCACCCTCGACAATCCATTATGTCGAGAAGCACGTACGTTAATATGCTTAATTAAGCTTGCAGTCAAGTTGTACGTTGCGCCTAGTAAGAAAAGCTGTGTTAGTAACACAAATTATAGAAGTTTCAGCTTCGCGCACACATGTATCAGGCGAGGTCTCTCATAGGAAGTGACGCTTCCGGTTTGTCGGATCCGTTTGCTCGAGTTATCTGCGGTGAGTATAGTAAAACGACACAGGTTATTGATCAGACACTCAGTCCAACGTGGGATGAACTCCTCATTATCGACAATATTATTATTTACGGCACGAGTAGCGTTATCAAAAAAGAACCACCGGCTGTGGTCATCGAATTATTCGACAGAGATAAAGTCGTGAGTATTTAAGAAAAATAATAATAATAATAATAATAATCATAAGGGACGACAGCGTGCAAATGGAAAAGTATTGGACGTGTTTAATTTATTAATTAATAAATAAATTAATAAATTAATTTTTTTATTATATTTGATAAGCTTTTCTAAAGTTCTTGGTGTCTGCAATAACGTTGGTTTTTGTTCTTGAATTACTTTTCCCTTCGAACGGTGTCCAACCCTGTTAATTAATAGTGTATTGAATATTAATTTAGATGATTTCTTTAATTTTAGGGCAAATCGGAGTACATAGGTCGTACGGTAGCTCGCAGTCATGTAAAACTAGCGACGGAAGTATACGGACCACCGGAATTTCCGCCGATGTTAGAATGGCACCAAGCTAACAGAGGCTTGGAATATGCAGGTGAACTTTTAGCAGTTTTTGAGCTATTTGAGTATTCATCGCCAAACGATAAGCAAGCAATAGAGCCGAAATTGCCGGAACCGAAGTTTTATCAAGATTTCGATATTGCGGGAAATGGCTCCAGTGGAGGCGCTGGCGGCTCCGATCAAGGACCAATATTTCCTGTACCCGTTGGCATCCGGCCAACTTTGTCTAAATACAGGTACTAACAGTACCGATGATTATTGATTAACCGCTTTTTATCTTTTTATATTGTTTTTTTTTTTTTTTTTTCGATTAAAAATTTATATTCTATACAACGTTCTATTAAATGATCTTTAATCTTAATATTGATTCTCAATATAAGACTGCGATTATTTTCATAGAATTTTTCTTTTATTTCCCCTGAGAAGTCGATTGCGAGCTCCATATTTACAATACAGTAGTTCAAATTTGATTGCCTCGGCCAGAATCTGTAAAATTCCCCCTGGGAAATACATAGAAAGGGTTTTTTTAAACAGAAAATATTTGTAATTTCCCTCGAGCCTTAAGGGAGGACCTACTTTCGTGCAGACAATTAATCTTTATTCGAAAGAAAAATATTAAAAAATTAATTAAACAGAATTATTGAAGAAATTCGTGGGAAATCTTTTTTTTATATCAACCGAACTTTCTGATTTTTTCAAAAACATCATTTTTTTTTAAAGAATTTTCGTAGACTCGAATTTTGGATATTTTTCCGTGGCAGGTTCCTACCAGATTTTTACTGCATATAAAAACTTTCAGTACAATTGAGGGAACAGTTTAATAAAAGGCAACAGTTTAAGAAAAATCTCGAAAACGGGAATTTCACAATTGTAAACAAATTTATTTGAAAATTAAAAAAAAAAAAAATTCTGTCGAATTTATTAAACAGTATTTTAAAAGCTCATTCGTCGCCACCTTTTTCGCATTATTATATTAATTATCAATATTTTAGTATCTTCAATGATTTTGATTATTTGCTGTTTCTTATATTGTATCAAAATCCTCAAAATCTAATGAAATTGAATTTTTTGTTGGGTATGTTTGTACAATATAACTTTAAAACTAAATATATAAGACACGGTGTATTTTTTTTTTTTTTTTCAGGATCGAAGTATTGTTTTGGGGACTGCGAGACCTTAGAAGGATACACCTGTTAAGCGTAGACAGACCACGTGTGGATGTTGAGTGTGCCGGACATATTCTACATTCCTCGGTCATCACGAACGCAAAGAAAAATCCCAATTTTTCAACACCGATCAAGTTTATTGATCTTGAATTACCGGATCAAGAGTTGTATCGTCCCCCAGTGACAATAAGAGCAGTGGATTGTCGCAGTTTTGGTAGATACACTCTCGTCGGTACACATACGATTAGCTCAATACAAAAATATATGCACCACGAGTCGGTTTTCCCTCGTTCTTCACTGGTAGATCATAGCACAGCGCATAATCGACATCCGCAAGTTGGTGGTAATACGAATATTTCACTATTTCATTATTTTTTAAAATTAATAAGGGCATTTGAATTTTTATTTTAATTTTCTCACTGCAGCTGATTCGTCGTTTGAGAATGATCTTTTCGACGAGTTTGGCTTCGAAAGTACGACGATTATTTCATTAGGATTGATTCGTCCATTCCAGCCAGGTGTTGACAGCAAAAGAGAAAAAATGCAGACAAATCTGAGACGCAAAGAGAGTGTCGTGAATGGCGACGGAAACGGAGGTAATTATTTTTTGTTGTTAATTTTTTTTAAATCAACTCACTGCTTAATTATAAAACAAATTTAATGTAATTATTAAAAATTGCATTGCTTGAATATATTACAATATATTTCTTCTTTTTTTTTACATCAGAAATTAAGTAAATATGCTGATTAACCGGTTTTTTTTTTGGCATTTAATTGAACAAAAAATCTATAAAATAGAAATTGTTTCCAAAAGCTAGAGGCCGATTTTACAAAAAAAAAACAATTTTTTTCTCTAACTGAATTTGCTACAGTTGAGACGGAGGCCGACGACAGTGGTTCGAAAGATTGGTGGACCAAGTACTTTGCCTCGGTCGAGGCAATGATCGAAAGTGAAAGCATGGATTCGCGTAATGATAAATGTACTACAAATTTTCTCGAGAATCGTGTCGTGTGTAATGAAGTGCATAACCCAGGCTCTGCATTGCCAAGAAACGGTGCCAAGGCAGATCCACCCTATGCATTTGGCGACAGAGGAACGATAGACGCCGCCGGACGTCCCCTATCAGACAAAAGTCCCGGCCACTCGTCCGCGAAGAAATCGCTATTATTTGGATCGGCTGGACAAGCTGTAAAATTTGTCGCGAGGCTCAATGCTAAAAGCCATAAAAATAGTGGCTACGTCGGTGGAGGTATTATTTTAACTTTATATTTTCTTTGAAAAAAAAAAAAAAAAAAAAAACACTCCATGCTGATTTTTAGATTTTTCGAAAATTGTTTTAGTTAAAATCTTATAATATAATATTTGTTACAATATATATACATATATATCTTTTTGGACTATTCTCAAAATGTAGATATGTATAGTAGATTAATTTTACATCATGCTTATATATTAAATGTAATATACATTTTTTTCTGCAGAAAATAGCTTGCTCTAGAAATATATTAATTCAAATACTTCCAACAGTATACGGTGACGGTGCTCCTGCGCCTGGCAGAGAGAGGAACGGTGCCCTGTTGAAGATATATCGAAATGAACTCGAGGCTCAACCGGAATTCGACAATTTTCGTGAATGGCTGCATACTTTTGAGCTCTACAGAGGAAAAAACAGCGGAGAGGATGTCAAAGACACGTCTCGAATAGTTGGAAGCTTTAAGGGAGCTTTGAAGGTCTACAAATGGCCAATTGGAGGAACACCTGGTTTCGATCCTCAGCTTGGTTTCTTTCAGAGCTTACCGATCGCCTCGAACGAACCAATTCACGTTCTCGTCAGAGTTTACATTGTAAAGGCAAACGATTTGCATCCTTGCGATCCAAACGGTAAAGCCGATCCCTATGTCGTTCTCCATCTTGGCGATAAGAGAATAAGCGACAAGGATAATTATGCCTCGAAGCAATTGAATCCTGTATTTGGAAAGTATGTGAAATACTAAATTTTCAGAGCGGACCGGTGCAAGAGAAATTGAAACGTTATCTTTTTTTCAGTCCAATTTCTCGCTACTGTAATAAAAATTGACTTTGACTCATAAACATAATCAAACAGAAAGTAATGATTGCTTTGTGGAATTCCTAAACTGAAATTGAAAAATACAACTGCAATAACATTTGATTTTGCTATTTTCGCTTTTGCAAAAATTTTAAAATACCGATTGATATTCAACAATACTTTATTTTCTTTTGGAACGTAAATACCAGTTTTTTTCTCTTGTATTTCTCGTTTTACTTATTTATCTTCGGTTCTTTCTTTGTGAAGTAAACAAACCAGGAGTGACGTCCTATTCATTTTCTCTTGCAACGATTCCCTAAGATTCTGCAAGTACACTTGTTGCGCAAAAAGAATTGGAATCTATGTTTGTTTTTTTTTTCATCACTCTCAGATGTTTCGAAATTGAGGCAACGTTTCCTCAAGACTCATTGCTGACCGTTCAGATACTTGATTGGGATTTGGTAGGAAGCGACGACGTCATCGGTGAGACAAGGATCGACTTGGAAAATCGATTTTACAGCAAGCATCGAGCTACCTGTGGAATATCACAACGTTACGATGAGTACGAAATTTAGTTACAATCGACTCTTGATTTCAAAAAAATTTTACGTCATTTTCAAGTTTCTGTTTACAGATTTTCTGTAATATATTATTATAAAACCCTTTGATTCCAAAAACCTAAAAATGTTTCGAAATGTTTATTAAATGTCATTGATAAAGAAAAGTTTGGTAGGTATTATAATGTAGCTCGCAAAATGCATATATAAAGCTTTTTTAATTTGCTGCCTCTATTTGCGTGATTTACCTATTTGATTTTTTTTCAAATCTTTTTTTGTATTTCTTGCGCCAGACTTCTAACAATGAAGGGTTCGTGCAATGTGATATTTATGCTCGTGTATGCAATATAGGTCCGGTTACAACAAGTGGAGAGATCCAATGAAGCCCACGCAAATATTGTCAAAGCTTTGTAAAGAAGCGAAACTCGATGCTCCGACATATTCGCATGGTCGCGTTATCGTAGGGAAGAAGACCTTCACCTTATCCAACGAAGAGATGCAGTACTACATTCCTAGCAAAGGTACGTTATCATTTATTTTGAATAAAAATAAAATAAAAATGATTAAGCTCCTAAAGCATTCTTCGAGTAAAATAAGACACGTTGATAATTACTGTATTAAATGTAACGATACAAGTGATTTTGGGTTTGAATCCATGGCAGGAATCGAGGAACACTTAGCACTAGGAGTCCTCAATCGATGGAGTACTTTGTCTCGAGTTGGAACTCGCTTGATACCAGAACACGTCGAGAGTCGTCCGTTGTACAATCCGGAAAAGCCTGGAATCGAACAAGGCAGATTAGACATGTGGGTCGACATGTTTCCAATGGACATGCCGATTCCTGATCCGCCAATAGATATTTCACCGAGGAAACCAAAAGGCTATGAACTTCGTGTTATTATTTGGAATACCGAGGACGTTGTCTTGGAGGACGATGCCTTCTTCACTGGCGAGAAGATGAGTGATATTTACGTTAAGGGGTAAATAATTATATATTTAAGAAAATTGATTAAATGAATTTAAAATTAATGTTCTTTTCTTTTTAATTTTAAAAAGGTCTTCATTGCGCTGTAAAATGCACAGAATTGTCGGTCGACAGTATTGATTCTATTTTTAAAAATCACCAGAGTGGTACTGATTCATCTTCAGTAATAAATAAATAAAAATCATGTAAGTTGCATAAAAAATGGTCTAATCGCGGAAAAATATAATTGCACCATTTCTAATCTTTGTAACTAAATGATTCTGTTCTGGATTATTTGGTTTATTCACCATTCATTCAAATAACATTTTTTTCGAGATTTAAATTTTGTCCTACAAATCAATACTCAAATCTAAAGATTCCATATATTTTGCAGCGTTAATGAGGTGGCATTAAAAAAAAATAAGCCAATAATTTTTTGTGGAAAAAAATTATCGGCTGAGTTGACAGAGAATTATATAAGAAAATTGGCTTTTTTAAAATCCCGATGAATAATTTAGGTGGCTGAAAGGATCGGAGGATTGTCAATGTACAGACATTCACTACCGATCGCTCACCGGTGAAGGCAACTTTAATTGGCGTTTCATTTATCCCTTCGATTATCTCGTAGCAGAGGAGAGAATCGTAATCAACCGCAAAGAGAGTCTGTTCAGTTGGGACGAGACTGAATTTAAAATACCGGCACGTTTGGAATTGCAGGTAGACGAATGACCAAGCCCGTAATACATTATGCCGAATGTTATTGCAACTCGAAAAAAAAATGTTTTAATACTGCTTATTGCACATAGGTCTGGGATGCCGATCATTTTTCTGCCGACGATTTTCTCGGAGCTATAACCCTCGATCTAAATCGGTTTCCCCGTGGAGCAAAAAGCAGCAAACTCTGCACTCTCGGCATGCTCAAGACAGACGGCACTGTACCTGCTATTAATATTTTTAAGCAGAAACGCGTAAAAGGCTGGTGGCCATTTTACGTAAAGAAAGAAAACGAGGATATGGAATTAACGGTATGTTCAATAACTAACTTAGAACTTGCACGTCCTTTTTTTAAAAAATAAAAATATTTTCGAAATGTGATTTTCTGACGATTTGAAAAATTTTAAGTACTCGGATATAGAAATTTAGAGAAAAAAAATGTTTACCACCACAAAACTTGCTTTATAAGGAAACAATAAATAGGAATTTGCGATTCGATATTGCAGGGAAAAGTCGAGGCTGAAATACATTTGCTGACGAAAGAAGAAGCAGAATCTAATCCTGCTGGGCACGGAAGGAGCGAACCAGATCCTCTGGACAAACCCAGGTAATTCATCTCAAAATAATAAATATTCTAAATAAGTAATGAATAATTGTTCGTAAATCAGATTAATAATAAATATGCATTTTCTTTTAAATCTTGTTTTAGCCGTCCGGATGCTTCCTTCGTCTGGCTATTAAATCCAATCAAGTCCATCAAGTATATTATCTGGCATAATTACAAGTGGGCTATTTTGAAAGCTACAATTTTTATCGCTCTCGCGTTCCTCCTATTACTATTCTTCTACGCGATTCCCGGCTATTCAGTGAAGAAGATTTTAGGAGCGTAAAGTGTTTTAATTAATTATTAGATAGGCTTCTCGTTCTCCAAAGTCTCCGTTCATCCTATAATACCGACGCCCGTCCATATAATGCTTTTATTGCAAATTCCAAACTGTACATGCAAAACGAAAAAAAAAAGAAATCTACTGTATGTACATATTACAAAAAAAAACAAAAAAAAATATATATATATATATAGAACCGCACAGCCCCTATAGGGCCTAGGGCCGCCTTAAATGTACAAAATATCTCTGATTATCAATAATTAATAATTAATACGCTAGCTAGTCTGCGACGTTCAGATTTATTATGAACGGCTCTTTAATAGCGGCAATGTAGGTAATTTTGAAATATCTTTAATGCAATTCTTGTATTTCATCGAACTGTTGTGATGTGCGCAAAAAGATTATGTATAAATTTATGATTCGTTGAGAAATGAAAAAAAAGAAAGAATAATTTGAGAATAAGTATTTTGACTCTACATTGACTTTGGATTTTCTTGAAATAGGTGACTATACAAATTCTACAAACTTCGTTACATCAGTGAAGAAAAATAGATATGAGTCTTCTAGATTTTGTCAGGTCTTTGCATCTTAACGAAAAACAACACCTATAGCAATATCAACCACAACTGATTTTTTAAATTATGTAATATTACCCTTTAAGGAGGGGAATAAACACTGGAAAAAGAAAAAAATTTTTTTTTTTTTGTTAATATTTAAAAAGTTTTTCCACGCTTATTTCAAGCCTGATCCAAAAAGAAAATATAGTTAACGAAGTTATAGTCGTTTCATTTTTATGGCTGAGCAGACCTTAATAAGCTTCGTTCAGATCCAATACTGACACTTTACTTAAACGTGTTTATGTTGGATACACTGTTTTTTTTTAATGGTTTTTAATGGTTTTTTTAATGGTTTAAAACTACGTATTAATAATAATTTAAAGATCTTGTTTTTTTTTCAACTGGAAATGCATTTTTGTTAGAGGTGACATAATTTTGCTTCCCCATAGAGGAAGCTTTGGTTTCGTGGAATTTTTTTTTTTGTTGAGATTTTGATGTCAGCATACTCAGACTCACCTAAAACATCGAGAAAAAAGGTCTTGAAAAAATAGCATGATCGCTCTAACTTTCGTAATAATTCGACGATTTAGCTACATGCTTCCTCGTAACTGAAGACGCGTTCAATGTTGTTTGGTATTGAATTCATATGCGTGCTCTATTTTTCTTTTCTAATAAAAAAAAATATTGAAGACAGGCGAAAACATGTATTATATATATTTTTAAAATCCTGACAATGACCTTGATTTCTTACTTCCAGTGTATTACCCTTTAAAGGAAATCCCATTACCGACTGAGCACCAACACTGGGATCAATCAATGCAAAAGAGTAAACTATAAATGTATAACTGATTTTTCTATCATACACCAAATTTCCCAAAGATAAGAAAGTAACAAAGTATCTGTATTATATATATTTTTAAAGATATTTTCTATTTTAAATAAACAAAACTAACTTCAATTGAAATCCATACTGCCAAAGTTTTACATAAATCACTGCCTACTATCACTGAGCAATCTATTAAAAATAGACTCTTAGTTAATGTATGTTAAGCTAAGCAATTAAGTACTCTGGTGACAAAGTAAACTCGCTGTATGTGAGAATTACATTTTATTTAAAAAAAAAAACCGTTGATAAATTGTATAAAATGAGGTGAATAACCATCTTTCCGGATGACCAAAGCACAGCTATGAATGTCCAGCGACGTCACAGCTTCTGCCATTATTGGGACTTCATTTGGAGTAGTTGGCATTGATATAATGAAAGAGAAATACGAGGAAGAAGAGCGTCACTCCTAGAATGTTGGAGAATACTGCTAGTTGTACGTCGGTGATCATCTAAATAACGAGAAGCAAACGTAAATGATGGAATGAGTGATAAAAGCTCCAATAAAAAATAAAACTCGATCCATATAATTGGTGATAGTACCTTGATTGTTGTCGGCTGTCGCTAATTAACGGTCACGATTGTGATTGTTGCTCAATTTGTAGCAAAAAGCTCGTAATTCTACTGCCGGATAAACGCGGTTCTACACACGTTGCAACGAATATCCTATATTTATATGACACGCTGTCAGCGGCGATAGTGAACATCGGGGCGCTGCAGCTGCAGTTCCAATGTAACCGAAACCGCCGAAACACATTTAGGGAGCATTTTCATTGAAAAACTGAGAGCGGCTGATTTATGACCGGTTACTTTTCGGTAAATTGACCGTCACGTGATCGTCAATTGAGCTGCACAACAGAACTCCGCCTGTAGGTAAATTTCATAAAAGTTATCCACCCATAAAACAATTACTTTTATGAATCTTAAACCTTTAAAAATCCGAAAAAGTCTTTTCCTTAATTGAACCAATAAATTTCTAAAAGTTCGTCATGAAAAAACAAATCAGGAAACGTTGATTTTCTATTTCGAACGCGAACAAATGATTTAAACAAAAACTAAAATACTAGCTGATTCAAATTTCGAACCGCCCATTTAGTACCGCGATAAGTAGCACCGCGTGGCCGCGATAACGATTAACGTCGGTTGATAAAAAAAAAAAGAAATTTCGAGAGGCGTCTGAAAGCCACAAGTCGTGGAATTGTCAGTAGACAATTCGCGTACAGTAAAAAAAAAGCTAACCAGTGGCGGCGACACCCCTTGACTCGATTACATACTCGTAGCGATAGAGTGAGAAAGTAGTAAACAGATATATATATATATAGCTATATAAGAGAGATAGAGTAAAAGACACGAAAGTCGGCGGGCGTCTACTGATTATTCATCACACCACCGGTTGCCACTTGTCACTGATCGCGTTTATCCCGTGTCCGAAAAGTCGGACTGTCGGGCATTCCGAGGTGTGTGTGTGTTCTTTTTTCCCAAGGCTTTTAAAAAGGCAAAGATGGCTGAGAACGAGTCAACACCGCCGCTGTTCGACAGCGTTGAAATCAACAAAACCGACGACATTGGTTTGGGAAACGACGAGCTAGAGGAGGAAAGCGCTCATCGGCATGGAAATCAGCATGACAACGACGATGATGATGATGATGATGACGATATTTTTGCATCTGCAGTACAGGTAAAAGATCCGGGCTAAGAAAAAAAAAAAAAATGTGTTTTTATAAGCTACTGTATCAATGAGTTTGTTTTTGTGCATTTATGCAGGAACAAAGTGCACTCGATTTGGGCAATTCTTACAACAACAGCGTATCAGCTGCTGCAAATCTACTACCAAAATTATCACTGCGTGAATCTAACAATGGAAATTCGCAATCTGTGTCGAGTCCACCGTCACAAGGACCATTGAGCCGCCAGAGAGATTCGGTTATTCCTGATGAGGGATATCTCCACGAAGTACCCATCAATGATAACGCTGAATTGCCAAGTTCTAACGTCGCTGCTTCACCATCTATGGATGAGGTATGGAGATTTGGAGGAGAAGGGGGGGATCTAAGTGCATTTGCAAATTACAAAAAAATTAACAAAAGGCGTCATTAAAAAGAAATAAAAAATAAAAATTCATTTCTCACCCCCACATATAATTAAAAATAATTAATCACTATTTCTTGCAAGTAGAAGGCTCTGCTGAGCAACTTTAAAGGGTGTCTCAATTAAATAAATGTAAAATTGTGTATATTTAATTGAGGCACCCCATACAGTTGGTCTCCTCCATGTATATACTTTTAAATCCTCCAGTAAGGAATTACATGCTTGAAATTTAAAAAAATAAAAAGCTGATATAAATATATGTCTGTCTGAAAAATGTCTCTTATAATATTTTCAATTGACAATAAGAAAGCATAGAAACAATCACATTGTATTAATTTATGTATTTCTTTAAAAATTCTAGGTTTCAACGGAATCGAGCGATGTATCACTCAAGATAAGCGTAACGTCTCCGCAAAAAATAGGCGATGGTATGGGAGCATACGTGACTTATAAAGTCGAGACGAAAACAAATATGCCCGTCTTCAGAAAGAGGCATCTAACTGTTGCGAGACGTTTCAGCGATTTTCTCGGTCTCCATGACAAATTAACGGAAAAGTATCTGAGAAACGGGAGAATCATTCCACCGGCACCGGAGAAAAGTGTCATTGGTCAGTGTCATCGTCATAAGTAATCTATAATTCTTAAGATGAGCATCTCTCGTTGTATGACGAAACATAAATTTCTCTCGTATATTCTAGTATTTCAAATTTCAATTATTTTATAAAAACCGAATTTAAATGTTGAGTTTTGTTTTTTCGACACGATAGTTTGATTTTTTTGAAGAGGCTCATCTCTCTTATTTCTTCTATAATAAAGACGTTATGATTCAGTAAATTTAACAATTTTTTAGGTATGACAAAGATAAAAATTTCCGGTGACAAGACTCAGGAACAAAATTCTAGTTCCACAGAATTTCTTGAAAGACGAAGAGCAGCACTTGAACGTTACTTAAACAGGACTGCAGCTCATTCTGTTCTCAGTGTGGATCCTGATTTCCGAGAATTCCTCGAAGCTGGTTAGTTTTTATTTGTCAGTAGACGATTATTTTCTTGAGAATACAAATGTCGGTAATTAAGAATTCTTAATCATACAGACGAGGAATTGCCCAGAGCTACGAATACATCTGCTCTCAGTGGCGCTGGCGTGATGAGACTCTTTAACAAAGTTGGCGAAACCGTTAACAAAATAACGTACAAAATGGATGAAAATGATTCGGTAAGAATTCATGGACTCTTCTTTTTTTTGTCGCTATCTGTTTTTGCGGGTATCTTTCACTTGCTATTTATAATTGAGAAAAATGTTGGTACATTAAATCGATACAAAAAATTGTGAGATGATTTTTTGTTGCTTGCGTTAGGAGGGTAAGGTAGGTGTCGAGATGAGATAATCGATGTTGTTATCAAACGATCAGACGTTGGGTCTTGAGGGAAGGCAGTCCTAAATATAACTAAGGTTTTCTGTTATTTTTTTTTTCTTTTCATTCCACTCATAAATATAATCGAAAATCTCAGTTGAGGATTGGAATGAAGAATTTTTTTAATGACATCAAAACTAGTTCCCTCGTAAACCAGTTTAAGGATTTTTCAACTCTGTGCATGATTCTGAACAAAGACACAGCATGAATTTCACTTTCCGACGTCTCATTTTCTTCTTAAGAACATACCTCATGTTTTAGATGTAGCATCATTTTTTTTACAAATCCCCAGATCAAAGCTATCGACTGATTCACAAATTTAACAAAATTTCAAGTCTTCAAAGCGTATAGCGGTTTGTTCCGAATAAAACGCGGTGTTGAAAATGTCGAGAATTGGTTTATGAGAAAGCCAATTGATCAAGTTGGTTCTAAGATTTGAAAAATTCTTTATTGGAGTTCGGAAATTATAGACTTTTCATTATATTTGTCAGAGGACTCGATAAAAAATATAACTCGAAGAAAACCTTAGTTTTCTTGGGGAACTCCTTCCCTTAAAACGCCAGGTTGCCTATAATGCACTTAACGAGTACTCCCAAAGGCAGCGTGATTAATTACGATTACCGATACTCATTTACAGTGGTTCGAGGAAAAAACTTTGCAAATTGATTCGCTCGATTGCCAATTACGAGCGTTGCATTCGGCTGTGGAGACCCTGACGAATCAACGCCGTGAACTAGCAAATTGCACTGGTGCAAGTGCAAGATCTATCGCGGTTCTCGGTCACGGAGAAGTTGGAGTCTCACTTGGAAGAGCTTTGGCTCAGCTAGCCGAAACTTTGGAAAAAGTTGAGGCTGTTCGACGAGCACAGAGCAACAGTGATCTCTATCAATTTGGCGAAATGCTCAGGGAATACGTAGCTCTAATTGGTGCTATCAAGGTAAAGTATTGTTCTACGGTTAGAAACTAACATTTTTCGTTTGTTAGCTGCACAAAAAGAAATGCTGCAAAAAAAAAATTTTGTCATCTTACCAATCGGCAGTAATTTTTGTAACAAAAAGAATACATTTTTTACTTTTCTTCGACAATCAATTTCAGTCACGATAATACTTTACATAAATTTATGAATTTAGTTATTTGTAATATTTCTAAAAAATTATAATTTAAATATATAATTTAAAAATATAATTAATTATAAATAATCTGGTACAATCATTATTAGTATTTTACATAATAGAACTTCGAAATAAAATATTCGAGTCACTTTATCGATCGGTAGTTATTTTTGTAGCAGGAAGGATATATTTAAAATTTTTTTATAAATAACCAATTTTTCTTAAGATCACACAATTTTTTTAGGTGATAAAATTGTAAAATATCCGCAAAAAAAATAAAATCTCAGAAATTCTTTTCTCTTATCAATGTTTTCGAATATGAACAGCGATTGTAGAAGAAAAATTAAAACTCAATTTCACTCAAGATCGAACAAATTTGTGAGTTAATTTCATTGTCAAATTTCTTCAAAAAAAAATCGAATCATCGAGATTCTTTTTTTGCCAATATTTTTTTAACTGTGTAAAGATATTGAAATAAAATAAACAATCATTACCATTAATTTGGTGATACTAAAAAATTCTAAATATAATCAACTTTTTTTTTCCATTATTTAACGTTCGGCACATATTTCGCAGATATTCTCTTTTTTGCCAATATTTTTTATTCTTTAGAGCAATTGAAGGAACGTAAAAAATGAAATTTATTAACTGATATATTGTTAATATTTCAGGACGTATTTCACGAGCGTGTGAAGGTTTTCCAAAATTGGCAACACGCGCAAATGATGCTGAACAAGAAGCGAGAGCAGAAAGCGCGACTGGAGCAATCGGGTCGCAGTGACAAAACCGGTCAAGCGGGCACCGAGGTAATCGAGTGGGAGTCGAAAGTGGAAAGGGGTCAGGAGGAATTTGACAATATTTCCACGATGATTAAAAAAGAAGTCGAGAGATTTGAGCTCGTGAGAGTGGAGGACTTTAAGAAACAGTTGACCGAATATTTGGAAGCAATGCTGCAACATCAGAATCAGCTGATTAAGCATTGGGAGAGTTTCTTGCCGGAAGCACGAGCAGTAGCGTAAACACAGCTCTCTCTCTCTCTCACTCAAACACTCGCGCGTGTCGTGTAAATACGGGTTGGCTTGTTTCGCAGCCATTTCCACCTACTATGCAACGCAGAGCAATGACACTTTTTTTCACATTATACCAGCAATTATCATGTTTCTTATAGACGGCATTTACCGCATTCACTACCATGCAGTAGTAGCCTATCCATTGTTAATTAGAATAGTAATTATTGCTATCTACTATTCATATTATTCATAATTGTTTATGCGTACTTTCGGTTTGTTTGAAAATTCTATCTTCATGAGCTTCGTCTCAACATTATAATACGTTTATTTGGAAAATATTGTTTGATAATAAAACCAAATACAAAAATTCTGTAAATCTTGCTGAGAAATTGTTCAACGATAATAATTGAAGGAATGGGACTTGTGTATGGAAAATAAATAAGCAGATATATGTATAGTGTATGAAATATATAAATATATATATATATATATATATATATATAGGTGATTCGAAATAAATATTGAACTTTTTTTATTGGTTTTTAGCAGCTATCTAATTAAAGTCAGTCTCACAAAAGCACTCTCACAGAAATAAGAGTTTGATTATTGCGATTTTTTTAAGAAAGCAAAGAATTTTAGCTGTACTTTGGCTGAGCAGTAAACCGGAATAATCTATATATGTGCTTGAATAAATCCTTGAATAAGAATCCGGACAATGATAAAAAAAAAACAATTTTGGTTTAACTACAAAAATCAAATTGGAACATTCATTATTAGTAATAAAAAAAGAATCGTTCAATCGAGCTGTATAGTCTTATTAATTAATTATCTATTAAGAATTTTTATTTTGTAATAAAAACACAGATAATTATTAGCTGCGACTAAGAAAAAGGTTTGATACTTTTTTGAAATCACCACCATTTTCAGCTAGCTACTAGGATATTATTACGAAACTATTGCTACCTACTATTGACATTCAAAACATTAAGAGCATGGAGTTATAATTATAATCCGTTCATTAAATATTATTTGACAATAAAAATAAATAAAATTTCTGTAAGTCTCACAAATTACTTTATTAGTCCAAATAAAGCATGAAACATAACTATAAAAAAAAAATGAATCCCTCAATGACACTCTGGTCATCTCTAACTGCAATACTAGGTCATAAAAATTCTGTAAACCTCAACGTTTACTTTATCAACTAAAATAAAGAAAGGAATATCACTATGAAAAGAAATAGAAGATCCACAATTATAGTATGTAAAGTTAGTCATTTATTGTATAACAAAATATTGATTAATCAGTGATCCTATGAAAATTAGAAGGCCTAAGATATCTCTATGCTACTTTCAGCTGGAAGTTGTGTTTGTTCTTCATCAGGCTTGTCCCAGTCTTCCTCAGGCTGTACATTCTGTTCAGAGCCATCAGTGGTGTCCTTATTACCGGGTGTCCACAAAACGCTTCGTACAAATCTCTGTGCGACATCCTTGTTTAACCTTGGCATTTTTGTTTTCCTGTCTTTAATTTCCTGTGATCTGATCATTGACTTTTTCAATCGATCATTCTCAGCTTTGATCTGATGCGATGTGGGATCTACTCCTGTTAATAGGTAATAAATATGTTTTTGCGGTCAGAGCAAAAAATACAAATTTATTTTTATATAGTAATCTTTTCAATGGATTCAATGTGACTGACTGACTGCAGCATTTTTTATATTTGCTATATATCAAATTCTTTTATGGAATCTAATTTTTATGGCGATACATTTCTTTTTCTGCGATTTATAGTTTTCAAGATACACTGACTTTAAAAAAAAAAATATATATATAGCTTTTCAGAAATATGGAATTTTTTAAATTAGAAGAAATTCACAGAGATTGCTTTCAAGTAAACTTCTGAAATTATGAGAAATATCTAGCATAGTGAGAACAAATGGGTTCGAATTGACAGATCAACACAATTTTATTTTAATTTTATTTTAATTTTCAGGTGACTGTGAGTCTATTTTCATTTATTCTTGGGAGTAAATTACGTATTGCTTACCTTCAGCGCGGAGGTACATCCAGAAGAGGGTGTTCATACTGAAGGACATCAGCAAATTGTACTTTATTTTCTCGGTATTCGACAATTTTTCATACAATTCGGGGTTATCCACGAGTTTCAGTGTGTCGGTGATTTTGTCGGACGCCGCACGAAACTGTTTGATCCTTGCGATGAGATCAACGTCGTTTGAAAGTTGCTCGAAGTCTGGATCCATTTCAGTTACGAAGTATCAGTGGGCTGAACGATAAATATGATTAAATAATGTGACAGGACAATAACAACTTTTGTCTTGTCACAAGGCTCACAAGGACTGCAATCTATTCACGAGACAACGAGGTTAGGTTGCTCTCGGTTCGAATTTTATGAGGAATCGAATTTAGGCGGCTGTCCGCAATCATCACTAATGGCGGCGGGTACGCCGCGCAATCTACTCAGTCGGTAACAAAAACCTGTAAACAATTATTCCGACGATGACAAATAATTCTAGATAAAAGAAAAGTTTAACATCATTCAATTTTCAAATCCGAGTCTTGTAAGATTTTTATTTTTCCCGGTATGTGTCTAGTTTTCGTGTATTATTGTTCCGAAAATGATTTGCTATCTCGCTGGAACACGTGGAGGTTACGCCTCCCGACACTCCTCGGTTGGTAATAAAAACTGTAATCCGAATTTCTCCGTCAGGGTTAATCTGTCGGATAAAAGGCGAGAACGTTGCTCTCCGCTTAATAATACTGCAGTCCGACGTTCTCGTATTTTGACGAACAGATTAACTGTGACGGAGAAATACGGGATCGCAAGATCGAAAATAATACTTTACAGTTTTTGTTGCCGATCGAGCAGCAGCACTTAATGTTTAGGCGAAACCTAATTGAGTCGATAACAAATATTGTAGAACCGAGTCTATTGGGTTAGGTCATAGTAGACACTTCTGGGAAATGGAAAAGTCAGTCACCGGAAGTGGAATTTAATTCTGTCCCAGATGGAATGCAGCGTTATTAGAGAAACTATTATCATTCTTTTGAATTAAATATGCATACCTATTCACATTATTAGACCATGTGAAAAAACAAAACTAAACAGTTTACTATTTTTACTCATTGTAGACAAACGTCTATAAACTAAATTACTAAATATTACTCGAATTGTTAAACATTTTTTTTTGTAGTGATTTGATTTAAAAAAAAATACATTTTATAGTTTCCCTACAAACAACATATTTATTATCACTTTTGCAACATAAAGTAGGTAATCCTAATAAATCTGTTGCGTGAACGGAGTATCGAAAAAAATTCCCTGGCTGTTAACTTGTGTTAAATTTTTTGTTAAATCTATGAAATAAAAACAAAAATCTTTTTTCCGAAGCAACATAAAAATGTACCTACACAGCAGCTATATTAAAAAAATATATTATTTGAACAATTGTAACAGTGCTGGTGTAATTTTTTTTTTTTTTTTTTTTAAATTCAATGAACATATACCAGACTGATAATCTGTGTGCATAAAATTAATGGACAACTATGATGTAAAAAGAATAATATAATATTTCTCTGAAAGTCTCCACAACATCTTTGTAATTTTTTGATAATTTCTCTGAAAAACTACGAATTTCGTTGACAATCTAAGTCTGTTTTTCTTTTATAATCAGAAACCATTTTTTGAGAAAGTCAAATTTTCGCTAAATTTCTCATACAAAGTATATATATCATAGCAATTGGAACAATTGGAAAATCGGTATTATTCTGAAAGCACTACATTATTCGAAAAAAATCGAAGTTCTGTAATGAAAAATTGTACGATTTCTGAAAAAAATCTACTATTAGCATAAGCAACAGAATAAATAGATCTTAGAGTGTGAACTCGTAAGTTCTCTGAAATTTTCTCAATATATTCTGGCATGAGAATCAAAATCTAAAGAATCTAAAAAGAAGCTCCCTCGAAAAGCAAGCAAAAGTAAATGATAAAATTATTTCTTGTTTTGCCAAAGACATAAACAGATTTGCTACTAATTTAACCAAATATTTTCTTCTAAAAAAGTATCACAACGACTTTAGAAGAACAACAAAAAATGGTTAACTATCTAAGGATATCTACTATGCTCGACTTCAGTGCATTCACCAGAATCCAGGATCTCTGTAACACAGAGAGCGAGAAACAGAGAGAGAGAGAAAGAGAGAGAAGCGCGAGAAGGTGGCAGCACACACGGCACAGTCATGAACCGGGTAGGGGAGAAGGTCCGAGCTAAGCACGGCCCGTGTTCACTAGCGCACCAGCATCAGCAGTCGCGAAGTGGCAGTGGCACGAGCTACGCGATAGCCGGCAACGGTAGAACACACACATACACAGACACACGTACACACACAGACAGAACCAAGTATCGCGCTAGATAAGGATAGCAATATAGCAATGATTGAGTTCGACAGAGGTATATAAAAAACACTACTCACGAGGATTCACTGAGGATCGACTAACCGTATACTATCAGTGAAGCAGCGCTCGAAAATAAGATGAAAGAGTAGACGCGTCGCGACGTTTACTACTGCGGATGCGGAAGGGCGCGTCGTCGTCGTCGTAGTCGTTTCTCTCTCGTGCGGCTTTTTTTCTCTCTTTCTCTCACTGTCCATCGAGAAGTAAAGAAATAAATAAAACGTTCACGATAGTAAGCCCTTTTTCTTGCCGTTGTTCATTCAGGAGGCAATGGATGATTGCCTAAAGCCGATTACAAGATTCGATGAAAGAACAGTGGCGAACAGTGATAATAGTTGATCCTTGGTACTGGCAAGAACGACTATAGTACGTCTGGCAAACGTCTGACGCGCCAGACGGCCAAGCCGTGTGAGCCAGTCGAGCGAGCCGGTGAACAAGTCTCACAACGAGTTTCACACGACCAACGTAAGACTATCCTATCGAAATATACCTTTATTTCATGAATTTCACACTTATACGCTGAATTTTGTAGTGTTGGAAAAAAATTCTAGTCTTGTGTCGTGGATTTGTACAGGAATAAAGAAAAATGGTCTGCTACGAGAGTTGCGATGCGCGTGCAGCAGGAGACAGAGATTGAGAGAGTGTGATGAGGATTTGTGAGTTATAGTCGGTTTTTTTTTGTTTTTTTTTTTGTTTTTTTTTTGGAGGATTGTCATTGCTGGACAATTCTGGTAAAACTATAGAGAGTGTTTCTGCTGGATATTCTGGAAATAACAGGAACTTGACTTGTGAAGTCTTCGGAGAAATGAAAGGAGTGAAATGTGGCGAATTTCGTGTGTGGGGAATAATATCGTAAGGAAAGCACAGGCAGCGATGCTTCTCACGGCTGTAACATCGAGCTGCAGCACCAAGAGGTCATCGTCGTCGAAGCCGACGATCGAACGAGCTCTCAAATAAGTTACGTTGAATATCGGCATGATGACGAAGTTTTGTCTCACGATACTACGTTACTGCTATCACGATTTTGGAGACTTTTACGCTATGCCGGCGCTTGTGTAGGAGGAACGACGTGGGAGAGAGTGAGAGAGACGTTTGTTTCGTAACTGTGGAGAATCGAAAATTCGTAAAAAGTATTTGTGCTAATTGCAAAAAAAATTTCAGAAGCGGAAAAATGTACGCATTTGTAATTCACGTGTAAGTACATTTTTGGGCAGCGCGTTGAATTTTGTACGACGTGCACACACACACATACACATACACACGCAGGAAACGGGAAGTGAAATAAAACGGAGTGTACAAGTGGTTTTGGTGTGTTGTACGATTATAAGAAAGAGAAACAACGAGGGAACGTTGGATTGTGTCAGAGAATTTTTTTGTTTGTACTCTGAGGTTGAAGATCCCTAAAATTACTGTGCGAATTGAAAATACAATAAAATTGGCTTTAATAAATTTGCACAAAACCGAGAAAAAGCTAAGAGAAGGCATATTGGACAACATCTAACACTGATTTATTTCGTATTCCGGGCTCGAAAATCCCAAAAACTTTTGTGCTAATTGCAAAGAAATTCTTGGTAAATCCTTTGTCTACAAACGACAAGAGAAAAAAATATTAACACATTTTCAATTAACTTACTAATAAATGACAAAAATTTCAAAAGTACAGAAGATAGGTTGAATACCCACCAAAACACACACACATGAAACCGAAAGTGAAATGAAATATATAGTGTTCGGGTGTGTTGTGCGAGTGTAAAACAAAGAGGCAACGAGGCAATTTTGAATAGAGTCAAAAAGAGGTTTATTTCGTACTCTAGGGTCAAAATTCCCTAAAACAGTCTCGCGCTAATTACGAATAGAATTTGTACGATACCGTTTGCCAATAAATTATAATAAAGAAAAAATTGACACATTTTCCAATTAACCGATAAAAAAATAAAATTTTCAACGATACAGAGACGGAGCCAAGAGGAAGGGACATTGAATACCGGCGAGCAACAACACACATGAAACGGGAAAGTGGAATCAAAGATAGTGCTGTGTTATCTGGTGTGTTGTGAGATTGTAAGACAAAGGGGCAACGAGGGAATTTTCGATAGTCAAAAAGACCTTTATTTCGAACTCTGAGGTCGAAACCCCCCTAAAATTACTGTGTAAATTACAAAGAAATTAGTGCAATATCTTTCACCTCCGAACAATCTACAGTAATAATAAAATTGACTTATTTCCAATTAACAGGCAAACAAAAATTACCAAGATTTTTCAACAATAAAGAGAAGAGGCTAAGGAGAAAGAAAGACAGCTTTACGTTGAATCCCGACGAGCGACTCTTACAGGAAACGGGAAGTGAAATAAAACGCAGTGCGTATACGAGTTTGTTCTCGTTTTGCCTGTCGAGTGGAGGAATAGAGGCAACGTTGGATAGCGTGAAACAACCGTCGAGATTTTAATCGCTCTTCGTGCACCGAGAGAATATTATCGTGCATTACGTATATCATTATAACATATAAAGGAAAATACTACAAGACGCACACCTGGGGAGATGTAAAAGTGCGTTAGAGTGATAAATTGCGTATGAGGGCATATAGGAAGGAGGCGGTAAGCCTCTCGTTCCAGGAACACGGTGATCCTGCCACGAGGAAAAAGAGCAGCAGCAGCAGCAGCAGCAGCAGTACATCGAGACAGCTACTACGCGAAAAACTACGACAACGAGGCGGTAGAGCTTGCGCAACTGGCACGTTCGTCGTTACTACGAGGCACAAGGTTCCGGCGCCGGTCTGGCCAACAACGACCGTGACTACTAGACCCGGCTGCTCCACTCGGTCACGATCGCATAGCTCCTCCTCTTCGCCTCCGCCAACGCCGACGCATTCATTGCGACACTCTCATTCTATTCTTCCTGTGGATACAAACATCCTTCGGGACTTTAACGTGAAATATCTTGGAATTGGCACGAACTTTTATGCCTAAAGTGACTGAGGGAAGATCTCAGAATTTTTTTGCCCATTTCGGCGAAGGAAGACAAAGGGCTTAACACTGTTTTCTTTTTTTTTTTCTTTCTTTTTGTATTTCAAAGACTGACGTGATAATTACACATGGAATCCAAGAGACCACCGTAACGAGACTTGAGTTTGAGAGACTGGTATAGCGGTTTGGTGATTGGTTTTTGTTTGTTTGTTTGTTTTAGTGAAAGCTTTGAAACAGGGGTTTATTAGTGGTGAAAGAAAATAAGAAATAAGTGTACGAAAGTGGGATTTACGTGTATAACAAAAAAGATTAACGAACTATGCTGAAGTTTTTAACGCACAAGCTAAGGACTCACTCGCTGAACGAGGATCCGAATCAGGAAAAGGTGAGGCTTTCCTTCGTTTTTATTGAAACTTTGATTGCTGGGTATGTGAGATCTTAGATTTTTTTTATTTTCTTTTATTATTTTCAAAAATATTCATCGAGCTCACTTTATTTGGTTGTTTATTTCATCAATAATTTAAAGTTCATTTTTTTTTTACAATACACCACCATATTGGTTGAATTATAATGCATTAAAAAAAGGATTTACTATAAAAATCATTTTAAAAGCGCTATGAAAAAAGTAATGGGCGATTATTTCCTCCATTACTGAATATCCATTTTTTTTTGTTTCTACAGAATTTTTAAACGAATTAATCGAAAAAATGTTTTTCGATTAATCTAATTAAAAATTATCCAGAATGGTCTCGAAGGGTTAAACTGATACGCCAAGCGATCTATACTAAAAGATCTGCGCAATGATTTTTTTGTAGAATTATGCCTTATTGCTTGTATATTCATATATCTCAGCAAATAATACATGAAATGAATTGAAATGTACATATTCCAAGCTTTTTCTTTTGGTTATTCCTACGTGCACCTTCTTCAGATTTTTACATTTTTATACCTCACTTCCCTTGTTTTTCCTTCATCCCCAATCCCTTCCAAATCCCCCCAGCTGCGTCTGTAGCCTTCTTACCCTCTACTGCATCGCATTCGTCAGTGGGCACAGGGAAACTACGGAAAGACCTGTGCCAATACAGTCGGTCTTGAATTCGCTTCCCGTTGCCGGAGCTAGAGTGCGTCTCGTTGGGTGTAAACATTGGACTACAATCGGATATTGGACTGCATCGGTCCTCTGATTTAGAGGCGAGCACGCTAACCATTAGACCATCGTACCGGTTTGATATTCTAAATTTAAATAATCTAAAAAAGCTGTCCAAGCTTAGTGGAAATAGCTTCAGAACCCGTTCAGAAACTTAGTTAGGGTTTTATTCCGGGTCCATCTAGTCTTCCTTAATTAATTACAGGGCCTATCAGGGAAATTTAACAACTCCCATTATAGGTTGGTCACACTTGAAGCAATGGGACCTTTATAGGGTTTTTCTTGTCGGGGCCCACAAAAGCTAGCATACGAATCCCCTACAAAAGGAACGAACAACATTAATTATATCATTACCCACTTACTACTGAAAATGATTTAAACGCTGTATTATGTGATTAGTATTTTCCAATTAATTTTTCTTTTGTTCTTTTTCGTTTATATAGAAGCAGCTGTGCCAGCGAGCACAGTGTCCACCACCTTTTTCCGAGTTATCTCGGATCGGGAATTGCATTATAGTACATATTAATTGCTGAAATAATTTTGTCATCGAACGTGTACATCCATTACATACATAATACCTTTTGTTTTGATACTGAATATATTCCGTGCGTCACGCGCGGCTGAGAGTTCTGTCACCTCTCTCTGGTGACGAAACTCTGACGAACCGAGAGGAAAGTAGGGGCATCGTGGCGCAGTCCCTCTCTCTCTCTCTCTCTCTCTCTCGATTCAGAAATACAGGCGTAGGATAAGGAGAAGAAGGAGGGGGTCCGACAGTGCGCCGGTTTCTCCCTCCCCTAATTCACGAAAGTACGACGACCTTTCTTTCCCTAACGTACATCATAGGAGGGAAGAGAGCGAGAGACCGAGAGAAAGGCTCTCTTTGTTCTCCTCTTCGGGCAAACGAGCCCTTCCACGTCTGTACCTCCTTGTGCATACTATAGTTCGCAATTATCCAGGAAACTCGCGTATAGAGATTATCTCGAGAGCGCATCATGCTACGTGGCTGCTGGATAAGCGCGTGCTGGTCAGGTAGAGAACCTAGAGAGAGAGAGAGAGAGAGAGAGAGAGAGAGAGAGAGAGACAACAAAAAATAGTGAGGAGAGGAGCAAGTGAGTAGCAGCGCATCGATCGCCTTAACGAATGTTACAATGTATCAGGTAGATACCCAGAGACGGACAGTTGATTTATAGCACGGACTGAATTCTTTCGAGTTTACACAGAACTCTCCTACTACTTATACAGTCACTTCTAACTGAGAAAAAAAAATTAATTTCAATATCGATGTCGATTAAGATTTAATTAATTTTTTTTTATTAAAACACTGATAGATGTAATTGAGATATATTTAATAAGGTAGGGGAATTCGAATAGTGAATCTAGGGAATTATTATCTTGATATCTATTTGTTTCGTTTAATTGGGATCTTGTAATTCAATTGTACACGTTTTCACTTACACTCAACATTTTTTTTTAAATTAATATATTTATTTGCATAAAGGTCGAGACCATCATTCCTTATAGTCGGATCATTAGGAATATAAAATTCGAATGGATTTCCAAAATCTTAAATATAAATTGAAGTAAATATAAATTGAAGGTGGGCTTAGTTGGGTTGGGTGTGTTTTAGGTTCCTCTGAATAAGATGCTGATAAATAAAATAGATTAAATACATAAATAAAATACAGTGAGAAAAGAGTATTTCAACATTTATTTCCGTCTACTGTTACAGCACAATATATTATACCAGAGTAAGTTGTTGAGCTTCACCTGAAATTCTCGGTATGAACGCAAAATGCTTCTGGAATATTATATGTATGGCGATGGTGTCCCATAATGGGGAGAAAACGCGCATCCCCAGTCGTCACGCAACCGGGACTGCTTCACGGGGTGTTATTTTTCCCCTCTGGTATGATTCCTCACGTAAAATCTCGAGGCACGTATGTGTCCCTCGTACGTAGCGCGAGTTATATTAGAATGTGAGTGCGTATGAGCGACAGCAACAACATAAGCAGGAGAGGCACTGTTGGTGCTGTTCAACGCCCCAGAGAGAGCCCTGCAAATAAAGAATGCATATCGCGTGTACGATAGTATGTACATCGAGACCAAAGCATCGCACGTAGATGCGTCACGTTTTCGCTCCGAGGGTTCCCCTCCCCACCCCATCCCCCCTCCTTCGCGAACACCACTTTTTCCCCCCCATGCGTTTTTCACATCGCCATTCTCTCGATTTTACTGTAAAATCTAACAAAGAATATGTTATCGTTGAAAGTGCATCTGTACTATGTATTTCTATGCGAATAATGCAAGAATCTTTCATCGAAACTACTGCGTATCATTGCGTGGAAAAAAAAATAAATAAAAAATAAATAAAGATATACCAACTGCACATGGGACAACTCAATCAGGTGACCGGATGTGTGACTCGTAAAGGTCTTGAAAACATTCCAAGGTATTTGTAAATAAACAGCAGTCCGTTAACCTTGAGCGGAATCAAATGTAATGTATTGAATAGGACTTCTTTTTTCGGGTCAACTAAAGTCCTACCAGTGTTTTGTAGTAATACTGTAGATACGTTTAGCTATAAACACCAGTTTTTGACTTTTTCCTCTTATTACTGCGCGAATCCGGGAATCATTTATTGTTCTTTCTAGCGTGCTTTTAATATTCGGAGTGGCATATTGACCGCTTCAATAGACGACCACGGTGCTGGATACACACTTTCGTAGCCGGTCGCTAAATTGAGTAAACATCCCGCTCTCTCTCTCTCTCTCTCTACGTGGGTTATCGTGTATATTCTTGTACACACGTATATACGGACACACGACGCTTATCAAGATTTACTTAGGAAGATAGAAGCTCTATTTATGGCCCTGGACGCGAAACTGACGCCTGTTTCCGCTCGGTTTCTTTTTTTTTTTTTTTTCTCTCTCTTTTTTTTTTACTCGTGTACATACACTTTGCGAGATGCATCTAAGTGTGGCTGCATTTGCATGCACAAAGGCCTTCCTCAAGGCTTTTTTAAATTTAAGCGTTTTTCGAAAATTAAATAAATCTGTTAAACAAACGTATATCGGTATTGTTCAATACATTTTTCTTTGTTTAGGATATCAAAATGTATTGTGTGAAAATGCAATTCTCTCGATACTGTCAATAATTGAACTGCTTGCTTATTTATTTGTAAAGAAAAACTTTGGGTTCAGATTGAGAAGCCTTTTTTTTTTTTTCTTTTAGGCAGTCATATTCATCCGAATATTTTGAATTTCGAATTTTGGAATGTTGATTAAGAACAGATTTTAATTGAAATCCGATGATTAAATTTTCATTTTTTACTGTTTTGAATATCCGAGATTTCAAACAAACATATTCATTCATTTCTGTCTGTCTGTGTCGTCCAAAAGCGCAATAACTTTTTAAAGAAATTGTAGATCGCACTGAAATCCACTGTGAATCTTCTATGAATAAAATATAGTTTTGATATTGAAATTGAAAACAAACCACGCTTTTACTACTTTAATTTAAACGCAAACAAAAAAACAAAACGAAACGAACTTGTTTTCACGTTTCAGTTTTCAACTTCAATATCAAAACTAGTAAACGAAAATCGGTTCACATGTTCGTTCGTAACTGCTTTACAAACAAACAGAACGAAATGTTAAACGTTCGAGTTAAAACCGAGACTTCACTTCGCTCGGTCAACAGTAATGACCTACGCAATTGATCATCAATATTTGTGAATGACAATAACTATATTTACAGGCGGATGACGACCACGATTCGGGCACAGAGTCCGACGACGAGTTTCAGGATGGTAGCGGCATCGCGGATGAGCCCTCGAGTCGTGAGTACCTTTTAATCATCATCTATCATGACCGCTGATGAAAATATACATCAATATCTCGAACAGCCACTGTTATCGTGACCCTTAACGATGATTGATGTTAATATTATACGATCACTGTACTTAACTAATTATTAATTCGATATTCTATTGGGTCCGTCTAGGTACACGCTGTGAATAAAATTTCGCGAACTTCTGGTGCATCAGATCCTCGATATTGGCAGTTTTTATTTTTAGCTGGATTATTTAACAGCTTCATACGATTTCGTATGTTTTTTTCGTATATATCGTTTGGAAAGCATTTCCTGAAGAAGAAAATATGAGAGCTGGATAGCTAAAATCTGCTGACTGGTTTGATCCGACAGCTATGCCAAGTGAAATATATTCCATTTCATCTCACAGTCATTGTTTAATGACTCCAGTTTCTGAAATATGGAATTTAAAAAGCCTGAAAGAAATGCACGGAAAATACTTTGAGGTATATTAGTTAAATCGGACTAAAAAGAGGTGAATTGGAAGAGAATGCTTAATGTATTCAAGGTCGACGACAGAGATAGTGCAAATATTTGCATTAAAACGCGGCATCGTTTTCACGGCGCACCATATACTCTCTTAACGTTGCTGCAATTCCGCTATATGCAACGCGCAGTGTTGCGAGATTAAGTCGCGTGCGAGAATCCCAAACAATGTAATTAGTTGTTCGGTCTAACGGGTTCCCTCGGGTGCGGAAAGGAGTTGCATCACAAGTCGAGCTATCAGAGCACACGATACATATGATGCACATATTGTGAGTAATCGTATGGGTGCGGTGTGAAAAGTTTGTGTAATGCGATACCGACACAATTCCTCTGCCACTTTGTGCTTTATTTCTTCTCAACGTTGGAATTTTTCCGGACTTTAATTAGCTCGGATGGTGTGCGTTGATTAAATTCTTCCGGAGTATGTTGACTCGATGAGAATTCAAATAATTAACTTAATATTTTTTTTTCTTTTCTTTTCTTTTTCCTTTCTCTGAAGAAAAAAAAATCTGTGCGTCCTCCAGCTGTCGTAAATTTTTCATTATCGAGCTGAATAGTTATTTTCAAATGTTAATCAATGTTAAAGAACGATCGGTATTGAATTTAAGCAAAATCTATAACAAGATTTGGCTTTTTATTTGAAGCTATACATTTTTTGTAAACATACTAAAATAACGACGAAATAATGTGCATTTTTTTTTTTTTTGTTAACGAAAGAATTTATCAGTTTGAATTTACAACGAGTCAGACAGAAGAGCATTTGCAGTTTTGTATGTGTCCGGTTCACCGAGAGATGTCAGCTCATCATCTCACTGGCGCATTAATCATTTTCTCGCATTCTATACACGAAGTTTCCGAAAGAGAGATTGGCTATGAGCCTATAGTAGTCACCATGGTTGTGTACCTACCGCATCGCGGATATTAATCATCGATACGTCGCAAAGGTTCAACGGCGATGGATTCATGCGCGGCTCTCTCGTGCACGCGACGTTGAGGTATAAAAGGAGATCAGGCTCGGGTATACCGCTCTCGAGCAGACGGCGGATCTGTTGAAATAGCTCTTGAGCCCTTACACCCTTTTGTATACCTTGGCGGACTCACGTGATGCGAAGGAAAGGGAAGAGCGATAAATTCGTACGAGGACAAGGTATGTCTCGAGTCCTTGAACGTCGAATATCCTATCTTGCTTCTACAAAAGCAGTTGAATCCATTCTCGATCTTATTTACTTGGGTACACTGGTTGCTTTCGATGACTTTTGGATTTAAAAAATTGTCATTCTGAGTCGTCATTTCAAATATGGCTTTGTAGTAATGCTGAAGGGAAGCGGTGGGAAAATTTCGCTACTTGAAAGTAGCTCTATTTTTTAAACAATTAAATTAACCATTGCTCGTACATTCACAATCTATAGTTTGGTTTTACCAAAATTTGAGTATTTCACGACGAGGATTAAATCTGAAAAAATAAGAGCCAATTTTAATGAAGATATTCAGGATATTGACTTTGAATTATAATTATTTTAAACATTTATCTTTGTAAAAAAAATTGATAAACAAAATAGATCATTTTTATGTGTGTAATAAGTTCTACGATTTTTGCAAATACATATGATTTTTTTATCTATCGCTCTGCCTAATTAATAAGAGGAGAAAATTACGGTGACGATCATGAAATAACAAAAATAGAATTTCGATTGTTATTTTACCACGTCACAGATCAAAAGAAATAACGATAATTTTCTGTAATTCGAGCACGTAAAATTAATACGTGTAGCTACAGACACAGATTATTATTCACAAAATTAAAAATGTGATGACAAATAATAAAATAATGCATATCGATGTTACGTAAGCGATCAGTGAGTCCAATATTTTGAATAGTATCCTTAATAGATAGTTTTGCTACGGAGTATTAAAAATTTATATGGAGCAACAAGCTCAATGTGTGTATTTTTTTTTCTGTTTTCTCTGGATTCTCGTCGTGGAAGCCTCGTGTGATTCTCTCCGGTATGCAAGGGTATAGATAAATAGATAGATAATGAGAGTATACATAATACGAAAGAGAGAAGAGCGAAAGGCTCAATCGTGCGTGACCTCCCCTGTTATCGATGTGAAAGAAAATCAAGTTCAGGCGCAGCCGTACGTTCACTGTCGACACGGGACGGCATGCACATTGGCTGCAACGTTGCCCGGTCAGCGAGCCGGCCAATCGATGCACCGATTACACGCCGATGAATGGTGCACTATAATAGTCACCCGCTTCATTAATAAGACGGAACTTATTGCCTCTGTGTGTATCTGAACCGAATCGTATACCCGTCGATATCTCGCCACACGTTGCAGAAATAGACAAAACGTTTTTTTACCCTCCTTTCGCGCATGTTTGCCAATGAATTTTTACAACTCATGACATTGTAGGGCAAAAAATATGAGAGCTTCAACTGCAATATCTGTTATCGCATATCCATTACTTTTGTGGATGTAAAAATAATATTGCCGTATGAATTTAGAAGTGCAATGACGAAATATTTTATTCGTGGGATTTAAAATATCTGACTGCGAACCGAAAACATATATTTTTTAACGCGAGATATTGACGACAGTCTTTTATCACTCGCTTTTTAAACTCGGAATGGCAAACTGGAGCTTCAAAAAAATATACAAATTATTTTTTTTATTTCAGGATTAAAGACACTGGCGTGAAATCGAATTTCCACAAGAACCTAAATATATTTTTTCAATATTTTTGATTTTGCAAGTTATTTTATATTATCATGCTGTTATTGTCATATTATTGTTCAAAAGTATTCTAAAAATACAGACTGCAGTAAAGTGCAAATGGAGTGATAAAATGACTTAACTATTGGTTTAATATTTATTTAAAAAACATTTAGATACTCGTGAAACACGTTAAAAAATCTATGCAAATATATGTTTGAGTACACGGAGCAAAATGAAAAGTAATAAAAATCAATTTCACGACTCGAGAAGCAAACACAGGAATGTTTTTGTTTTCGTATTTTTGAATAAAAAATAACTGGAATGACATTGGAGTTTTTAAGAGCAAATATATGAGAGAATGTGTGAGAGCCATGGGTGGTAATTTATTGCCCAGAGCACGCTAATAACGGCATGCAGTCCGCTATTTTATAATAATATAAAATGTAAATTTCACTGGTACACAAGTAATTTTTTTTTCTGGAATACACAGCATTTACACGATGGCAATTTTTGCTGATGGTGGGACTAAAAAATACGTTTCACACCAGAAAATATTCATGATCAGCATGAACTTTTCCATTTGATTTTTTTTTCTCTGTAAAAATTCATAAAATTATCATTTATTTAAGACAATTATTTTTTTAAACAACCATTCTAATCTACGGCCTCGCTTAAATTTTACATCACTCCTATGCTTTAATATACCAGTTGGTCAAAAAAATGTCCTGCAATATAAATTAACAAATGTGCCATATTCCATAGTAATTCACACAAAATAAAATCCGACTCTCTTCGATCTAGCTACTATTTTTTTATAATGTCCTTATCGCTGAAAAGAACACCTGCGATTTTTATTTTCAGCCGTTCTTGATTTATATTAAAAAAAAAAGAATGAACAATTTTGAAAATTCTAAACGTTATTCACAAAACATGATTTTGACATAAATAATATGGCGAGTTTTTTCAACATCTAACTTTCTCGGTCCTAAATCTCCACCTTGTCAATATCTGACGCACGGTCAACGATCGTTGGACATACCTCACATATCTGCGTGAAATTCATATGTATAACACATACATACATATATATATATATGCCGTATTACCATCCTACATATTACCTATGCGTTGACCCCGGCACAGCAGGTGCTCGCCATAAATTCTCTTCAATAATTTACGGTGTACTATTAATTAGGATTAATCGCGCTCGTGCGGATACGGGTGGTGCATTACGCAGGTTCTCTAGGGGTTCTCCTGCTTCTATGCTATGTACGCCACCAGCCTGTCCGTATAGTAGTAGTATCACGGGTAGTATCTACTGCCGTTGGTGGCTACCGAGCCCAGCCTCGAGCTTACAACGTTACTATACTTTGCTTATAGCCTCGATCGTGCGCGTCGGCTAGCCTCTACTCTACATATATATTTATATATACTCTACATATATATTTATATATATATGTATATATGTATATAAAAGAGGCGAATCGAGCATACACCGCGACGTCGGCGGCGGTGGCGGCGGCGGCGGCAGCAGCGAACGAGAGCGCGAATTCTTTGTTGGTACGGCGAAGCGCAAACGCGACCTGATCAATACCCGAGCCGGAGAGTTACCTACATACGTATCTACCTCTACCTATACCACCTTTTCTAGTCCTCTCTCTCTCTCTTTTTTTTTTTCTTCTCTGTTTGCTTTTACACGCTAAAAACGAAACTCTATTTTTGCTTCATTTAGCAATAATTTTTTGTCTAAAAAAGTACATAACTTTCGAAATTGAAATAAATATTTTTAAGTTTTTGGTTTATAATTTAAAAATTAAGGATTTGGGCTTTGTCTTTATTTTGTATTTTTTGAAAAAATTGTACGAGGAAAAATGTTAAATAATGTTAAGTTTTTTTTTTATAGTCGCTGTGAAAGATGGGTGATTATGTGAGAACAATGTGTGAGATTCTAATTTGTAGACTCGGCTTTCTTTTTTTTTATCCAAATAGAACGAGTTCCTTATAAAATTATGAAAATTAAATGGCAATTTAGTAGCAATTTTATATATAAAAATTGATGTTTACCGAAATTTGAGTACTAAAGAGAACTTAACAAAATTTATTATAATTATTGTCTTTCGATAGTATTGTAAAATGAATTGATTATTCTCAAACAATCGATTTCTATAAAGAAAAAATATCTTATATATTGCGAAGAACCATCTACAATTCTTTTTATATAAATAAAAATTTCAAACCACTGTACTCTACACTTACTACTTCAATTCTATAATTTACTTAATTGTTAATTTCATTTTCTTCAAAAATCAAAATTTGTTTGTCCACAAACTCATACAATTTTTTTTTAACATCGAATATGATTTCTAAACGTTTTGACACATTTTAATTAGATTGGCATATAAAACTCCAAAATAAATGTTCACCGTCACAGCTTCCTCAGTGAATAATTAAAATTTCAATTAACAGTAAAAAAAAAAAAAGTTGTCCTATCAGTGAATATTGCAATAATTATTTTATTATCATCGAAATTTCCGTTTGACAAAATTAACAACATTTCACATTAAATGTGTTAAAAGTGTGTAAAATCGAAAAATTCGCAAACTGTCGTTTATCACTTTGCTATTTTAAGAAAAAGGTCGTAAGTGCACAAAATAACTTTTCATTAAACTAACAAACAGATTTGTTATTTACTTAACAAAATTATTTTTAGCACAACGCTTACACTATTTTTTTCTCACTTTAACTGTTTTAACAATAAAAAAAAACTATATCCCAAAATGCCTCTTTATTAAAGTAACAAACTCTCACTTACTTTAAAGAGTCCCTTACGAAACCAAGTATTCCCATTTTGGAAAATTACTGTTTTACTATGTATATACAAACCGAGTGTAATTCACCAACGTGACTTACTCTTGCAACGAATATAATGAAATCGAGTCAACGAGAGTGTTATTAAAAACGGAATTGTGACAAGTCAATCGGATAAATAAAAGGGAAATCGATTTTAAGAGAATAAGAAATAAAAAGAGAGAGATAGATAGGTAAATCTCGGACGAGTGTAACGTTCGAACGCAATAATACGATACATATATATATATATATATATATATGTCACGTGCGGAGCAGACGTACTTTCGTGTACGTTTCATTCAAGTTCAGGGTCGCTCCGGCGCGTTATATAATAACGCCCGGATCTCGCCTCCTCCCACTCGTTCTATCTCACTCTCTTGCTCTCTAACTCTATTCCTCTAGTAGGGGCCTCTCTTGGTATTATTAACCGTTCGCAGACAGCGAATACGATTATCTCGTCGATGCGTCAAAGCCACGTAATCGCTTAACTCTTGCGATTCTATCGGCAGCTCGTTATTGTTTTGTCGTCTTCGAATAGGACACTCGATATTTATATGTCAGGTCGAATCGCGTGAGAATGAAAATAGCAAATAGCCTTGAGTGATTTTTTATTTTTTTTTTTAATCATCTGAACATTTTAGACAATTAGTCGAAATTCCGTATAACATAAATTTGTAATTATTTATTTAAGAAATTTGGCATTTATGAGGGTTTTTGCAAAAATAATGTTATTAATAAACGTCCAAAGCCCAACAAAGGTCTTAGATTGATGAGGGTAGCTTAAAACTGTGTCTTTATTTCACTATTGAAAGGTGCAGCATCAGTCATTAAGGTACTTTCAAATATAATAACATCATTAGTGTACGAAAAGAATATTTTCCATAATACAATTTTTTTTTATATTTAAAATCAAAGCTTTTAGGAAAATCATGATGTTTACACTGCTATTTTTCTTCAGCGTTTTCATCAGAACTATATTACATTTCGGTATGATAATGTAACTAATATAATACACTTGAAGAAAAATAGATTTCTATGAAGAAAAAAAAGATGTCAAGCCTGCAAATATTATTTTTTAAATAATTGTTCATGTCCGCTATTAATCTCCATTTAATAACTCAATGCCATAATTGACTATGAATATTTCCAATATTAAACATGTTCGAATAATTACCGTGTATATCAAAAATTTTCAAAGTTTTCATAAGTTTCATTGCTATACCGTAGACTAATTTCACATTGCACTGCTATATTCATTTTAATATACCCAGTTTATGAATAAAACTTCCAGTTTCGTACTGTTAATTTCCACTAGATTTTTTTTTTTCAACAGTTTTACATAAAAATGAAAAATGCATATGTTAAATTTGTTTCCAACTAGAATTTCGGTAAGAAAGCCGGAGGATAAAATTAACACGATATTCGTAATCTTCCACCCGCGAAATTCTTTAGTGCTTGACGACGAAAGTGACTGAGGACATAGAACGAGGATGTATGAATGTAAAGGTAGGGTTAAAGGAAAAGCGGCTTTCCCAAACAATCGACCTGATCCTATTGTACATACATACATATATATATATATATATATATATATATGTAAATTTGTAGGGGGGAGTATGAGGTAGTGCATAATCGTGGTAGAGTCTATGCATGGGCGCTCCCATGCCGCACTCACACCGCCTCAACCTAACAAATCCTTTTGTGTCCAGTGTCTCATTGTCGATATTACAATGGCCGTCACATCCCGCTAATGAATTTATGCCTGGCGTGCCTCGGATCCTAATGCCGTCGTCCTGACAGCAAGGCTCTTAGCGCTGCTGCGCTGCGCTTCGACGCCCCCCCCCCCCCCCCCCCTCCTACCCCTTTCCGACCCTCGCGTGTCGCTTCTCCGATATAGCGCAGGTATATAATCGTGCCTATTACACACGCATAGCGAATTCGTGTGTACTTGCGGTGTGGACTCACCGTTCGTATACCTCGGCGGCAGAGGGATTCTTATCATTTGCTTTGACACGCAAACTAATATTTCACGCGCTGTATACTCGACACCCTTTGTGTTAATCCTTTAACATTCTTTGACTCCAGAAACTTTCATGTACGTTATTTCATTTTTGATAAAAAGAAGAAAAAAAAAAAAAAAAACGACTGTCATATGGAAACGAAGCAATATGTTAAAGGAGTCCTCTTGTATTTTTTTTGTTTTTGCATACCAGGCGAGAATAATTTTAAATGAATTTCTTGTTATAAAATAATTGGTAGATATTTGTATTGTGTGCAGAAGAAAACAGAAAGAATTTAAAAATTTAAGAATTTAAAAGCGAGAATCGTCAATCGAAAGAATTACTTCTAGTGTCCTATGATTTTTTTTTTTTTTTTTTTTTTTTTTGGAAGAGTAATCCGTAATTACGACTAAAGTTGGTAGATATTGTATTGGACCTGAATCGACAAAGCTGTTTGAAAATCGTGGCATTAAAAAAAAAGTATAGATTTTATTGAACACGCCTTTAACTCGACAACGATTTCATGTATCGAGCTGAAATTTTAAACTTAAGAATAGCAGTTGAAAAAAAAAGTTGTCCTTGCAAAACCAATTTGGTCAATCGTTGGAGCCGGAAATTTTGAAGTGTAAAATATTTGGATCGATGAACTTAGCTAGAAAGAAAATGAATATAAATAAATTTTCTATTGAATTTGTAAAGCAAGTTTTTATTTATTTTTTTATTAATAACTTAATATTTTTCTTTTCACGGTTTTCTCTTGAAGTACCTACATTCTAATAAAATCAAACACATAGTTAGGCATCCTTAACGCTTACATGAAATTGCATCGATGAATTAATGTACAAAAAAGAAATAGCACTTGCGAAAAATATTTTATTTTTTATTTTTTGTGCTTCCGCAGCAATAATTTTTGCCCACGTAAAAAAATTTATCTGTGCTATTGCTGCATCATTTAATTATTATTTAATTATTGAATTCACGTGCTGCGGTTTGGACGGAAAATTTAGGAACTAGTGACACTAGATGGAGGAGCACAGATGACTCAGTAATAAAGGGGCCCCCGACATCTGGAGAGCATTAAAATGTTCGGGCAAGAGCGAAAGTGAAGAAGCGGATTGCGTTATGTTATATACTCGTGTCGCCCAGCAATACCTCTCTGAATATGAGTGATATAAACCGGCAAGAGAGAGAAATTGTGTCTACGAGAGACGAAAGTGGCCCCCGCTTGCTGTCGTACGCTTATTCATACTACAGTGGTGATTCAGTGGCAGCGGAATAACACGTTATTTCATTCGTATGGCAGTCTGATAGTCACAGCAGCAACAGCAGCAACTGCAGCAGCAGCAGCAAGAGAAGAGACAATCGTAGCGCGTGGGTGTGTAACAGTATTACAGGCGACCAACGGCAGCTTGTCGTTTCACAGTGCTCGCGTGGTTTCGAGATTCTATATACGTTTACTACTTCCAGCACAGTTGCCAGAGTAGATTGTACGTCTGTCTCTGCACACTACTGTATTATCTACCGCCAGAGATAATTCGATACTCCCGCATTCGCGTTGTATACACTGAAATGCACTATGCTATTTACTTATAGCATTGGCGAACACGAGGAAGTAGTAACGATGATTGTCCGAGAAACTTTGTATCTGCTGCTACGCAAACGTAACCCGAGAGAACTTTTATTCGATTAGAGCCTTCCACCCCTTTAAGAATGTTATGCAATAAAAGATAAATAAACAAAATTCGCGTAACTATTTGTGTGTATATTTTATGTATCTGCAGATATGTATATTGTTTCTGGGGCAAAACACGTCAAGACGGTCGACACAATTTTTCATGTCAACAAAACGTCTCCACATTTCTTCGGGATGTTGGTCTGGTGGAAGAAAAAACGTAGGAATTTTTTCAGATTTTTTTATTGCATACTCCAGCCATTGAAAATCGTTGATCATTTTTTATTTTTGTAACGACAATACTATGGCTCGCAAAAAAAAAAAAATTATAAGCACATCAAATTTTGGATTTTCAATGTACTTTCCAACTACATTTTTTTCGTAAAATTCTCCGATTTCATTTTTTTTATTAATTAATTCTTGTCTTTTGCATTAAATTACCACGATGTTCCATCGTTCGAAGAGCTGTAACTCTGGGATGAAATTGCCGCCCATCTTGCAAATTTTTTCAAAGATTCTAGATATTTCAAAGAAGAAAATGTGAAAATTTCAGCTAAATCGGTAGTGTCGTTTCGGAGGGAAAAAAAGTGGCAACTTTATTTAATTGAAAAATAGCATAAAATAAAATCGGCGAATTTTACAAAAAATGTTCTTGGAAAGAACGCTGAAAATCGAAAATTTGATGTTGTTATTTGACATTTTTAATAGCTGGAATATGCAATAAAAAATCGGAAAAAATGCCTCAAAAACGGGGATGCAGTTTTTCATTTTTTTTTTGCAGTGATTTTTTTGCGTTACAATGGAATTTGGCATTAGTATATTACGATACTTCATATAACCTGACATATTTGGCTCTTTGGATTCCAGTCATAGTCGTTGCCAGTCATCGTCGTCGTCGTTGTCAGTGAACTCGCTCTCGGCTCGTTTAACCGCGTGCAGCACTTCGCGGGATCTACGTGTACCCTTCATCCGTATACACAGGCTGCAATGCCACACCAGTGTTGACTATAGTTCGTCTGGATAATATACACTGGCTCTGCTATGGAGATTGTAGATAGGAACATACGTTTCTAGCTCGCGTAAAGTGCGGTATATACACACATATACGATATTCTACAGCATACTTACAACACGACGACGAGTGCTCACTCTATAGTAATGCACTAGTGTAGAAAATAGAGAGACAGAGAGAGAGAGAGAGAGAGAGAGAGAAAGAGAGAGAAAGAGAGAAGAGGGACTATGGAAAGGCGGATGCCGGCATGACGGTGCTGCGGTCGCTACACTATAGTACACACCGAGACGTAGCTAGTGAAGCTACCTCTCTGCGCTATTCTATGAGAGAGAAATAACGTACTATTCAGCAAGCGAACCCCAGCACACGGTGCACACCGTGCGCACCACTACCTTCGCCGCCACCGCCGCCACGGCTGCGATAAATGACCGGGTACAGTAATAAGCGCACATTCACTGACTCGCGATACTCAACTGGTATATGCATCCGTAGTACGCGCGAGGAGGCGAAAGAGCAGCTTTGGGTATATTATACCGAGCGACGGTACTACCAGCTAGACAGCTTGTGAATTTCGTTCTTGTGTGTTTCTCTCGCGTTACATACAACCGGCTATCTCAACGTACTAAGTGCTTCTGGCCACTGGCCACACGTTCGGATCAGCTCCGTGCACTGCCAAAACAACGGCGAATTAACTCTACTTAATTTTATCGCCGGAATTTCAAATCCCGCACGAGGGAGAGAGAGAGAGAGAGAGAGAGAGATGTTCAAATATGAAAATATGCACAACATGTACAACTTACACGCTTATCGCGTTGGCTATTGATAAATGGAAAGACTTTTAGAATGATGAAACTGCACTTTTTTTTTTGCAGATAGAATATGCGAAACATAGAATTTTGTTTTATCAAAAATTGTCGGATGTGTATTGATTTGGGTTTGAATAAAAAATATTTTATTCACTTAACTTCATCAGATTCGAGAAAACAACATCGAATTAACTGGTACTTAATTTTCTTGCAGGATCTCAAATTCGACATGAAGAGAGCTTTTCAGATGTGAAGATATATGCGATATGACAAGAATCTACAACTTTGTTTCACGATGCTATTTTCCGCGACTGGTGCGTTAAACTCGTTATCGATCTTCACTTGTGTCGTTGCTTCACTGCAATTTTACCCTGAGGATTTTACGTCTCGCTAAACATTGTTGTTCCTTCGCGATCTCGACCCCGTCTGGACTTACACATACTCTTTACGTTTCTCGCTCGTTGGCTTTTGAGCTCAACCACTTGCCACGCAATCTCGTCCGAAAATCGAGATCCCGAGCGCTTACGTGCTCCCGATAAGCGTTTACCCCTCGCACGAGGACTTAAGGTCACGTTGAAATCAGCTTTGAATATTTGTAATACCGAAATGGAGTGCATTTGTAACTTTTTACAAATCAGCAGAAACATTTTAACGCGAAAAATCTGACCTCAAGCTGAATACAAAGTATTTCAAAAATGAATAATGAAGAAAAATCGTTCGAAATTAACTAAAACTCTGCCGTCAAAAAATTAACGTAACTGCAAAAAAATCTTCTTTTGCAATTTTTTTTTTTTGCAAAATAGCAAAAAGGGAAAAAACCTGTTGAAAAACTGAAGTCTGTCACGAATTAAAAATAAAATTCTGAAGATGGCTTGATCGAGACGAAACATAAAATAAAACATTCACATTACTGAAGCGGGGTTGGTGTCAAAATAGCGAAAGATGCAAATTTCGAATGGACGAAATTTTGAATTTCAAAGTTAACGAAAGTTCTAACGGGGAAAGGTCGATCTTACGAGAGTGCGTAAAGTCTTATACAAAAATAAAGAATACCGAGATGTCGAAAGAATTTGATATCGAATGGACGAAACTACAAGGGGAGAAATATCAAATTGATGAGAGTTCGAACAGTTTATATCCCAAAGATGCAATATTTTGATTATTCAAATTACACACTCTATGAAAATATATATTCAAATAAATGAGTGTTTGAATAATGAAATTATCAAACTAACAATTATTCGACTTAATGGTCCGTCCAAATGAAAAATTCAAACATCTTGTCTTTCGTTATTGTAATTTTCATGGTTCTAGAATGTCTGGATATTAATAATTCCGAATTTTATTCATTCGAATTTTTCTACCCCACCCCTGAAGCGGCCATTCGTCGATACACAACCCAAATCATTTTTCATACACCGCTAAAGCATCAGCACATCAAAAGAAACATTTTACCGACTGTATCATAATTTCCTTGACATTTATGACATGTAACGAAGGATATTATTTTATTTGAAATGACGAGAAATGTTACATTGTAATTATTACAGATCTCATTCAATGACTATTAAAAAATAATCAATTACAATGTAGCTTTTGTATATTCTATATTAAATATGATACATCGGATGCGGAGTAATGTAAGCGTTCTTTTCATTAGTCATATTATTGGAATAATTCCCTCCTATACAGTAGTGGCTGCGATATCCCAAGCCTGGCAATATTAACATGGCAAATACAACGATAATACACGAGCCGTTATAATTAATCGCGTTGATCGATCGAACATGTGAAATTCTCATTCGCTGTCGGTGCATCATTCTCATCTCAAATAATGGTGAATCGGTTTGACGAGCGAGTGGTCCCGGCGGGACGACTTATTGTGCATATAATACAATACAGTATTAACACAGTCTATAGATATCGATGGACGTATAATAGTTGGATTGTAATGCCACATCACGTGCTAACATAACGTGCACAATTTACCGTAACACTCGTTCAAAATTTAACTCGTCGATGTTTCGAGCTCGCATATTGAAGCTAATCGCACGTCTCTATGAACAACGACAGAGCTTAGTAGCTAAAGTAGAACCCTTTAGAAGTGCACAAGGTTATCCTTTTGTTGCCCTTTCGCTATCGTCTTATGTGCCATTCAATGGAAATGCAAATGAAACAAGCGTCAGATACGAGAAGACAAAACTGTATTCAAAAAGTTGCTCATTCCGTTATCGCAACACGTGACTTTATCATCATGATTATTACTGGCACGAAGCTACTGTTGTTGTGGATACACTTGTTGTTGAGAATGAAGTTATGCAAAATTCAAAAAGAACGAAATTGTTAAGGTATTTGCAATCAAATTTATGAAATAACATGATTTTAGTTTCTGATATATATTCTTCAAGATATTCCACATGAATTGCCACAAAAAAAAATTGAAAAAAAAGGAAAAGTTGCCTCGAATTCTGTAAGTGAATGTCAAATTTTCACAATTTTTTGTTATTTATAGGAAAATCAGGTGTTCATAGGTTACAGCAGCTTGAAGTTTAAAAAAAAAAGAAATGTGTATCCGTTTTTCAGTGTCAAGACATTCGTCAATTATCAATTGTTTCATCGTATTTTCCGTGCAGACCAATAACTTCAGATAAAGCCCGATTTATAGAGAACACAATTTTCGGAATGTTATATAGTAGTTTAACGTCGGTATTATTTTAGTTTGAGAAGAACTTGAGTTGAAATTGGAGTTAAAAAATTGTATTTAGTAAAAGAGCGATATAATTACGTTAAAAATTTTATTGGGTAAATGACTGTACGTCATTTTTATTAAAAATAACGTGTTAGGTAAAAAAAATTTCAACGTCGTGTTGAAAAAAATTAAAACACGAAATATTCGTAAACAATCAAAACCATAAGGAAAGCAGATAAAAAATGTTGAAACTTTTTAAAAGTTTAAACATTCTTCGAATGCTCATGCGCAATCCTGTTTCATTACAACCTAGGGAACGGATCCGTTGCGCAATCCGGTTTCATTGCTTCCTAGGGAAAACGGTTTATTCCTGCGATTCAGGAAAACGGTTCTAAGAACACTCTTATTTAACATAAATTTTTTTTCACTGTGTAGGGTACCGCCTATATTTGATAGGGATTGATACCATGCTTGACAATCTTCATAATCCGATACTAGTGTAGATGCTATTAAGGAAGCAGATGTTAAAACGGAATAAAAAAAAAATCCATCGGTACGCGATTTTACATCGTCTTAAAGATAGCACAACGGCTGATAAGTGCATCACGGCTATTTACAAGAACAAGTGGAGACGCAGGTCCTCCTTGCGCATCATATTCATCGCGCTTCAGAAAACTCGGCAAATCCTGCGATTAGTGGGTATGTAATAGTCAGGAGAATGAGCAAGGGATCATTATCATTATCGTACCTAGTGTACTTATTGTACTCGCGTTTATATGCATCCACTCATTCCCCCCACCCTCCCTCTCGCACTCTTTTACTCTGCATTTCTTTCACGGATCGTGAGAACCGGAATATGCAGTTTAACTTTGAGAATTCCGCGTGTGCGAACCCTCATTATTTCGGATAATATTGAACATCGAAAAACAGCATCTTGACACTATCACTATATTTCAGTTATAAATACAGCTGAGAGAACAAATAACAGTCCTAATAGTGCCGGTGCGTAATTCCAGATTACCTAAAATCGATGGCGGTAATTCTCAAGAGACTTCCATGGTAATAAGGAAAGGTACATATTTTTATAATTGGATGAAAGGATAAAACAAAGTAATCTACGATGACGCTGATAAGTACATGCCGATCAATTTACATCAGTATATCTTCTCTATCTTCAATGGAGACGTCAGAGGCTATCGTAAAATAGAGTGCTCATGCATAACTCAGGATTATTAAAAGTCGACGACGGAAATACACCTGTACGAGCATGTGGTAATACGCGCGAGACACGCATTCCCTGATCTCGTTCTCCATCGACACACACGTTCACGCATTTCTTCTCTTCGATATATTCCTCAGTGATCCAGAAAAAAAAAAAAAAAGCGGCAGGATAGCCGCTCACGTCCTCGAGAAATAGCGAAAAAGGCTGTGGAAATAGAGAGCGAACAATTCCGCAAACGCTGATGCTATATCTATGGCGGTAGTGTCTGCGATATCCCCTCGACGTGGAATAGCCAAGGCTCGCCACCGATATACGTTATATCTCTGGCTGGGCACGCTGCTGCGAAAGCTTCAACAGACCTGCCTGGATGCGCGTACTATGCGAATAGCCGGTATATGTAGGATTGGATTCCCCCGGGAAATCAGGGCCCATCTAAGCACTGCATGAATGATGAACTCTCCGTCGGTGTCTCCTCTTCCTGGTGCTCCGTATTCGTCCAAATCCTTCTCTCCTATACCGCTATCGGTTTTTCAACTTCTCTTTCGTCTGGGTTTTACTTCCACTGCTGTTACTGGCAGCATAGTTTCCACTGTATAGTGAATAACATCATTGGTCATCTAGACAGACGTGGAACGCATTTATTGACAAAAACAGATTAGCCAAAACCGTCGAGCGGTTAAAATTTGAAGATCAGGGCTCATATCCGATTAGCTTATTGAAAAAAAAAAAAAAATTGAGTCGTATCATACGATTTTATTTAAGGGAATTTGTGTAATCTTGCAAAATATTCACTTCTAGCATAAATTATGGTTAAAGGATGGAAAAGTCTTCATTTAAGATACTTAATAGTCGACTTTGTTTGCCGTTCTATTCGAAAAGTCCATTGCCATATTTTTTCAAAGTCTTTCTCGTCGATTTTGCCCAGCATATATACCTTCAAAGTGAACCTCGAAATTGCCATTTTGTTTGTTTACTCTTGTCTATCGTCAGAGTTGCATACTTAATCTATTTACCCAATAGCAAACTTGTATATCTCGTACAGCAGAGGGGCTGCCAATAGTTTAGAGAGCGGCCAATAACTATGCTGCTTCCAATTCACCCACTCCATATATCCATACCGATCTGTGTCCAGCAAGGCTCAGGCCGCTTTTCCATCGACACTGCTCTTTAATGTCCGCTGCACATCGCATCCCACGCTCCACCGTCTATATGCAACAGAGAGATAATAAACATTTATGTTATACTCGCGCGAAGATACGGAGATGCAGATGTAGTGCACGGCATTATAGTCGGTTACGGAGGCACGGGTAGCACTGGTGAAAGAGCGAGGTCGTGCAACACACAGGTATGGTGTGCGTCTCCACGTGTGTATACCTTTAGCAGACGTCGCTTCGCTCTCTGATGGTGCACTTCATCATTCCCGTTTCACGAACATCTGAGAGAAAGAAATATCATTTACATTTTCTTTTTTTTTTTTTTTTTTTTTTTTCATCGTTATTTTCCCACGTTTTGCCGCTGGCACTCCGACGTTATGTTTGTGCGGAATATTGAACCATAGAGCGTGCATGATACGCATTTTTCGAAGCATAATATCGTCCATGAGAAGTTTTGCGTAAATAAAATGAATAAACACATGAATAAGTCAAAGTAGAAAAGTAACGGAATTCTCGATAAATATAGAGGTTTAAAAAATTCAGATTGTACTGACGTAGGTCTGATTCTGTTTTGCTTGGTCCAATATCCCGTAAAATAAAAGTTGAACTGTGAGTGGGCTTGCAGTTCGTGAAGCGCCGCCAGAGGACCAGCATATTACCTACCGAAGCATATTACTCGAATGGGATATACGTTCGCCCCAGGCATACGAGACTACGATGTTTTTCGGACTCTAATTCTTCATTCGGAAATGCAAATACGCTGTTTCATATTTATTTTACAACATTCTTCCGCTGGCTCTTCGATGTTCTGTTTGCGCAGAGTATTGGATTATCGAACCCACAGGATACATATTTTTCGAAACGAAATATTGTTGATATGATTTTTGAGGTATATGAAACGAATAAACGCATGAATAAGTCAGGGTAACGATGGTTTTAATACTGTTTCGCCTCGTTTATTCTCTTTATTCCGAGCGGCTTGATTTTTTTTAAACGACCCAATATCCCGCGAAATAAAAGTTTCACCTGTGGGAAAGCTGAGGGTTAATCAAGAGCTTTTTAGGGAAACGGCGTAGTGTTACGCAAAACGCCGCAAGGTGGCGAATGGCCGGACTGTTTCTCGAATGGGGCACGTCCGCCCCAAGCGTATAATGACGCGGAAGATTTGAAGTCTATTTTTTTCCCCTAAAATGCAAATATGCTTCGCGTAAAAATATATTTTAGATGAAAATCCATAATTTTACATTAATTGCTAGCAATGTATTAATATTCATCTATCCATTCCGAATACAAATGTGTTGAAAGTTTTGAAGTGGGATTCAAATAGTGTAAAAACAAAACACTCGCTTGCGTAGGTTTTCACTGTGTGAAAACAGCAAATGTACACCATGTGTCAAAACTGTTCAAAACTCCAGCTCAGAATCGCCGTCATCACTTCAAATATCAGATCAAGACTTATGTCTCTTATGTACGAGTAAATAAGATAGAAATTGAATCTGAAGGGGATAAGAACTCGGTTTAAAGGTAATCGACCTAGCACCCGAAGAGTATTCCGTAGTTATCCTGATACTGAACAAGTACCTCATTGTAGCTAAGAGATCAGTAGCAATCGATTCTCTGTATGCAAATCAGAAAATCCATTAACAGTAGCGGATTGGGTGAAAATCTATACATTGCATATACCGATACGTGACGGATACATCCTGTACTTTTGTTTTTTTTTTGTTACACGCGGGTTTGAGATTAAGTGCAATAAAAGCAGATAAAGTGTCAAGCGCCTCGGTTCGTCAGACTTGAATACAATTTTCACTGGCACTCAAGATGAACGTGCAGTGATTGAGATCTGGTCGGATCGTTCACTCCGATACCTACTTCTCTCCTACTTGAAGAGGAAAATAGAGTCTGAACCGACGTACGTACGACGGCTGTTGTGGAACTAACGCTATTTTCTCGTATATAGAGTGGTTTTCACCAGTCGAAGAAAAAGAAGGTGGGTGCTGCGACTCACTGCCTTTATTCCACGACGATTCCTGCTGGGAATCGTAAAATGTTTTCTCTTCGTGGCGAGAGCAACCCAGTCGAGCATTCTCACGGAGTCGTTACGGGACTCCCGGGAAACGACGTCTGCTTAAGATAAAACTTGGATGTAGCGGCGAAGCGAGGAGGTAGGAGGTATATAGAGACGATTCTTTGGGTCAGCCATTCGTGCAACGACCGGCCTTACTCAGTCAGAAAAATGTTGGAAGCTTCATTCTCCATCGGAAGATCTGTCTGACTCTCGTCGTTCGTTCTATTCAGAAGCTTTTTCGCCTCTTTCACTCAATGTCCCTGACATGGAATAATAGAACTTTTTCTTTTTTAGCGCTGTAGCGATTTACCTTTTGCGATATATCGACATCGAACGTCTGACATTTTTACGACTGAACGAATGAGAGATCGGCACGAGTATAATTCAACGTCTGTACATCGGTGCACTCGAACGAATACGACGAAATTGAGGAATGCGACAAATACTGATGTCCAATGTGTGTATGTCTGTGTGATTGAAAGCACCATTACGACCATCATTTTCCTCGAGCTTTTCCAACGGTAACAAAGTTTACCAGTCGACGAATTGTTTTGCTTCAAGTCCTTCCCGGATGAAACTTCTGCCACAAGTAAATCCTATTTAGAGTCCTGTCGGAAATTACACGTGATTTGCTACGTGAATTAGATTTTACTTGATTTTAACTCGCTTCGAGAGCGCCGGAAGACGGAATTACAATGTGAGGACAGTCTCCAGTTTCGTTGGCCGTTTGGAGTTGGCTCATTTATGAGAGAAGACCGGAGCTAGTGGGGTTACTTTTTTTAAATTCTTTTTCGTTATTTGGCTGAGAACATCGAAGTTAAAACAACCTTATTTGGTGTGATTCTCAAGCTACGCAATGCACTAATTGTCATTTATTACGCAATCAGTCGACAAAATTATAATATTATTATTAGAGACGTGTGTTTATTAAAGAAAAATATAATTTGTTCAATGCTTCTCACGTGCATATAAAATATTTGTCTCGTCAAATATGCAGAAGCACAAATACGGTTAAAAAGCAGAAAGAAGAAAATTCCCGTGTGCTACAAAATTTTATCGCTTCCGCAAAGTGAAATCTCTTACTTCTATTATTTTGAAATTTCTCAAGAACGAAATTTGTCGGTATTTTGGAAGATATAAAAAAAAATGTAATTACTCAATTTAGCGAAGATTGGTGATTGAAGAGTTTGGATTTTATTAGCCGTTCTAGATTTTTCACTATTGAAGCAATTGACAAAACAAGCTGAAATAATTATCAGTGACACTTGATATCAGAAGTAGCGACAGAACCGTTTGACTTTGATAGAACGTTGTATAGGATATACTTTTATCAACGCGATAATCCAGGCTTGCAAAAGAAAAGGCCAGTAACTGTTGAATTACTTGAGAAAACAATTTTGCAAACAGGAATGCAAAATAGAATGCTTACTCGTTATTTTTTGGACAATTTACTGACAAATCTTCAGACATCATAATGACAAATAGCGTAAAAAAGAATGTGCACAGTTTTAGTGAAAATGGTTGAAAAGAGTTAAAAGTCACTACAGTCTTTCCTGAAGGGGATAATAAATTCCAGCACGAGGAAACAATAAGCATCCTAATGTCTATTCCGAGGAAATGATAATAATAATAATAATAATCTTAAAACTATTATTATACAAAATGAATTTATCGGAATAATCATGTAAATAAATGCAATCGAGTAGAAGCCACATCTATATTAAAGTCTTTCTTACTGTTACGTTAATTTATATAAAGCTTCGCGCAACAGTTAAATAAATAAATAAACCAAAATGCAATGAAAGCTTCCAGACATGAAGTAAAATAAAAAAAAATAGCAGTACCGGCAGCTGGCACAGTAGCCACATCGTGTGCATGTATACGCGTCGTTCTTGAAGTAGAAACAGCCTGCGCAACGTTCTTGGTCAGACGAAGGCTGCATTTCGCCGCAACGTCCTCTCTGACGACGTTGTACAGCCTGAAGCTCTGTTTTTTACCCTTTCCATTTTCTCTCTCTCTCTCTCTCTCTCTCTCTCTCTCTCTCTCTCTCTCTTGCCCTTATAGTTCTGGCTTGCAATCGCAATGTTTTTAGGAATGCTAGTATATGCGCGCGAAGAGTATGTGGGAGACTGAGAGAGAAAGAGACCGGGAGTGAGGTGACGTGTATCGATCAGCTGATGGCTGGGTCACGAAGCAGCGTTGGACTCCCGAGAGGCAGAAAGCACGAGAAAATCATCACAATTCTCTCGTTCTCGTTTTGATTTCCATTTTTTTTTTGTTTCGATACACCTTTGTGTACGAAAAAAAAAAATCCATGCTCATCTCTCTACTTTCGATCGGTCAATATAGTAAGCAGGATAGTAACTATTGAATGATCAATGTGCTATCGAAGCTAAATAGATCTTTGTAAGTTGATTAATGCTCAAGGACGTTTTGATTTGTATTTGCAAATAAATTCGATAAAAGCATTCGGATATTATGGGATAACGTTTTCCCTTGAACTCAACTTTTGTCATCGGAAATCAAATTTTCTGCAAAAACGAATATTACTAATTAACAAAGGGTTCATCACTAATTTAAGGGATAATCCATTTGATAGTGATCGGAAGAAGAACTCAGATTTCATAACATAAGATAAATTTTACAATTTTTGAATCTGCTTACAATTTTTGATTTTACTTCCAAGGATATTTAGAAAAATGCATAAAAGTACTCGAATTTTATGGGATTTTGAGTACTTTCGAAAATTAACGTTGTCCCTTAAACGCAAAATTCATAATTTGAACACAAATTTTCTACATAAATAAATTCTTATTCAAAAGCTTATTCATGGATAATCAATTTAGCGATGATCGCTGGAAGTGATAGTCATTCAATTAATGGAAATGTATGTAAAATACTTTTTCAAGTAAGTAACAAAGATTGATTCTTATGCAAAATTTAACATGTTCACGTTTCTGGAATAATTACGAATAGTTTAGATAAATTATTCATTCACGATGAATTCTAATATTTTAATATAATTCTAATACATAGTAATCCTCAATCATTCAATAATTGAGGAAATTAAAAAAAAACATTTTCATCGAATGAATTCCTCTACCCCAGAGTGTAATTAATACGTCGAGGAATTCTGCACGAATTGGAGCGCCCCTGTTTCGAGATGACACAAAAAAAGATCAACATTTTTTTTTTTTAGAGATTCTACTCTAAAAAAAAATAAACTTTTTTTGTGACACCGCGAAACAAGGGTGGAGCTCGGACTTCCTGCAGAATGCCTAATTTAAGAATTGTTCATAATTTTTCTTCAAATTATTTGGTCAGAAATCTGAATGATATTTCATTCGAATAACCATGCCATTTTATAGATAGGCGCATATAGAGAAGGCCGCCTATCTGATGCTCCTACGGTTCTCGTTTTTCGCTACTCAAATATACTCGGTGCACATTCATCCCCTGAATCGCGGCAGATCCGTATGAAATGGAGTTTAAATAAATGCCTGCGCGCGCGCTCGTGACCAAGAGAGGTAGATAGGGCGCGATGTATGTATATTTCCTCAGTCGTTGAAACGTTACGTAATAATATTCAGAAGGAGAAAGCGAGAAAGGACGAGAGAGCTTCCTTGAAAGAGAAAGAAAGAGCGGGCCGAGAGAGAGACAGAGAGAGAGAGGAAGGGCGAGAAATTGCGGCGAACGGCGCATCGACCGGCACGTCGCAATGGGATGACGTCGAGCACGAGGGAGATATATGCCTCGCCGTCAAAGCCATTTCTGCCGGTAGAGGTGGTGGCTCCGGTGTCTATGGCACGTATATATATATATATATATATATATATATATGTGTGTGTATGCATAAATGTATATATATATATGTATATAGATGCGTGCATAGCATAACCCACTATTGAGGTTCCTCTGGACGCGCGTGGAACTCTAGCCGCGCGTTTGACGTCCCTTTTACTCTATCTCCCTATCGTACACTAAACGTGTATCCTCCTCTTTACACGGTACAACGAATTTTTCAAACACACTCGCCTTCTGTATACACTCGGTAAACCGTATACGTATTGTATAGAGTTGATGTGTACCCGGTCGTTATATTCGTTCGGGAGAGAGAGCACCAGACGGCCGTTTAACCGAGGCAAAATCGTGCGGCTAACCGTCCGTGTCTAACGATCTCGATAAATCGTCCACTGATCTAACTATGCAGATGGCCTCTACGGGGTTGCGGGAGATAGACAGCTTTACAGGTGGAATATTATTCAATACTTTTGTTTATTCGGGAGCTTTGCTCTCGCGCTATCTTTCATTTTGAAAACAGAAATAATAATAATAATAATAAACAATTACCGGTTCACGTTGATCGTACGATCCGTTTCTATTCGTGCTGCGAATAACAATTCGTCGAATAACAATTCATTGAATAATAATCCGTCGAATAACAATTCATGGAATAATAATACGTCGAATAATCAAGCCCCGGCGGGGGCTAACCCAACCTTTTTAACGATACTCACCTTATCCCCGACGATTAATCGTATGTTATTCATTCGGATATGTTTTTCAAAAGATTTTCAGGGCCACCCGGACGAGCAACATACGATTATTCGTCCGGAAATCAAATTTTTATCAGATGAATTATTTTAGATACATTGTTATTCGACGAATTTTTCGCAAATCCAAATTTGACACGAAACTGCACTAGTTTACCCCAGACTTTCCTGGCAACCAATCACAGGACGAATAAAACAATGACAATGGTTTCCGTTACTCATAAACTTTTTAAAATAAGAAGAAGAAGAAGAAGATAAATTTACGTTTAAATTTTAGTTCCCGTTAATTTGTCCCTCAAATTGATAAGCAATTGTTAAAAGTCTAACTACTCGATTGACTCGAACGAATGGCTTGAGAACTTAACCATTACTTTCCGCATTATCATTATTCATAAATAAATAAAACATCGAAATAGCATTTAGTTGAAATATTTTATTACAGCCTCGAGGTATAGATGTATGTCTACGTGCTCTTCACTGCCTTCCACACTGTTTAATAATGTCTCTACAGTGCTATTTGAGTGTAGGTTGTAGTAGAAGCACGTTCGTGCTTCGAAACCGTCGAGATATAGCGGAACCGATAGCCAAGCTCGGACTTATCAATCTCCTGGCAACTTCCCGGCAGCCACGTTCACCCAATAGTCTCGCTGTATCAAGTTACTGCTAATACTACAAAGCGAGAGGCAAATTTTCGAATGCGTTTGTCTGACAGACACGTGTGTGTGTGTGTGTGTGTGTGTGTGTGTGTGTGTGTGTGTGCGACCTCTTTGACAATCCCTTCTGAAGGTACTTGATGTACTCGCCCTTTCGCGGCAATTTATATTGATATAGTAGACTAAAATTGCGCTTTTCCAACGTTTGCATGTACACCTACGTTCATTCGTGTTTACCTTCCATTATTACTGTTTATTCCGTTTCCACACTACGTACATTTATAATTCGCCCGACTCTGAACGCTACCAAACATGAGGGTGAACGGCGTTTACCATTTTGGTGGAGGAGGGTGGTTCCTCTCTCACTCCAGTGATTCCCATCGTTCACTATACTACGTCTCGTGTAACCCCCGAATGTCTCACTGGTGCTGCCTGCGGCCTCGGCAATGTAAACGGATCCTAATGAGGGACGTGCAGCGAGAGAGATATATATACCCTCAATGGGGAGCACCAGAGAATCACCACGAAGCCACGAAGCTTCCCTATATAGATATGGCTTCCTGCGCTCGTGTTATGTATGCTCTATTGAATAAAATAATAACGTCAGTATTGACTTGATTATTTAAATGATAAAAATATGATTTTCATGAGCGACTCCATTGGGTCAACAGAAGCATGAAATTATTTAACTTGCTGCTGTAAAAACAACACAATTTAGCCGTGAATTTCTTCACTGGAAAATTAATTCCGTCATATTAAAACACTACAGTTAAATGTAATTTTGTGAAATAAGTGAAAAAAAAAATACGTTTTGTACTTTGACACAAATCTTCAAATGCTTTAAGTCACATTTAAGCAGTTAGGAATTAATAAATATAGGTAAATTATATTCAATAAGGAAGCAATGTGCAAAGTTCTAGCTTACATCATTTTTTTAATGACCTTCAATTAATTTACGAAAAATTAGTAACTAGTATTTAGTAAAATTGCCTTCATTGGCAACAAACAAACAACAAAATCAAAAACATTTTTTAATCTCGCATGCATTAACTTTTATTCTTCCTCTTTTGATTTCGCGTATCTTGAATTTCATTTAAAAAAATTACAAGTATGCATTTCTTTTTTTTTTGTTAACAATTATGAAGATGACGAGTCTCAACATTAAGAATAGTCCATATTTACTTCTGCTCTGGTTGAAATTTAAAAGTGAGATGAAACTCGAGTGAGGTGTGCGGTAAACCGTTGGGGTGTGAATAAATAGAGAGTTGAAAAGTGTGATGAAACGAGGTACGTCTTGTCGAGGAAAGCCATATATATATATATATATATAGGCCTGAACGTGGTAGACGTTGGAGCGCGCCAAGGGTTGTACGATCGCGAATGATGCCGGTGGGGTAGATTCGTGACGTCGCACCGTTATACTCGAGACGTGACGTGAGAGAGGAAGGTCGTTGGCGCGCCAAGCAACGTCTCGCGGCGCTTATACTCCCCGTTGGCTGGAAAACTGGCGCGGCATCAGTGCCACGTTCGTATATATATATATGAGACATTCCGCACCAAGTGGGCCATTCCTATTTCGAGATATTACAGAGAATAAAAATCTTCAATATTTATTTGAGGGCGTTTTAAAGTGTCCAGAATATATGTACAAATTGTTTCAGATTTTTAAATCTCATATCTCACTCAGAATTAAATACTGATTTTTCTTTTCCTTCGATTCGCTGTGTTCTTTTCCTTCGATAGCATAAAATGTGTTGGTCTATCAGTGGATTTTACACTAAAATAATTTCGTAATTGCGCAGAACAAATGTCGTACATTTCTGAGAAGAATAAAGTGAACATTTTTCTTTTTGGACAAAATCTTTGTTATCATGTATACAAACTACAAAAACATTGGTACGATGGTAAATTCATATGTTCGACAGATTTAGCCGGATTAATCATTTTCCAGATATTCCACAGCAGTCTCAAAGAAATTATACATTTTTTTGTGGCATCCCGAAACAGATGGATGGGGAGGGGCGGGGGTTGGACCATTTCGTATGGAATGCCTTATGGAACTGTCTCTACCTATCTCTGAACAGAAATACAGAAGCACGAAGCCATCACACGCGCACTCTCGCTCTGGCGCTTCCCTTCTTGAAGTCAGCAGGAGTAGCAGCGCGAAAGCTGAGGGTGAACGGGTGGCGGTCACCCTCCGGTCGCGCCGAGACTCGCTTATTCATGAGACGCGGGAGGCAAGGATGTAGGTTCTGGGATATCCAGCATCTGCCATCATCAACGTTAACCCAACAGGATACACTCACTGATAAAACCCTTCTCCCTGAAATGCTACGGTATGCATTGTAAAATTTAACCTCGATTTATTACAATTACGAGAAAGAGTGAATTGTTTTTTTTTTTCGTCAAGTATTTTCGTATCATTACGGAGACAAATTTTTTTTAAATTAACAATATTTTATATTAACCATTGGATTGACTAGCCTTTGAAGCGCAGTGTACCTTCCTTAAAAAATAAAAATCGAAGCACTCAATCAAGCTTAAAATATAAATTAAATCTCACAGTTGATACAAAATTTTTTTAAATTTTCTATATATTTTTTTTATTTGTGAAATATGCAAAGCAGCAAAGATTCTATCACTTGAGAAACATTTTAGAAGCAGACTTTTGAGGAGTTGTGTTTTGTGTTAATGTAACATTGCTTGAAAAGGTTTTGTGTAAATGATTCTAGTTTAATACTTCCAAATACTTTTTTTGCAAAAATATTGTTTATTTTTTTAGAATTTCGCAATGTTGTTCGTTAAAATTGTTCCAATATTACATATGCATTGTTCTAAACGGACATTGCAAAATGGCTGGAATGTGTCGACAACATTCTTAAGAGGTTTTGTATTATTTTGATAGTGTTACCATGTTTCAAAGGAATATTACTATAATATTTTCCGAAAATTTCGATGCAATGTGAGATCTTCCGTTCAAAACTACATCCCCAAAAATTCAACCCTCAGAGATTGGAAAAAAAAAAAAAAGAAAAAAACAAAACAAAAGCAATAATCGAATTTCCACTGTACGTTGGTTATTCGATTTTTCCATTTCGACTGTATGGATACTTCAATAAAATCTGATGTGATTTCAACGAATGACACACCTGACCCCCTTTGTTGTTTTTTCCCTGAGATCGCAAAATATTGGATCCCCTATCGTGCTACAATAGTTTAAATCTGCTTCCAAAAAAATTCAACCCACAGAATTTAGAAAAAAAAAAAAAAAGAAAAGCCATAATCGAGTTTCCACTGTACGTTGGTTATTCGATTTTTCCATTTCGACTGTATGGATAATTCAATAAAGTCTGATCGAATTTGAACGAATGACACACCTGGCCCTTTTCTTGGTTCTTTTACAGGTTGAAAAATATTGGGTACCCTCTATGGTATACTGTATTACAATAGTGCACGAGAGGGATGTAAAGACGCGGTACGCCGAAGGCCTTAGTAATTCCCTACGGTCGTTGCTTAGAAATGAAGAATTTTCGGATCGGCGAGTCCTCTCGCCATTCCTCCGGCGCTTGTTCGCTGTACTCATATCTTCGACTCTGTGGAATCGTTATAGTAGGTATATACTGTTAGGGAAAAAGCGAGAGAGAGAGAGAGAGAGAGAGAGAGAGAGAGAGAGAGAGAGAGAGAGAGAGGAAAAGTGGCGAAGCACCAGGAAGGGTGGTCTGACCCTCCACGTATGTTTCTATGGAGAAGCGGTAGAGGTAGAAGAGCGTTTCCACTATTCGTGTGAGCGAGCCATGTTATGGAACGTTCGCGAGCTCTCGGATATTCAATTTCTGCCTGGTGTGTGCTGCGCGCCTCGTCGCGAATCCATTACCGCGATCCAAACCCCGAGGGCCCCAATTCCCTTCTCATCTGACAGGGGAAAGTGTCAGACAAACAGGTTACATTATAAACGTGACAGAGAAACCGGTGTCAGGAATCATCTGTCGCATTAGCCGGCTCCTCCTTATGCGCGAAACCTCGTGAAACCTCGCCATATCCACCCTCCGTTTCTCCAGTCATCCACCCAAACGCTTCGCGTCACGTCATATCCTGCAATATATTTAATCAACAGTGCGGTTATAGCGAAATCTTCAGCGCAAGTTTGTGAGAAAATTATAATAATTGTTTCGCAGAGGATAGCTAAATTGATTGATGGATTAATAAGTCATTGAGTAATGTCGAGAATTATACACTCGCTGTAACCGATGAAGGAAGTCGTGAAGCTGTTAACTGCATTAAAATATCACTTCCCTGGTTTGTTAATTTAAGAAGGTTGAAACATTTTGCTCTGGTCAAATCAGTGTTGAATTTTAATCACAATATTTGGCTTGAGTTTTATCTGTAATCTTTTGTATTTCACACTTATGTGCGGATAAACCAAGTCATGGCTCGGATAATCGAGGTACTACTCTATGCTATTATATAATGAAATGATGACCATTCGGCAATGAGCAAGGAACTGGTTGATGAATATATAAAGAATTATAAAATCAATATAAAAATTATGCATCGTCACGGTATAACCGGCGGATAATGAGATCGAATAAGAGAGTCGTGTAATAATATAAACTGTTGTATTACGTTCCTCGTAATAATACGCAAGGTCGAGACCAACCCACGCGCGCGCGCTCCTCCAAGCGAGGATAATTATTTACGGATTGCGCGACCGACGAAGTGGAGATTGCGAGAACGGGAAGATTTTCTCAGCTCGTGCTACGTAAAACCATCAGCGCGGGTGTCTTGAGTATATATATATATATATATATAGTATACTGGCGAGACATGAGAGGGAGAAGAGGGCCCCGGGTCGGTTTTAGTGTATTAACCGACGCATAGTTCGCGTTCCGAGCGTTCAACGCGCGTTACTCCAACTAACCATTAGCGCAATGCCTAGTATAAAACGCGCTTTCCCGCTTAAAGCGATAAAAAGAGATCGAGATAGTGCTCTCCGGAGTTTGTATCGCACACGCGAATCTATCGTCGAGCCAACCGGGAATCCGGACGAGGGAATGTCATTAGTTACCGAGACTTGGCGAACGGGTGAGGTAAGCTACGGTAGATTAGCGAGAAAACCCTCGGAGAGATACTCTTGGCAATCAGTAAATTTGCTTCTTACCTTAATCCCCTAATTCGCTAATGCAGCTCGCCCAGAGAATTTCAACGTTTCGACTGTATTTCCAATTGGTCCGCACTAGAAGCGATTAAAACTTCACGCTACCAACCACACCGTTCTTGCCCCCAAGCGAACAGTGTTGGCTACTTTTGGTAATGAACGTGTGAAAAGTCTGTTAGTACTTTTTTTTTTTGCAATTCGTAATGGCGCATTTGATTTGTTAATAAGGATTATTATAAATTGATGATGACAGAATCTGGGGCATTCAACCTGGTTTCGACCTAGGTCTGGAAAATCATTGTTAAGTTAATATTTTTTCTAATTTCTTCCATTTTTTTTTGCTGCTGAAAAAAGGCTGAAAAATTTGAAGGAATGGCCTACAAAGTTTCCTGTATGAGGAAGCCAAAGTAGATAAATGTACTTCGTCATGGTGGAAGCTTTGTAGAGAAAACAATTTGCAAAGTTCTGCTTTGCATACATGTAAACATTTTTAAAAAATGTAAAATAATGAGGAAGCAATTTGACACCAGACAGTTTTTTCTCAGTATTGTTTGTATATAATTCAATGTAGTTTTCCTACTTCAATAAAAAAATCAGGAAAAACGTTCCTCACCAAAACGAAGCCTCTTTGATACCAAAGTAATATAAAAAATGTTGTTTGTTAATCTGCATAATTCCTTGACAGTGACAAATAATCCCTCCCAACAATATTGTAGAATAAAATGAATTGTGTTCGCAAATGTAAACCACGTGTTCAACGAAAAATAACGTTAAAATCCTATTGAGACAATAATAATTACACGACTAACGTTCGTCGGATTCTTCAATTCTGGCATTAGTGCAATTGAGCATCTGGCCGTCTGACAAGCTCGTACACTTGGAGCGCAAGTTCGTTTACTATAATTAAAGAATCTGTGAGTTTACGCAACGATACGTGAGGAGAGACGCGAGCGTTATTGTTGGTTCCTCGTTGAAGCTACGCTTATACTGAGTGTCTCGCAACTATGTGATGATTTTTATATATTCGAATAGGGGAGATCCCGCTGAACTAAAAAGTCTCCGGTCAAAATTTTCTACGACCAGAATTGACCAAGACATTGGCAATTGAGGTTAACCAATCACAGACCGTTAGTGTCCGCCCGCAAACTCGAATTCCGCGCGGACACTGACGGTCGAAAACGTCGAAAAAGGCTTTTTCAATCATTAGTGTCCGCCCGGAAACATGAATTCCGCACGGACACTGACGGTTGAAAACGTCGAAAAAGGCGTTTTCAACCATTGCTGTCCGCCTGGAATTCAAGTTTCTGGACGGACTCTAGCGGTTGAAAAAAAAGTCGTCAAATTTTATTTTCACGCAAGTGCGATTCGAAAAATGTCCCAAAAGTCAGTCGGCGAACTTTTGAATCGACTAATTTTCTTTAGGCTTTCCAAAGGGTTATCAGAAAATCTGAGTCTACCACCGTGTTCAGGAGATCGAAAAACTAGAGACCACGAGTTCATAATTTTCCGTTTTCGATACCGCATAATCAGCCGAGGTCTTTTCGACCATCAGTGTCCGCGCGGAATTGAAGTTTGCGGACGGACACTAACGGTCTGTGATTGGCTAATTGTAATTGCTAATAACTAGGTCAATTTTGGTCGTAGAAAATTTTGACCGCAGACTTTTTTGTTCAGCGCGATTTCCTCTATTCGAATATATAAGTATCATCACACTGTTGCGAGACACCCTGTATATATTAGTAAAAAACACCAGCACTTAACGTGTGTATAGTACTACACAGTAATATACATCAGGATTTGCGCGTAGCTATAGGCGAATAAGCTTGGTACCTATATAAAAGGAAGAGGCGTTGGAGAACGAGAAGGCGCGCAAGGCTTCTCTTACCACTTACGACGGAGTTCGGGCAGGTCCCGAGGATTCTCCTTCTCTACTCGCCCGTTGGGCCGCGACCTTGCCCAGTATACTATACGGTAGCATCGTTGCGAGCACCCGAGAGAGGGGGAGCAAGTGAGAGAACGAGAGAAAGAGACAGAGACTACCTACATGTGTGTGGTACGTCACTTCCTCGTAGTAGTAGTAGTAGTAGTAGTAGTAGTACCAGTGGTTAGATATATATTGTGCTGGGAGCGTACAACCTACTACTATCGCCCCAAATTCTCTCTACCACTAGAGGGTGAACCGTATCTCATCCCTCTCGCTCCCTCCCTCTCCCTCTCTCTTTCGCAAGCCGCCCACGCAATGCAGAGTGGGCCACAAAAAGACACTTTTATTTTTACTTCTCTTAACTGACAGCTAAATTTTAATACTTTTCGGTGTCTACGTAAAATTCGACTGTACATTCTTCGGGTGATTATTTATCAACATTTTGTTTTCATTTGAATTTTAGTGCTTTGAGATAAACATAAATTAAAAAAAAAATTAACGTCGTTAAAGATTCCAAGACCATTGATTTTCAATAATCACAATGAAAAAAGTTAGTGAACTTTGTTTCGTTTTTAATTCAATAGAAATTTTTTTTTCAATATGAAAACAGTTCAACGATGTTTCCAAATGGATATGAGTTTTTGAAGAATTCGTTTGCAATTATAAAATTTCCATTCTCGACTTTTTTTTTTCTTTTTTTAATGATTTTCTCAAAGTGTCAAACTGTTTGTTCAATGATGAATATTCTTGTATCTAATTTGGTCGGTACCTTTTTTTTTTTTAAATCATCCAAACTATGAGAAATACATACAACTTTTCGAATTAAAAATATATATCTAACATAGGTAAAAATAAATTTGTGCTTGTGTATATAATTTTTCCATTTGAGTAATTTGGGAAAAAAACGTCATGCTCCACTTTTCCCTACCTCACAACACCGTGCTGTAATCGGTTATAGGATCCTCCCCGAGAATTTTGCTCTTTTCGGTTGGATGCCCGCAATTTCTACGATCAAAATGTATATCGATTGGTCTATGGACGAGTACTCGTGTATACCTCAAGTACACAATGGATCCTCCCCTCTCTCTCTCTCTCTCTCTCTCACTCTTTTATGGTTATTCGGTTCGAAGGGCAAATTGCAAACGATGGGACGAGCGAGGTGAGGTTTGCACGAGAGGAACGAATCGATAACACGTCCGAGGGATATGCGAACGGGTTTAGAGATTGTCCTGCTCGCTCGACTTCCAATCGAGAATGGACTCTGTCGATGCGTGCAGATGGAATTCGCGGGTTGCACAGATCTCTAATAGACCGAAGTGGGTGACACTAGCATCGCGCCTGGCACAGGCTCAATGGGAATCGATTCATTGATACCTGCAGCTTTATAGTATCATACTGTCTCTGACTCACGTGAGATAAGGGATTTTCAGTAAAGCCCGATAGTATTCTGTAATTATTTATAGTGGATACTAGTATTCGGTTGGTTAATTTTTTTTATAAATCATTGTAGTATTTGTCTTATATACAATATTTTGGTGAATACTTCGACTTTATATAGACAAGTATTTTATTTCCAGCAGAAAGTAGTACTTTGTGATACTAGTGCTAAGGTTGATGGAAAGGTGACCGCACGAAACGATCCCTAGTGAAGCTTGTAGCGCGAGAGATAAGGCGAGTTACTTTTTCCTAACTGGGCTCACACTGTGCCACTTGTTATAAGCATAGACACGCTTGAATCTATATTCTTGATCCTATGTTGAGAATAAAATATTCTTAAATCTATGCGCAAATTTTTATTGTTTGAAACATACATGATTTGGAGTGTTCACACCAAATTCAAACGCAAAACACTCTGCTTTCTTTCAGTTGGGTGTTAAAAAAATGGGAGCACGCAGCTATTAGCGATTTTGAAGAAATTTTGTCGACGAACATTGCCAGTATTATTCGCTTCTCTCCGGTTTATCGATTCATGCTGGGAAGCAGCCGAGGGTAGTATAGCCAGTTTCATGTGCAGCAGAGACTCGGTGTGACATCTCTCGCATATCTCGAATATCGCGGTCAAGTCGCACGTTACATGTTTCGCACGCATAGCGAGCTCAAGCGCACACAACGACACCGGATCTGCCCGCAGCGAGAGCACCAGGGTATTGCTAGCTTCGGCGAGACACGTGCTGTACGGGCATTTCGTATAGCCTCAACGTCTCTCGGTAAACGAGCGTAGGAGAAAGTGACGGCGCAATCGATTTACGGGCGCGAGCACTCTGTGAGTCGCCGCACCGACGTCCTATCTCTATGTATACGTATGTGCATCCGGAGACGCCGTCGCCGCGTTTTATGCAACCCAGGGCTACGTACTCGATACACTTCAATTTATCAGCCACGAGCGTATAATACCTACATTATGTTTATCTCATTGAGTTTACTTGTACTATTATTTCAGAATATTGCACAGGCATTGCAAATTTACGATTTAAAAAAAAAAAAACTTGCTATAAGCATTGATATGTATAGTAATTTGTAAACATTCTTCTACATCTCTATTTTTTTTTTTTGGTATACAGTCGCTAATGACACCGCTGTCGAAGGGACTTTAAGTCAAAAAGTTTGTAAACTAGAAGATTGCACAATGCTTCCTCCTACTCCACTGGTGAAAACACCAAAAAAAATGGGGGCCCTATTCAAAATGCAGTCTGTTCGAGATATTTTTGCGTATCGTATTCTTCGTACGAATAGACAATAAGTAAAATTTTGTATTCTGTTTGTTGTAACAGCGATTGAGGGTCCCGGAAGTCCAGGCCCAACAGACAGTGCGGTTCCTTCAGACACGGACTTTGGTGCGCCTCCACCTTTCGGATTCAGCGGCGGTAGCAGCAGACAGCAGCAATGCGAGCAAAGCGAGGATCTCGACGAAGACGTGGACGTCGAGTCGAACGAGCAGAAGCAACAGCAAGAGCAGCAGTTGCAGCAGCAGCAGCAACAGCAGCAAAAGCAGCAAGCCTGCCAATCGCGAGATCAGGATCTGCACCATCACCACGGGCTCTTGAACTACGGAAATGATCAACACAGTTCGGAGGAAGAGCTTGAAGTGATAAATAGTCCGAAGGTCGTCGCCTCACAAGGCTGCAGACCGGCCACTGCACCAGAGAAGAGAAAGTGGTCGCAGGTGAGCAGCGGCGGACCACAGGCTCACTGCAGTAGTCAGAGTCAGGCTCAGCAACAACAGCAACAGCAACAGCAACAACAACAGCAGCAAACTGTTTTGGCTGGAGATGCAGGTGCTATTGCCGCATCATGTTCCGCACCGGTGAGCAGAGCCGGAAGAGAACCTGCGGGCTCTGGTTCCAGTGATGAAGAGGTGAGGAGAATTATTAGCATTTACAGCATTTCGTTTTATTCATTTCCTTTAGCTACTGCATTTGTGCAAAAAAAAAGAGCTGTTTAGTTAAAGAATGGACACTAGTTATGACGTAACGCGTCACTTAAAAATATCATTTTATAGAAAATATTCTAGATAACTCGCTAGTGAGATATTTTATTACGATTTATATGACAGTGTGTAAGTAAAAACGATAAATGAAAATACCAAATTGCAAATTGCTTCCTCATTATTTAGTATCTTTGGCAAAGCCTTTTTTTACAAAGTTTAAAAAAGTGCAACATGTAAAATTAGAACCGCTCGACCGATTCGCGTTAATTTGACACCCAAGCCTTGTTCTAAGACAATCCATATACCAATGTACCAAATTTGATTTGGTACATATGTCGCAAAAAACATCTTTTTTCGCGACAGCAATGTTTTGGTTTTTTTTTTATTACAATTAAAAAATTACAAACGCAGCGACCGTTTCTTTTACTAAATTCATCTTTTATAATCAATAATCATAAAGTCACGTTGAAAATTGGAGCCGGATATCTCCGAATTTACATGACTTGAACTGTTTACAGAGATTTTGAAAAAACATTGAAAGTGGAATAAAATTAGAAGCACTATCGATTCTCGCCAAATTTGGTACAGATCATGGTTTATTAGTAGGCCATTTGTGTACAACATTTCGGCCCGATATCTTTTTATTTACAAAAGTTATAAACCTGATTTTTTCAAAATATTTAAAATGCTGTATCATTTGATTTTTCCAACCGATTCGCGTCAACACCCCACTTGCGTGCCAAACCACTTTTCTCAACGTTTTAGACTATTAAGAGTGTCCTGACATGAAAATCTCGAAAAAAAAAAAATTTTTTATGAAAACAAAGCTTCTTCTATGAGGAAGCAATAAATAATATCCCGTATATTATAACAGATCGCTCACTGTTAACAGGTCCAAGGATTGTTAGGCGGTCGAAGCGGAAGCGGTAGCGTGATTTCGCAACCAGTTCAATTTCGTACTTCGCCTCCCGTGGACGCTCACAAGCCCGGACGTTCGTTGTCGCCACCACCGAAGCTCTTCCACGCGTCGTCGAGAGATCCGAGACCACTTCCGAGGCCCAGATCCAGGCCCAGGCCTCATCCTCACCTTCACACACATCTGGACCATCATCATCATCATCACCACCATCACCATCATCATCAGTATCATCATCATCATCATCCGGCGGAGACGGACGTTGATTCGTTGAGCGCGTGCAGTCCGAGAAAAAGGCACAGGCCACCTCACCGTCAGCCCAGGCCTTGTCTCGACTTTGAGAAGATGCAGCAGGTCAGTGGCAAACACCTCGATTTTCAGCATCAAACATTTCTCCGGAATATTGATGTAACATATACATTTTTAAAAATCTTTTTCGGCTTGAAAAGATACCGAAGGGTTTCACCTCAGTAATACGGTTTAACATTAAGTTAAAGCCACTTTTCTCCACATCTATGCCGCCTTTTGTCCCAGAAAAATGTGAGTTTTCGTTTATCTTTGAAACTGGGTTTTAAAAAAAAAAGAAAATTGGTGTAGAAGGCTTTCTAAATTAACTTTTTAAAAAGCCTTATTTTATTTTCGCCAAAAGCTGTCCACGTCGCTGTCCGTACGATTTACCAAAATTTACGAAAAACTTTGCAGTTTTGTCGCTACTGTTTATTGTAGTCAGTTTGTCGGTAATGAACCGGCAATCGTTTTTGCAAAATTAAGAAGAACGCAATGCAACACTGAATTTCTGCAATTATTCTGCCCATTCATTTTTACATTTCAGTTGATTATTATATAGTATGATGTGCTACATTTGGTATATTAGTGCTCCAATAAAAGGTGCATTTCCTGTGATTTATATCAAAGTCACATAATAAAATTGCAACAAAATAATACGATGTTTATGATCGCTGATGGAGATAAAAAAATATATCGAGTATTTTTCACAATGTTCATATTTATTAGCAACTTTACGACTCTATCGTTAAATTCAATGTCAGCGTTAACTCCTCGCTTACATATCCAACAAATGTTTACAATTTGTGACAGAATTACATTCCTTGGAACAGACACAAATATTCAAAACGTGCCAACTCCGTCTACAGTCAGTTGGTGATGATGTAGCAAGAATCATTCCAACATAACATAGTAACAAAATATCATAATCTTGCTTCAATTATAATGCCAAGAATTTATAAACACACAAACATATTCATTCAGCCATTTTTTTTTAAACCACTTTTCTCTATGCTTCACAACATTTTGAATTCTCATTTTCTAACATAAAAATTGCGAAATGATACATTTTCCATAAAAATAAATTTTTCTCTATGAAGAAGCAAAAATGTTAGGATTCCTATCTGTTACATTTCAGAAACTTCAGGGAATTTCAAAATAGCCATGTTGCAACTGAGTACAAGCGCACACGTTACGAACAGGCAAGCGTGCAACCGATGACAATTCCATTACACTCAACTACAGCGATTTATCATGCTCTCCTTTTTTTCACCTTTCACCTTCGTTACTCCCTTTGGAACGCTCTCAGAGGTTCGCTGACGAAGGCTCTCACAGGGATCCATTCGTTGCCCACTCGCCGGACCAAGTCGCGCAGTTCGCTCGACCCTTGATATAAAATTAATACGATGAAATGTATTTGGCGAGGCGCGAGGCGCACCCCCTTCCCCGAGAGCGACTCAAGAGGGTCGTATCTGCTCGCCGAGTCCACATTGGTAGACGCCGAGGAAAATGAGGCGGCGGAGGCCCCAGAAGGATGAGAGAGGACTGCGAAGTCTAGAGCACCGACAGCACAAGCAGATGATGTTAGCTCGTGACTAATTAGCCTCTTCCAATTAGCGTTTAATGAGACCCTTGAAAAGCAAATCTCGACGTCGACGGGTTGCGAGGCGCGCGGCTTTTCCCTACTTCTCCGGTCGTCCGGCACCACCCCATCACACTTCTGGCTTCGTCGCCAGACCCCAAAGGAGCACTACGTCCTTTTCTTTTTTTTTTTTTCTTCCTACGGCAAAACTTTTCGTCCCCATTCTCGTCTCTGAAGCATTATTACTTCCAAGTTTTTCAGTCCTTTTTCACACACCAATGAAATTTCATACGCGTGCCTCTCTTAATTGACGCTCCTCGGCACGACGTTAAACGACGGAGCCGCGCAGTGCAAACGAATCGAATAAACAAGGGTACCAGTCGCGTGTGCCGGTTACTATGTCGAACCGCGTGTATGAAGCCCGGACAAACAAGCGAGAAGAGTGGCACACGCCGCTGTAATTCGCGGGTCGACAATCAACGGAACGTAGAACCGAGGGAGGAAACTGTGATGCTCGAATTTCAAACGTTACAGCTACCAGCCATACGCTGACTGAGTAAACGAACGCATCCGTTTCCGCGTATCTCGTTCTCAACGTCAAATAGAGGCTGAACAGGCGCAGAGGCAGAGAAACCCGGAAGTGAAATCGTTATGTGCTGCATTTATCTATGCTCTCACAACTATCGTCGACAATTTTTTTTTCATGCAGACTCTGTTGGAGGCTTCTTGTTTTCTTTTCCTCACTAATATTCGACCGAATTAACAACGATGTTCTGAATTTTTTTCATTTACATTCGAAGACGGCTGAGGTACAATTATTTTTAAAAATCAGGCTGTTTGTTTTTATTTTTTTATTATAAATTATACTTTTTACCATAAATTAACGAAAATAAATGTTGACCATCACATTTTAAGTCACGGAATCTCATCGTTTTTAGAATTTAATTAGAAATTGAATTTCAATATTTTTTTTTCTTCCACAGCCACCCTTCGATCTTCCACGATCCGAGACTTATTTTTCCATCCGACGAACGTTTTATGACAATTTGAATACGAGAAATACCAGCAATTTGCCTAAAAAAACTCTCTATGCCATTGTCCAGTCGGGATTTTGAAAGTAGAGGAGTAACGAGTGAATATTTCTGGCTGAAGCTAAACGAATTGCGGAATAAATTCGTTTTTCTGTAGTTGATAGCAGGGAGAGAAGTGTATGGTTGATGTTTCGCGTGTTCTGTCGACCAGTTTGCCACGTTGCGCTGTATTTGCCGGTGTACTGTCAGAGAGCAATGGTCGTGTACTCTCGTCTGTCGGAGAACGAGTGAACGACTCGTTTTTTTTCTTCTGTATTTTTTATCTTTTTTTTTTTTTCATTTTCGCCCTGTAACCCCTCGTCGGTAGACACGCTGTAACGCCGAACGAGTTTTACAACTTTGGCGAGTGGAATGCGAATTGCGTGTGTGGCGAGTGAGAAGCTGATGGACGAGTGAACGAAAATTCGCTTTTGGTCACTGCTGAGTGCGGAAGCCTCACGGGACTTTGCTTTTACACCTGCTCTGAGCGTACGAAAGCTTCTCGAAAATTTTCATCAATTCCAAAGCTTGGACCGAAAATATACGATGAACATCGTATATTTGAACATTATTCGTCGAGAATCCGCAGACAGAAAAATATTTTTCTCTCGCTCCTGTAATAATTATTATTGCATAATACCTTGTGGGAGACAAAGCTCGGTTCTCGGAAATGAATGTTCGTACAATCGCTGCCCATTACCAGCGCTCCACTAATTAATTCGCTTCTGTGAGAAGAGAAAGGGACGACAATGGAAGGACAGCCCTTCTTTGTTAACCGTTTGCACAGCTCGAAGAATATTTCCAGACTCGACGAGAACCCTCCTTACTCTTCTCCTCTCTCGTTATAAAAAAAGCTACTGCTGGGTTCGTCCAGGAAAATTAAGATCTATAGAAAGAGTAAATTTACCTATTGGTGGAGCAAATTCTTGTGGAATTCTTTACCTTTCTCATTCCCCCAAACCCTCAGATTTCTTAGACTTAGATTAAAATATATATATATTAAAATACACAGTCGATTAAATCAATGCAATGTTTATTAATACCCTTGGCAAGTGTTGTTACCGACTTTTAACCGATGTTTTAACTTAGCCTCGATTAGCCCCTGTTTCACCAGATTTAACTGAATTTTACGACAGAATTTTTTTTAGTTAAACTTTGAAATTGTTTAGTTAGAAATGAAGGATGTTGAAGCGCTTCAAAGTGCCCAAATCAATGTTATATATTGTTTTACAAAGTTTTATTTTTCACTTCTTTCCACACATAAACCTAAAGTGATATTTTTGTACATTTAAAAAAGATTTTTAAAAATAATTTCAGTTACTGTTGTACTCATAATTTAATAAAATAAATCTGTTGGTTGAAAATATACGTGTAATTGAGCGAAATGCTTATTGAGACTAAAAAATATATTTCTCAAGAAAATTAAATCCGCTCAGAGCTACATTGAGTAAGTAAAATGTCCGGAAGCATCTCTTTAAAGATTTTGCTTATGATACAAAGCGAGAAAGCTTAAAACAATAGAATCAGGGAAGCACGCGCATAGAACGTTTCAGGCTTTTTCTTTTATTTATACAACTAACCAACACGGTTAAATCTGATTACAAAGCTCCAAGTTATTAGCATCAACCTTTCTGTCTGTCTACTGGCATTTTCGGAACTGCGAGTGGTTTTATTTTTACGACAAAATATAGCATAATGTAATTTTATCTGACCGGAACAGAATTTTAGTGGAAATTTTACAAAAATCTTAATAAATCTTAATGCAGAAAAATGCAAAGCTTTACTACAATTGAAGTTACACTCTACATGGAATGTGAGTGCTAACAAGAGCGAGTCAGCAAACAAATAAAAAAATTTCAATATATGCACTCGGAAATTGTCTCTCTATATAGAAACTGTAATATTTTTCTCCTTCAAACGCATAATATTGAAATAAAAGCTTTTCAGCATTTAATCAAGCACTAAAAAAACAGTAATTATTTTTTTAACGTTCACACAGTAAATTCCAGAACTGCGAGACAAAAAGTTTCTTCAATAATGGAATTGTAATAAAAAAAGAGCAATATTTGAAACTACGAATTGTCGCTTTGATGTATTCCGAGATTTCCCTTTAACAGCGTTCTTTCAATATTAAAAATATTTAAATTTTGTTTACCAATAAATCTGTATTGCAGATGAAATAATAAGCTATATTATTTTTCTTTGTGCTTGGTGATTTATGAGACATAAAATTTCAATATTTTTACTGCAATAAAATTTCCTTTCAAACACGAAAATATTTAATTAAAGCCTAGATATAGGAAATATTGAAAATGAGTAATTGTCAATGCACAGACATTCCAGAATTGCGGGACAAGAAATTTCTTCAGTGACAGAAACATACGGGAAATTTGATTACTACTGGTTATTGCCTCGGTTGGACTGATTATTCATATTAACAGTACCAAAGGTACTTTATATTGTGAGTATGCGATGCGACAGAAGCTCGATTACATTGAGCTGTAATTCGGTAGCTCAAAGCCACTGCACTGCGCCATGTGGAGCAGCTGAAAACCGGCAGTTCTGTACGCGGATGAGAATTAGAATTCAGTAAAGGGTCGAACGAGCGAGATCAATTACCACGAATTTTTGTTCATATTAACAAAATGCCTTCAGCCCGGAACAACGCATTCAGGAATTTCGATAATCCCTAACAGAACGAACGCACATAAATGGAATACCTGTACACGCCTAGTGAAATGCCATAAAAAACATAAGTACCATAAAAAAACTAGCAATGTAAAGAATGTTGCTGTAAGTTTAAATTTGAAAAACTTGACGATTATTTATAGAACCTTAGAGCAGAAGCTGCAAAGTAAAACCTAAGCTGCTATTATCTTATTGGAGGTGAGATGCTTCTTTGGTTCGATACTAAAATGTGCTTTTCTATTTCAGTAAACACCTTTTCTTTTTTAATTTCAAGGAACTTGTAAAAAAAAAATGTTTGTCAAAATTATTGTTATCTTAAAAAGGCTTGTAAAATCTGTACACACGTAAAATTCACACATTCTCTTTGCTAACTTTATAAGATTAGCAAAAAAAAAATCATAAATTACAGACGATTGTATGTCAAATGGCCAAACGAAATTTCTTACTTATTTAACATAATCATTTTTTTTACAAACCGTGGCATCTCGATATCGTCAAATAATTTTTTAACCCTGCGCGTATTCAGGAATTTCAATTCCCGCTAGCAGAACGAATGTATATAAATGAAATGGCCCACGGCCGGCAAGAAACCATAAAAAAAGCCAACAAAAAAGCTAGCCCGTAAGGCTATTTTCCTGCACGTGTAAATTCGAAAAAAGAAAGAAAAAAAAAACTTGACGATCGCGTATTAAAGCCTCGTAGGAAAAGTTTGAGAGCAAAACAGACGTTCCTCTTATTATATTAAAGGCAGGGAGCTTCTTTGACTCGTCGCTAGAAGACATTCTCTGATATATACTGCTGCATCTTAGTATAACTATATCCACAGAGAGGATATCGTTCTTTTACGCGTTCCTGGCCTTCTCTATTCTCGCTCCATGAAAAGATACAGTTTTACTACGTACTTTCGCGGAAGGGCATCGTATGTTCACCGCGCCTTTTCCCCTTCAGCCGTAGCAACCAGAAACAACCAGAAAGCAGCAGCCGACTCTTGCGAATTCGTTGTTTTATATACATATCTTTTTTTATTGCTTACCCACCGTTTCTATACAATAATAATAATAATAATAACAATAATAATAATAATAATATAAAGGGCCAAACGTAATTATTATTCGTGACCCTTCTACCGCGCCTCTGCAACCTAGCACATATATAAGGCATTCCCCGTCAGCTTAGCAATTTTTTTTCTCATTACATTATGCTACCTCGTAGAGAAAGCAAAAATATTTTACAAAACCTATAGAAAAATTGGCAGAGTGAGTCAAATATAATTGAAGGCGAAGAAAAAAAAATTTGTAAAAACTATAGTGACACAACTGACAGGGAATGCGTCATATCCTGGTCGGTGTTGGTTTCGTGAAAGGCGCGAATGGAAAAGTAGGCACGCGGGTTTCTGACTGTTATTGCTGTTGACGTTGACAAAAATTGTGCACCGGGCTCTGTGCCCGATATGCAGGTGCAAAGGCGAAAGGCACTTGGCCAAATGCACAAACAGCTCGCCCGGTATATACGAGTTAGTACAAATAAATAAATGTCAACGAGTCTCTCTCTCTCTCTCTCTCTCTCTCTCTCTCTCTCTCTCTCTCACTCGGTAAAACATGAATTCGCGCGTTTCTCTCGGTGGCAACTTCCCACGTTATTTTTAGTCTGTGGCTCTCGTCGCGCGTGGCTACTGACAGAGAAAGGAGACCCTTTTCTCTGGAGTCTCTCCCTCGGATATATATATTCGTGTACGAAAACTTTGCCTCGGCACTCTATTGTTAAATTCCCCTCGAACACAATGGTTCCTCCTCTTCTCGGTGGTGGCAAGTTTGTACATTTAAATTATCAGCAACTATCTCGCGTCCAAACCACCCCCGAGCGGTATCACTCTTCTTGCCTTGCTCTTCTCCCTCCCCACCACCTCCCTTCACCCCATAACTGGTTTCTGGGGGGGAGGGGGGGGGGTCTAGGATGCAAGGCGACAACGACAAGGGTTTAATAATTCTCTCTAGTCGCCAGACTCATCCTTCGTACCTTTTGCTGTAATTCATTTCAGCTGAAACATCTTGCCTGCCTCCTGTTTCACTCTCGTTATAACAGACTCGTATCTTACTCTAGGGTCTCTGTGACGTTATTTCTGGAAAATCCAGGATGGAAAATGCTGATCAACGGAGAATGAATTCTTGCTTTTCTGTAATAAAAACTTTGTTGTCTTGAAAAAAAAAAAAGTTTTCGCTATTTTCATGTCAGGAATTGTTTTAAATTATTATTCCGTATACAGCACAGTGAAATATTTCTTTGGTATACATTTCATAAAAATCGGTTGAAGCATTTTGATTTTATCGAATTTTTAAGATTTCGAAAAATGTCTGTTATCACTCCAGCTGGAACAAATTTCCAGCTATCGGGCTTAAATTTGGATCCGAACTTTAATTTTGGATCAGGAGCAACTGATACTGAATTTCATGTGAATCCAACAAAGAGTTGATACTTCAGAGAATTTTTTTTTATTTATTTTTTTTCCTTTACAAATCTTCCTCTACGTGGAAGCCAGAATTGATCAATTTTCTTCCTCGTAAAGGTAGCTTTGTAAAAACTCAAAAACAATGAGGAAGCAATGTGCAAAGTTCTATTTTGTATCTTTTTATTTTTTAATTTCAATTATTTTTTAATATTTGCATTTGTACTAATAGACAAAATATATGTATGCAGAAATATAAGAGATATTCTTCTTAAAATCGACCAGATTTGTGTGTTTTTTGACTGCGTATTTTTTTAATCGAATGAAACTTTTTTTACGTTATCTATACATGAAAAGAGGAGACCCGTATTTTTGGTTGGAGGATTTTTTTTTTAATTATGGGTTATGACATTTTTTTTGGAAAATAAACACGAATTCTCGTTCAGAAATTAATATCTCTGGTTCTATCGGTCGTAAAGTGATAAACCGAAGCGCGTTTTGAAGCTAAAATAACATGCTTTCATGACATTTTTTCCAATAGTTGTCAAATAGTAAACTACTATTGTTGCAAACAATTGAAAATTCAAACAATTTTTTTTTACAAATTTCGGTATTTTTATCTATATTTTTTTTAATTGCATTAAATTGTTCATGCAATTCTGTAACTTCTACCATTTTTTTCGCGATGGTGTCTTGATGGACTCTATTATTTATTAATTTTTTGACAAATCTATTTGTACTATTGACATCAAAGATATACACAATTGAAGATCCGGGACCTTTTTTTAAACATTTTTCGACTACGGCTCAACAGAAACAAAAGATTATTTGGGTTCCTTAACTGTTTGGAGGTCTTCTTATATGATACAAGGAATCGATATTCGTGAACAGCGAAAAAATTTGGGACCCTCGTCCAAAACCTGTCCCGCTACCGGTAGAACACCCCATTTATTATCTATGTAAATTCAAAATAATTTCTTTAAAAAAATGACTTTATATCATAGTGACAATGTGACGTCAAATTTAATTTCAATGATATTTTGCGGCGAAACGATATTTATGGGATTCAATTTTGTATTTACAACACAAGCTGAACTGAATCAAGTAATGTTTTCACATAAGCATTAGTTACTAAGAGTTAGCAATTTAAAAAAAAAGCGAATGACTCCTATTGACCACTGGTTCGTAAAAGCCCCAGTGTATTTACAATTTTGTAACGCCACGTTATTAACTCGGACAGCTGACGTCCATTGTGGATTGGAGTTGATGTATCTTTGACACCATATATCAGTACCCAGGTCCGTATAACCTTGGACAAGAATTTCTCTCTGTCACACCAATCTCACCCTGTCAATTTTCGAGCTGGCCCCTCGACGCTTTTCGCTTCATTTCAGAAGCACCGAGTAGCGGCGTAACGTTTTTACCAGAGTTTTCACGTCTCGCCTCAACTCGCGCTTCGGCGACAGCCAAAATATGTTATCCGCGTTTCCACATCATCGGCTCCTTATTACACGTCCGTCAAGTTCTTCGGGAACGTCGCGCTCGACTGCCCATCGCTCTCAGTAAATTTACTATAATATGTAGCTAACTTACAAAACATACTCTCTTATGTACCCCATTATATATGTCAGTATATACAGAGTCTGCCAAAATAAATATTTACCGATATTGCTGCTTAAAAATGAACCAAGCGAAACAAAAAATCTTAAATAAACATTACAAATTCAGTGCAGATTTGACTGAGTTAATAAAAGTGTCTTCTTATTTAACAAATTGCACTTAGAACGAAAAAATACTTCGCGTCAGATCAAAAATATGCTCGAAAAAATACTGAAAAAGGCGTAGTATAAACCGGCTAAATTCAATATTTAGTCAACGATAATTAGAGGGAAAGAACTGAAAAAAGGAAACTAAAGAAATTTATACTATCAATTTTTTGCTAGATTTATAAAAGTTTGTAGGTTTCTTTTTTTTAAGTACGAAGATACTAATAAAATGGTTAAGAATTCATATTATTTATATATTTATTGTAATTACATATACAAAACAAAATGTCATTGGCTTTACAACATTTCTTTATTTTTATAATAATAGAAAAAATGTAAATTTGACAAATTACCATCTTTTTTTGTCATTACTGCTTCGACGTAAAAATCGTATATGATAAAATGACTTTTTATTCAATTATTGTAAGAAACAGATTTGTTACTTATTTGATAAAATTATTCGTTTAAAAAAGTAACACTGTGCTTTTTAAAAATTATATTTTACTGTGTTGATGTGAAGAAAATGTAGTGGTTATGAAAATCTATTCTACATAACAGCAATCATCTTTCGATTTTATTCTAATTTATAACCATTAAGGAGATTTGAACGCTAGTCAAATAAATGCAACATCCTTGTAATTATTCCCGTAAAGTTTTATCCATTAAATAACATTCAGAAAACGTTTTTTTTTTTTTTTGTTAGCTTCAGAAATTCTGTAGTAGAGCATGCTTATTTAATCCAGAGAAATATTAGAAGTCATTTCGAAAAACGTAAGTTTTCGTTCAGTTTATTCCTACAACAAATAGCATTTGTCTTTAGATTTTAATGCTCAATTTATGTCTCATGATGGACGCACTACAAACCCACCGTCTCGCTATTCGATAGTTCTAATCGCATCAATATTGCAGCCAATCTACCCAGCGAATAAAAAATCTCCATAAACAATTGACTATAATGTTCAAACAATTAACACTATCAAATAACCTAGTCAATTCGTAGAGCATCTTCCAAAAAAAAAAAAAAGAGAACGAGCCATGAAAAATAAAAAAATATAACAAAAATGTATCATTTCATGAATTGTCACTAATTAGTTACCATTTTGTTAAATCCATTGCTCTTCATATTTCTTTGTATTATGCATACATGCCATAATATACAAACTACCCTTCACTGCATACCAATTAAGCCCTAAGACCTTGTAAAAATGATAAAGATCTGTAGATGTGAGCAGCGATTATAACTAATTTGAAGTCCTTCAACCTCCTTAATCCGTACGAGTCTGTATATACAGATTTTACGTAAGATCGGTCGATGCCCGGTACAGGCAAATGTTCGCAGATGTATACATTTGTCCGCCACAAAGACCGGCTCTTATGGAGGTCGTTCTCTATGTACTCGATCCCTCCACGTAGCTCGCATTACGTAGTCGTTAGAGGGAAACTGAGCTGAGCACGTATCCCTCTCGGGCACGAGTTCGTATCGCGTATGTGCTGTACAATACCACTGAACGTGAATACTATACTCGAACCATATACGTCCGCATACATACATACTGTACACCTTTAAATGCATATATATATATATATGTATATATGTATACGTGGTAGATTCGAAATACTACAGTAGTCGTTTTACCCTGAGGCGACCCTATACCAAGTAATAGCCTCTTGCCCTACGTTTCGTGCTAGAAGGGACAGAAGTATGATGACAGAGACAGAGAGAAAGTTGCCTATAATACAGTCATACGAGAAAATGCTCTTGTACACCAGCGGAGAATGTCGTTGCTTGGATTCTTAATATGGTACCTCGGTTTCCTTTTTCGTAGGCTGCTCCTCTCATAACTGGTGTTTGCGTGTACGCCCTGCGGCAAGTTCCAGAGAATTTATCTGAAAATTACATAAAAGTACTGATACATCCTTTACTATTTTACCTGAAGGAGTAATCTGTATTAATTGCTATTTTAAACGGTGTAGGTGACAAAGTGTTATTATTTGATGAGAAAATGGTTTTGTGTTTTGTACTTACCAACCAGAAAGCACAAATCCAGATTGTTTAGCGAAAAGTTTCATGCGATCTGATTTTTTATCGTCTTGTTTTTAACAATCTCCAATAGCTTTCGTCTTCAATATTAAATCGTCGTTTATTTTCACAAGATGAAATAAATACTAGAAAATTCTTCGTGAAAATTGTGATTCCTTTTTTCGTGAAAAATAATTTCGTTGCTCTGGGCATGTTCCTGACTCTGTTGAACGTCCTCACATGAAAATAAATAATTTTGACAACATTCATCGAAACAACCAAATGTCGTTTATAAAGTCCATCAAATTCATTTGAATCTCGTCTGTATAATCAAGATTTGTTAAAAACAAAACTATACTCTACAAATCCAAAAACCCACCAAAATTCGTTTAAAAAAAAACCCCCCATTAGTTTAATCCAAAAGAGTCGAAATTCATCTAAAAAAAAAAAATCAATCAAACCAATTCTGTGTTATGAGTGTAGATAGACAGGAAATTAGGAATATTTTCTAAAATAAATAAAACAAATAAAAGAAAAAACTGATATTACAGGGAAAGTGTAAATGAGTAAGTAAATACAATAAAAAAAAGTGAAGGGATCCGATGGAGACAAGGACAAGAGCACGAACACTGGAAGTTAAAATAAATTATGTGAGAAATGCTCCCCACATGACAAAAGTAACAGAAATTATTGCATATATACCCACGCAGAAACAGTACATTGTTCACAGTGGGATAGAAAACAATGAGCAAGACTATTATTATCATTATCCTTATATCTTTACATTTTATATCTAAACCTTCTTTTTGTAAATAATAATAATAATAAATTCAAAATAAACTTAAAAAAAAAAATTCAGATCTCTTGAATACCGCTAATAAAAATCCCCATCTATAACCCATACTCCCACATATATATAGCTAAATAGATATACCAAGAACCGGCACATACGTACAGCAGATACACTTGATCTTCGTACGTTCCCGCACCCTATACCTGGATTAATGTTTTCGTGCCCATATAGGTACATACAATATATACACAGTGAATTCACATGTATCCTGTATGCACATACATAAATACCAGTACGATTCATTTCCATCTCTCTCCGATTTTCTGTTTCTAGAGAGAGAGAGAGAGAAAGACAGAGAGAGAGTAGGAACGAAAGAGCGACCAGGCGAGTAGAGCGTGTGTCATGCCTCTCTCGGCTGGAGTACAACTCATAGTACGCTACCGTAGTATCCGTAGTATTCGCCCCCTCTTCTCCGGGTCTACCCGTCGACGCCCCTCATTCTGCTATTCCCTCGTCGGCGTCTCACCCTCTCGCACCATTTCCCCTGAATGGCTCAACGCCGCCCCCGCACATCACCCTTGCAAGCTCATTTCAAACCACGCCCATCCTCCACCGTTCAGCGGCCATCTTGCGCGTTATGTAAACTGCGCTCTGCAACGTTTCCTGCTCTTGCTGTACACGAGTTCCAATTCCCCTCCCGCTCCTAGTTCCCCCTCTCTCTTCCTCTCTCTCTCTCTCTCTCTTTTTCTCTCTCTCTCTCTCTGAGTGCTTCACTCTAACTCGCCTCTCCTCAAAGCCCCCCCGTCCTCTGATGGCGTTCACGTACAACGTGCAGCGGTTTAGATACATAACTAGCTGGACAGCGCCCCCCTACAAGCTTACGCTGTACTGCACCACGCCGCCTGGGTTGCACTGCTGTTACTACTACTATTAGTACCACTACTACGACTGTTACTACTTGCTAGCTCCACATAGTATTCTCCTGCTCCATATAGTCTTCTACACTGTGTACTATGGAACACCAATACCATGGTGCAAATGTGGCACGTTCGTACTAGGCTTTAGCCTGCTCTGCGCGCACTCTCGAAGCGTATCGTCTTGCTCAACTTGCCTGATCCTTTTGCACCCACTACCACTGCACCGAAAGGCGTTAGGCTGCAACGACTGCCGTCGGTGATACCACCCATACTACTGGCATCTACGAGGCATTCTCTGTTGATAAAGTCACCTTTCTTACTTGGATATTTCTCATAATTAGCCAGGTTTTGGTATCGACACTATGTGCCTTTTATTTCAGATTTTTAAATTGACGATTTTAGGAAAATCTGGGTTTTGCTACCTCGTAAGGGAAGCTTTGGTGGATTTTTTTTTTAATCTTCTATACTAATGTGTTGAAGATGTGGCTAATTTTTAAAAGAATATTTGGAAAAAAAGTCCGGATTTATGTGTCCAATGAAAATTCAAAAGCTTGAAAATCTGCAAAAAAACGTGCAGGAGTATACGTTTGCTATAATTTTTGTAAAAATTGATAGCGCGGCTCAGGTTTTATACATTTTTTTTTCGCAAAAATGTGTTTCCGAATTCTGAAGAATTGTAAAAAAAAATTTTCCTGGCTAAATAAATCTTCACAAATAAAATAGTATTAAATCCTAAATCGTATTGAATTTCATGCGAGTCTACGAAGAGAATCAAATTCTGTGAGATTTTTAATTTTCCAAAAAATTCATATCGAACCCTCGAGCTTTACTCATTGAATTCAATTTTTCTAAAGATGTAGAGCAATATTCGTGTGTTACTTGGGCAAAATTCGACACGATCCATCAAGGGATTTTTTTAATTCCAAACTCGGACATTTTTTTCTAAACCTCCTTTTGAATGTATCAGACAATTTTAAGTATCCCGACATTTATATCGCGAAAAAGACAGTTTTTTTTTTTTCATGAAAAGCCTCCTCTGTGAGGAAGCAAAAGTGGTTGAACTGACGGAGAATGCCTTCTATATAACCCCCGGGAGAGCAGAGAGGGCAAGGGGGAACGGGTTGCGTTCACGAACCACATACATACATACATACATACATACATACACATACATACATAGACCGACACTGTAGCAACGCTATCTTTCGTTGTACTACCACCTACTTTCACTACTACTTCCGTATATCAAAGCGGCAGTAATACCCACGCTACCAGCGTCTATATAACCCTCGGAAAAGAGTGGGGCGAAGGGGCCAAAGGGGTAGGTTTACGTAGCAGATACATACATACATACATACATACACAGGCACTATAGCAATGCGATCGTTCGCCGTACTACCACCTACTTTCACTACTACTTCCGTATATCAAGGCGGCAGTGACGTCCACGCTCGCGCTCTCTGGCCTTGTCTGATCATATAGCGTCACTTACTACTTGTATTCCTCTCTACGCTCTCTGCTCTACTCGTGACCCGAGACTGGACTACGTTCTTCGAGCAAGTTTATGACTTAGGGGGAAACTCGGTTCTTAGTCGATAGCTTTGCCAGTCATGAGGAGAGCCTTCGGTAATGGAATGGAGATTCTACTGTACTGTCGGCATTCGTCGTGTTTTAAATTCATGTATTTTCGAACAATTTACAAAATTGACAACCAAAGATGGATTTTTTTTTTTCAGATTAACTTTAATGTGGGCTTTTTTTCTAACGTTATACGTAATTGCTTAATAAGGCTTTTGCACCTCACACTTGTCAATTGACCGATGAGGTCCTATCAAACTATCAGACCGATTTAAATGAAATAAAATTAGGGAACATGATTTTGGATTTTTTTTGCATAAGGTTCACTGAAAGGAATGCAAAGTAGAACTTTGCACATTGCTTCCTCATTATTTTCGAATTTTTACAAAGCTATTTGGGAATGTATTGATTAATTTTGGCTTCCTCGTAGAGTTAGCTTTGTCCAAAATAGAAAATTCTGACAATGCTACTTTTCTTTCGTTTCGTATTTTAAGAGAGATTGTAATAGATAAGATGTGTCAATTATTTTTTTTTTTTGCGTATGTACCAAATTGTAACTGTATTGCTCAAATGATTCTTAATATAGAAGTCTTTTTTTTTACAATAGCAATGTTAAGATTGTTAACTGAGGTTAATATAACATTTAAATTATCTTATATATTTTGATAGAATTTTATGCCGAACATTCCTTAATGTTATTAGGCACGTGCACATTTTTTTTTATTAATCCTCCAATTGTAATTAAAAATAAAATATATGAACTTCGAGAGTTAATTAAATAATTTAATTTGAAATGGATTAAAAAGTGCTAAAGTAATTAGTAATAAAGTTACGTTAATGGGATTAAATGTATTATTTTTGAATAAAATAAAAATTAATAATATATTTATAACAAGAGGACAAAAAATTAATAAAATACGGGAAAAATATATTGTTATCATACATTCAAAACATAATTAAAGGAAAATTAATTTAGGAGATTAAAGATATAAATACATTTTTTTTTTTCTAAGTTATAAAATTATATTTAATTTTAATTTACAAGATTAATGCTTTTAAAACTATAAAGATTTATTATAAACAATTATTCGATTAGAATCTATTACAATTTTAACTTTCTTATTAAAGCTCGAATCACGCTGGGTTAAATAACGATTTGACGCAGTGTGAAGCGAATTCATCAGACTTTTAATTCGAAAAATAATTAAAGATTGGTAACCCTCGAGATACCTAAATCTCCAGGATTGCGTGTATCTCGTTGGAATTGAAAAAGTAGGAAACACGTACTGGGGAGAATATAGTAGAGAATCTTCAGCTATAGTGATGTAGAGTCGAGGTGGAGCGGTTTAAAAAATTAAAAATCCGGCCAAAGCCCGTACGTCTTGGCTCCGCTCATGCTTGTCCCATATTTTATGATGCTATTTATTTACAGTGCAACGGAGTTGGATACGGAGTAGTGTGCAGACCTGGTACGCAGTGCAGTATTCACTATACTGTAAATCAGCTCGAAATTCCGGTGGTGGCTGGCCGAGCGAACGGGCGATATCTCTGTACTTCCGGGCAGCAGCAACGGGCTGTGAGCTGGATGCCCAGCAGCCCGCTTACTCTCCATCATCTCCGTTTCCTGTTCTTTTGTTCGCCCCGGTGGGCTCTCACACTCCGCGCCCTTCGTGCGTCTTGCCTGTGACTCGCGCCCTGCAGTTACTTCCTCTGGCTACCTGACATCCAGCGAATCAGTTAAATGCAGAAACTCCTTCGATAATATGAGAGTCTTTCCGCTGGTACAAACACAGAACCACATACGCACGCAGTTCAGTCGTTGCTGTACTTCGCAACACATGATTAGATACGCAGAGACGTGAACAACTTCCGTTAGTATGAGTTATGCATACAATTGTGATATTCATCGAGCAAACACAGTGAAATGCGAAATATAACCCTGGAGGTTTGAAATCATAAGGATCACGAGTCTAGAATTATCATCAGAAATTCTATTCATCTTGGATTGTTGGATTCCTGCGGGAACTCATCTTCTCTATATTGCCTCTTAGCCAGACGAACGGATTTGTTATGACGAATTGTTATCACAGTTGGAAGTCTTGTGGGAGTAAAGAGCCCGTAACATGTATTTCTATGCTGATTTTACCAATTCATCTTCAACGCTGCTTAAGTTCTTAGAGGATTCTGTCTGAAATTGATTCCTTCATTGGAATGTTGCTGTGGAATTTATGAGGTGTTTGTAAGATAGAGCTTTCCATAACTTGTGTCGTTAGATTTTAAACGAGTCTTATTTGGAGCGGTTACCGAGGTAAAGAATTTTCACTATTTAAAGAAGTTGGAATATTTTATGCTAGACAAATCAGGGTTAAAAGTTTGTTATCGTTTTTACATAGTTTTATGGAGTAAAGAACATGTGATATGTATTTTTAACAGTGATTCGCTGAAAAAAAACTACCAACTCTTAATATTTCGAGGAAATAAGTCATGCAGCAAATACAATAGAAAATTTATATACTTTAAAATAAAAATTGTGTCTACTAAGGTCTACAAATTGTTAGTTTCACCAAAGCATGGTTGTAAGTTTTAAATTTAATTTAAAAAAAATACAAAAGTACAATAAATTTAAGAATGTGTATTTCCATTTAAAAAGTACTTTTAATCATTTAAAATGATAAATCCGATGAAATTGCAAATCATTTTTTTGTCACTACTAATTTAACAACGAAAAAATCCTAAAGTATACACTATTTTTAATCTAAATAACAAAAACCTGCAAAGTATAAAGTTTCACATTGCTCACTCATTATAGTTTCCCATAGTTCGCAAAGCTCTATGAGCAATCCAAAAGAATTTCTTGGAATCTCCAGGCAATAAGCTTTGTGCCACGATTCACTGATATCCCTTGAATCTAAATTAGTTTGCACATAACACACGTAGTTGCCCTCAAGTTTCCTCGAAAAGGGCACCATGTTGTATCATACCACCTTTGATTAATGAATCAAAATGATGAGACGTAATAGTTGTGGTAAGACGACGCTATCATGGTAGCAGGGTATTTCCGTATAAGTGCGGTAAAAGAGCTGCTTGCGAATTTCGCCTCGATGGCAGACGAGCGTCACGTAAAGACGACGACGACGACGACGACGACGACGGAGAGGACATTCTCGAGCATTCTCCCTGTACCATACAACATTCTATATCCTCGTGGAATTTCAATATCGTGCAATTTCGTGCTGTGCTCATATCAACAGGGGTTGTGGCCCAGAGGCTAGACAGAGAGAGTGTCACAGAGAGAAAATCAATATGGCAGGACAAGATCGCAAAAAAAAAAAAAAAAAAAAAAAAATGAAAGTGAAAAAGAAAAATCGGTAAATCGGAAAAATAAGTTTCCATCGCACGCTGCGACTAGATATACGTTGATGTCTAAAGAGAGCACGAGGATATAGTCTGTTTGGAATATAGATTTTTCCCAAGTGCCGAGGGCTCTCCTTCGTGTACAAGGGCGAGCGGGGGAAAGAGTTGAAGAACGTGAGGGCGGGGGCGGGATGTAGAAAGGCGGTGAAGTTAAGACGAGTCGAAGCTCTTCCCTTATGCCTTCATCCTCTCTCTTCCCTTTTAGCAGCTCGTCCCCTGCAGCTCGTCCGCTCGACTCGTCGTCGTTGAAAGCTGAAAGCACAAAGGCATACGGAAATGCGATCCTGCTAAAAGCCTGGCTCAACCAACCCCGTCTTTTGCCGTGTGTACCAGGAGACCTGGTAGCGTCTCAACGTGAAGTTAAAAAAAAAAAAAAAAAATGAATATAAAAAAAACGTATAAGTGTATATATCGAGATGTCGTTACAAGACACGAGAGTGAGATTGATGTAAATATACCTGAGAGGATGAGAGAATTTTTTACAAAGTTTTTCCTTTAAGACGTTTTCAATAAGACGTTTTTGGACTATGAAGTGTCCAAACGTAAAGGTTTTATAGTATTCATTAAACTGTTGGAACAAACTGACATAAATACAGAAGTTGACGTTTTATAATGTGATCTTGTTGGCGGGTGACAATTCTTATAAGCTAGAACGATATTACTTCTGATAATTATTGAAATTTATCGTATGTCCAGTTTTTGTAATAAAAAAAAGGACTGTCGTTTTTTATACATTTTCTATTAAAAGTTCTCCGTTGGATACTCGTGATTGACAATCGCTTGACGCCGATGGCTACGTTAGAGAGACTAAAGGAAGAGAGATCACATCAAATAAGCTGCTGCTGCAGATTTATTATTTATATTATGTTCGAAAATTGTGAGGCAAATGGGTAATTTATTCTTTTCAACAGGACTGCCAGACCAGCATTTAATCTGATATAAATTACTGTCTTCATAGGGATGTTTCGACTTCAAACGGCGAATATCTGTTTGCCTGGTTATCCTTTATTAATGACCTTAATTTTGTTCCTGAAAGCCACAAAATTAAAACAAAAAAGTGTGCTGATAACAGTAAATTGTCCTAATCATATTGAAGAATCTACAGATCCAATGTAACAAATTGTAGAAGGTGTTCCTATTTTTCCGTTGTATAATATAAAATTTGATAGAAAAAATATTTTCTATTAAAACTAATTAAAAGTGATTTAATTCCTAGAAGCTTTTATATTGGTACCTGGATATTTTTCACTTGATCAAAATACCATTAAGAATAATTTAACACATGATTTTTTTATAGGATTTTTACAAGTCCTTTAAAAAAGCACTTTTTTTAACTAAAATCTGTGGAGTATCCCCTTAAAATTGGTCAATCGATTTAAAAACAAAAATCGTAGATTTCATTAAATCACAACATCCTAACTGAAAATTACTCCAAGCAGCTTAAAATCAACCTCGTAGTGAATGTCACGATTATTTTTTTGCTGTTCAATTCGGTAGATTACCAAGTAATTCCTTTCAGTCGTAGAGAATATAAAAAAGTAAAAAAAAATTTTTTGTTCTGATTTCAGCTGAAGGCGAGACAAGTGACAGCGTGGAGGCATAGCGGTGAGCACGGAAACGAGCTCTCGGTATTCTGCTGGTGAGAATGGTGAGCCGTGAGCCGGGGATCGTGACAACTCATACGTGCTTGATCGCCGGTGATCGGTTTTCGGATCTTATCACACTCGCAAGCGTTATCCTGCCGCCTGCTGCCTTGCGGCACAAGAAAGTGGCGCAGAATACGAGAAATACGAAGAGGAAGAAAGTGCGAAGAAAGGAGACTGAGAAGATACATCGGTGAATCGGCGCGGACCTCCTCTTGAATCTTCGAAACGGAGCAGCGGCCGTTAGTCATTTTTCTACTCGATATTGCCAGAGAGAGTGCGGCCAAAGCTCGTGAAAAAGAAGAAAGACATAAAGGCCAGAGACGAAAAGAAACGATCAAGAGAAAACGTCGCCAGCTACCAAGACGCAGCGAGATAAGCGTATATACCGTCGTGACCAGAGAAGAATTCATTATTCATACGTGTACGGATACATAATATTACAAATAGTGTCCCAAGTGAAGAAACGTAAGCTAATAATACCAATCGATCCAGCTGGGAGACGAAGAAATTGAAATATCGCTACATCTCGTGCCGAAGGTGCGCGCTCACGAAATTCGCTGCCGTGTTTATATTATTAAAAGATAATGTTCTTAGCCGGCTCCAGAAAATAAAGAGAGAAAGAAAGAGAGAGAGGAAGAGAGAGAGAGTGAAGGAGTGTATCGAACAGGTGAGGCGAGGTAGAAAGGCAGATTTACGCGTTTCTTACCTCCGCCACTGTACATACAAATACGTACACGTGCATCATTTGCACGCGCATGTAAGCAATTATGTAAAATTGAAATATACGAATCATATTAATGCGGTTACGATGACTATGCATATATAAATATATATGTATATATATATATATACATATATACGTATATATATGTCTATATATATATAACTATAATTAATTTTTAAAAATGTATACTTGATCTGTCGCTCTGATATACGCTGATACGTATGATTCATATGAGATATATAACGAGGATGAGTGATGAGAGGTGCACGAGCCGAGCGAGGACAAGAAAAATATGCGAACAGACAGGCGGGAAAAGAGATAACGTCCGAAGAATGTGGCCAATACGTTTACTCACATTGTTTCACTTGTTTTTGTAATTGTACATAGACCATTTCGAGGTTCTTTGGGGGAAAAAAAACGCCGCATTTCTTAGATGTTTCGTAAAGATCGTCGAAAAACCGCCTGATGATAATAATTTCGTTTCGGGTATCAAGCTAATTTGACTCTGACTCGAATTCTTGCTGTATCTCTGTGCTTCTTTCTCTTTCGGGAATCGAGAATCATTTTGAATCTGCATGCGAAGGATCCGATAGGATTGTTGTATTATTTATTACCGATAACAAGTTTCTCTTTATTTTTTTTTCAATATTTATTTCAATGTTTATTTAAAACGAAGGTTAAACCCTGGCAACCGTTTTTTGGATTGAATATTCTGTGATTATATTTCATTTGCGATATTATCCCGTCCATGTGTATGCTGTGGAATACGCGTCAATTGTAGAAGCGTTTAACCCGGTAACGTTAATATACCTGTACTTCATGATACACCTAAAGATGATGCCTGCTGTCGTCGCTCGATATTCCAGTACGCTTTCGATGTCCGTTATCTTACCTACCCGTAGGATTACAACACTGAGCCGAGTGGAGGAACAGGCGCGTAAGGCTTCGTAGGGTCTTTGCACCGGTTCAACCTACTAAAATGTCTCTTTGGTATTTATACTGTAGAAGATTTCGCGTAACTTCGTCCCTATCGAAAACAGACACGCGCAGAGAATGTACAATCAAGGCTTATGCGCGAATGGGACACTTCAGGAGCAAATAGAAAAGCATCTCAGGATAACCGGTCAATGACACTTATCTTCTCTTCGAGTTTAATCATTTTTTTCTCTATGAATTAGAGAAGCAAAAAAAAATATTTCTACTCGGGGTATTTACGAAATAGCATATCACATCTCGTACAATAATTTTAATTTGTGGGTATTTAGGATAACCAGTCATTCATACTGCTGAACTCAGAAGATCTTTTTAATTTCAATGCTCCTTCCAGCTTATTTTTTTAACTTGTTTCTCTACTGGGATTTAAATTGAGATATTTAAGTACTAGAAATATCCAATTATAAACCAATCGGTACAAAAATTCTGTCTTTTATTCATTTAGTGGCATTCATCTCACGCCCAAAATAATCCAATTTTTTTTCCAGTGTCGAGAAGAAATAGATACAAACAATTATGTAACAATAATATATTCAAAGATTGGCGTATCTAATAATTCTCTTGAACAATTTAAGTTAAATAAATATTGGCTTCTTAAAAAAAAGAGATGAATACAAAAATGTGTTTTTACAAAGAACACACATACTTAATTTTGTACTAATTTTAAAGTGTCAATGACTCGGCAGAGAGAGAGAATAACAACGAATTCGTTATTTCCTAAGAAATTAAGATTTGCAAATCTAAACGTAAAAATTCAGACACCGAGAGACTCGATGGCACAGCGTTAGCCATGAATATGTGTAACTAGAAAATCGATTCTTGGAGTCGCAGACGGAGACTCATCGCCCACTGTGATAGGACGATTTATTATCCCGAATAAGTAGCGTTTCTCTCTATCTCTAGATCTGACTGTCGTCATTCTAAATTGCTCCGCGGTCGTCGCAATCGATACACGTCTGCATTTCTCCCATTGTCCAGATAACTTTCTTCATTTCCTCTCATCGCCACCATAAATAAAAAAATATATATACTAAAATACATCAGACATAGAATTTTTTGTCGGTTTATATATTTAAAAAAAAACGTTTTAAGTATATTTTAGATACATCTCGGATATATTTTCGGCTCGCATATATTTCGTTATATATATATCCTTAAAATATATCCGAGATATAGAATTTTTCATCGAAATATATTCAATATGTCTTGCATATAGTTTATATTTACGTAAGGGCCATTCTCATCGATCAATCGAAGGCTAAAAGTGTCCCAAAGCGATTTTTTGTTTTTGTAAACCGTGTGTACCTGTCGTACTACCGTCTCTAAGAAAAAAAACGATTATTAAAAAAAAACACAAAAAAAATACATTTCTCAATCCTACTCTCGTACACCCAATTATATTCATCTGCGATGACGAGGATACGATATAGGCTGTACAAAACTAATTCATAATTGTAGATAATAATCATCGTGACGTTACTCGCGTATAATTATTACCTCGATCGGGAATATTACAGTGAGTCAATCTGTTAGTGTAATTAAGTGCAGAGAAGGTGGTTGGAGGGTCATTAGACGAGGCGCCTGTGTAGAATTGGAAGGGCAGACGAGAGCGCTCTCACCGCGTATAATCATCGTTTGAGCCAAGTCGAAGTTGAGACAGAAGCACAGAGACGAGTTCGCCGCCCGCGGCCAGAGAGACTAATCTCTTTGAGAGAAAGAACGATCAACTATGAGAGAGGGGAGCGCGCGACGAGCTTGCGAGACAGATTCGCGAGTCGGATTGTGTATATGTCCTTCGTGCGTGCGACTAGTCGACTGTAGAATATAGATTTAAAAGAAAAACAAAAAAAAAACATTATACATTAGGGCAGATAAAAAAATACGTTTTACTTTTTTTGTTGAACTGTTCCTCGAGATTTTTTTTCCTTGTTATAAAAGACCATGGTTAGGCATCAGAGTTGACTTATATTAACTGCAACGAGAATGCAAAAGAAAAATTGAATAAACGCATCGTAAAAAAATTGTATAAAAATTCGTGTTACGCATTGGAAATTTTTGTGGAGAAATTTTGTGATGTACCAAATACGTTGAAAAATCGTGTTTAATATATAAGTACTTCAATATGGCTTTGTATATTAAATTTAATGTACGAATTTCTACACAGAAATGTCCTATCAAAGTACATTCATTTTTCAAATACTTTTTACCAATGCGTGATAAATATTAGTTCTTCAATCATTTTCGTGATAGAAGCAATGTCTATGTCTAAAGATATTGCGTTTTTAAATTTCCTTTTCATTGATGGCCATCAAATAACTTCAAATTTTATGTTAAACACCTTGAAACTAATGAATATCTGCATCTTTGAATATTTACTGTAAAGTACTTTAATGTGAAAATTAAGAAGATTCAATATAAATCGGATACTCAACGTTCTGAAGGCACTTCATGATAAATTTGCATTATGCTATCGATGATAAAGATATGACATTTTTTTTTAAATGCATGGCTCCATATTCATGTTTTGCAACAACGTTAGTGTACTCACAATTAATAAATATGGATCGTTGTTTAAATAGACGACACATGTGAGGGTCTCATAGTTCTCAATTGAATTGTAACTCAAGGAAATATTGATGCCTTGAGTGTTGTACATCTTTCAGAATATTAAGGAGACTATGAGGTGTCATTTGTGCAAAGAATAATCCATACATAAAAAAAGTTTTTTTTGTAAATCTGTTTTTTTTTGTAACAAGGAAAAAGGGTCTCAATTTGGAACTAAACCAAAAAAAATGAGACGTTTCTTTTATTAACTTCCCCTATTATACATACGTAGAGGCATTGATGTATCATAAATCATTAAGTAGGAAGCACATCTCTCGCCACACATACACCGGATTTCAATATACAATTTATAATCAATCGATGTAGCGTCGATGAACTATGATTGAGCGGTCTAATCATAGATTCGTGGCACATTCGATGATAATCATCAAGAAAGAGAAAAAAAAAAAAAAAAAAAGGCCCCACTTGTTATCCCTGTTTTAGCATGTCTCACCGACAAAGCTCTGCAAGTCTTTCATAAATCTCGAAGGTGTTTCTCTGCTCACCGGTGATTTGAAAAAAAAAAATCCATCTTTCACCAAGAAAAAAAAATAAATAAATTACTTAATCACGAAGAGTAAGCAAACGACGAAGAGAAAAATAAAAATACAAAGGACCACTGTGCTACACAAGCCGTTGAAAATATAATGCATTACCATACGATACCAATACTACAACAACAACAACAACAACAACAACAACAACAAAGCTACAATACATTCGTATGTCGATACCATACTTTTACTACTCTACTCATTAATTATTAACGAAAAGAAAGGAAGAAAAGAAAATGTGAAAAAACTACCACGTACTACTACCGAACTATTAAGTAATCATAAAAACTACTGTAACTGTATAACAAAACTACGAGACTACTACCTAACTACTATTTATTTTAGGTAGCGTTTTTTCGAGCGTGCACGCGGGCGTAAATGAAAGATAAGGGAAGAATAATAAAAAATAAAAATAAAAAAAAATAAAAGAAAGGAACAAGTAACAAAAACCTCAATAAACAATTTGTGCAAGCAGCAGACACATCGTACATAACAATACTATTTTACTATACCACTACAGCTACCATTTACCAGTGATATCGAATTAAAAAATAACAAAACAATGAAAAAAAAAAAAAAAAAAGAAGGAAAATAAAATTCATTAAGGAGGGTGATCTGCATCAACATTATATATTTCGGTCGAATTTTCACAAGGAGCCGTGCGAGCGTGTACCAACACATTGCTCACGCGTGACCACTCGTTTCTCATGTGTATTTATTATACACCACGGAAACACAACAAACTAAATAATAGCCGAAAGTGTAATCTTATTTCGCCGAGGCGCGGTGTAGATCTTAAGATTATTAATTAACTATGTTAAGTAACAGCGGGTGTTATGTGGAGAGACTGCGAGTGCGGTACCTATCGCAATGCGAATTTGTAATTATATTGTATGAAACTCTGAGGTGGAGTCGTGTCTCTCGCGTGTGTTTCCGTATTTATTCCCTGTGAACTTCGCACGTATTGTTACTGATAACAAAAAAAATAAAGAAGGCGAACAGCTTGAGAGGAAGGTAGGATCTGGAAGAAGCGAGAATGGCTTTTTAAAGGAGTACTTTTAAGACTCGTGAGTACTTATCGTTAAAAAAAAAAAAAAAACGAGGAGAACTGGACAGTACAGTGCGTGGGAATAAAGGGAGTATGAAATTAGTACACTTTGTTTTTATTTTAACGTACTGTAAGTCTTTCCATCTGAATTATTTCTAGCAGTATCGTGCGGCAATTGCCAATTTGACGTGGAGCATTCTTTTTCTTTATCCCACTCTTTATTGTAGAGTATGTTTTTTATTATTATTTCTGAATCGAATTACGTGGATCATTTCTTGTAATCAAATAAAATAGAGATAGCAGGAATCGGCCTATTAGATTTATATCAAAAATAATTTTCTCGTGGACTTTGATTCTGAAATATTGAAAATAAATTCTGTACTGAACTAAGAAATGCAAAGAAAAATTAGTGGATATTCGAACAATTTAATTCGTTTTGCAGAGATAATTATTACTTGTCATAATTATCACTTTTTTTCAAATTCTGTGATTTTTTCAGGTTTTTCTAATCAAAATCCTAGTATATTTTCCTTGATCTTGATTGAATTTACGTCTATGCGAATGAAAAAATTGTATTCTCTATTTGACTACAAAATCCCATTAACATATTTTCGTCTGGGGATTGATACACTTTGGGAAAAAATCGCGATTAAAAATTTTCTTCTTCTTCAAAAACAGAAAAAAAAACATCAATGATATTTTTTTAAAGTCAAAAGATCTCTGAATTTTGTAGGATTTCCAGACATATTTGAAACAATTAAATTTCAGTTCATTACATAAAACTTAATTTTAATAATAATAATCATATGAAGGGCAATAATAGAGTTAAAAAAAAATCCCTACCATTTCTCTAAAGTTAAAAATATCGTAAATTTCCCAAGATTTTTAGACGGAGTCCAAACATTCAATCTCCATTTCATTGAATAAAACTTCATTCTGATTAACATCATATTTTTATTACAGCCAAAAAATGTGCCTTTTGCGGTGCAATGAAAAAAATTTCATTTAACTTTTATTCAATAGATTATCAATGTAATTTATTTGCACTGTGTAGCTATTTGTCTTTCTAGTCTTAAATACATTTTTGACGTGCAGTTTTCGTTTTCGATTTCGACTCAAGCATAAATTTCAAAATTTCCTGAATTCACATCAAACTGTTCTCATAATTCAGTTTCATAGTCATCCAATGTAAAAACTAAAATTTGGCTTCTGGTTTCTTTTGATGATGGTTTATCTTGATTAATTCAATAAATCTGTTCATATCTGCTCTGATATGATCATATTTTTTGACATCTTTTACATTAAAGCTCAGATCTGACCATCCTTCACATTTCATCAAATATGATCCACACATAATTGAGATATGATGATCTATATGACCATTTTCTCTCCGGTGAAGAGACTAGTAGACAAGGGATTAAAATATACAAAATCGAGACTTTGTGGCCACCTCTGGTACATCGTAGATATCCTGTGAATAGAGTAGCTGCAGGTTTCTCGAAGACGTTACACGTTATACGATAGATCGTTCAGGTAGTGAAGATCAAGAGTAGAAGATAGAAACGTAGAGCGGAGAGCAGAGAGGCAGACCGACACATTTCCGGTGCGCGTTATCTCGGCGAGCCGGTAATCGGTGCCGTAACTTCCGTGTCATCGAGTTATTAAGCCAGCAACTCGTTCGGTAAAGGGGGAGAAGGAGCTACCGCGAAAGAGGCTCCTTACTCCCGCTCCTTGCTCCCTCTCTCTCTCTCTCTCTCTCTCTCCGTGGGTAATTAAACTGTTCGTCGAGAGACGTAAACCGCAAAGTGCATCTCTCGTTCCACAGTTCTCTGATGCTGCTGCGGTCTTTCCCCCATTTCCCGTACGACTCTCTCTCCGACCTCGAATAATTGTTCGGCTTCGTAAAATCGGTTAGACCCTGAAGACCCCCTATCCCCCAACCTCGAGACTATTATCGACGTCGAATGAACTAGGCAATCGTTTTATTCTCTCGACTGCCTCAAAAACCAAGCTTCCTTTTATTCCTCGAATTTTATAACATTTCGTACGGTAAGTAAAACTTGCACTTTTAATAATTATTGGACTTTGTAATATCGCTTAAAACTTGTACTCTCTCTCTCTAGTAATTGAAACTCTTATCGACAACGAAATACCATCAATTATTTTATTTTCTTGGATTCTTATTAAATTCTTCAATTGTTCTTTCGAATTCCCGAGGTACTTTCTTTTTTTTTTTAACTTTCAAGCTTTTCTCGAAATTTACTAAATATATGAGAAGTTCAATAAAATTCGGATTTTCTCTCAGAGGATGCTTTCTGGATACAAAAAATAAGCAGAAAAGAGGATATAATTTTTTATATCTTTAAATGCTTTTCAGAGTTCTTCCATATTTAAAAAAAAAGTGATTTCGAGAATACAAGAAATCCAGCGAAAATATTATATGTGAATATTAAATAATCCGGAATATTTCAAATCACAAGATGGCTTTTCAGAGAAATTTCAGAAGATATTTTCCGAGATTCTTCAGAGAAATATTTTCACTAAAGTAGCTATAAGCCATGTTGGTTTATCCATGAAAGTGGAAACTGCATTAAAAAAAAAAAAGATAAAGTAGTCGTTCGAGAATTAAGGTTCTCATAGCGACAGGGTCGTAACTTTCGATGGTCTGTCTATAATTCAGTATAGTTCGTCGCGATATCATATAGACGAGGTAGGTATATGGTAACGCTTTTAGAACCGCGCCTCGAATGCTCCGGAAACTCTTCGTCGAACTACCATAGTATACTAGTGGAGCGTCTTGTGGAGAACTGCGTAATTCCGGTGGGTTTATTACTTCGAGAAGTAATCGAGGACTTTACGAGCTTGTGCTAGGCTCGAGTAACCCGGGCCTTCGTTGTCGTTTCGAGAATCTGCGACAGACACACATTAAGCGAAGTAAAAACATTTCAAGACAATCCCAAAAAAAATGAAAAGGTAAACAAAAAAATCCCAATATTCCAGTATTCAATTTTGCACATTATTTTCCATCATGTAACACATTTTTTTTTTCTGCAAATTCGAAAAATTCACAACATTTCTTTTGTCACTTCAAACACACATTTTTTTAAACCACTTTTCTCCAACATTTTTCGGCCATTTAGAATATCCTTTCTCTATGAATAATCAAAATGCTACAATAATCATCAATAATCCTGTATAGTATTTCATTTTAAAAAGAATAATCATTTTTGATAGCCATAAAAATGATCATTTTTTGAAACTAACATTTTTTCATTCCCGCTGTGCTGATTACTCGTGACAATTATAAATATTATTATTTCATAAAATATACATGAGCCTCTGAAAAATCTACCACTTGGAAAATCGCGACATTATCACCGCTGTTGCATACAAGAGTCTCTCTCTCTCTCTCTCTCCCCATGCATTATTTTTTTCTTATCTCAGAGAAGACTTTACGGAATTGCAGGATAATCGAAATAATGGTTTCTCGATCGAGGAGCGGCATACAGAACGAGTCAGGCCAAGTTTATTATAGGGAGAGGTTCACACACACACACACACACACACACACACACACACACACACACACACACACACACACACACACACACACACACACACACACACACACACACACACACACACACACACACACACACACACACACACACACACACACACACACACACACACACACACACACACACACACACACACACACACACACACACACACACACACACACACACACACACACACACACACACACACACACACACACACACACACACACACACACACACACACACACATATATATATATATTTGTATATGTATATGTATAACGGTTCGTATTGCCGCCCGGCAGCCACCGGCGTTGTGCGCGCAAGAGCAACACAAGTTCCATGTGGGCACGAGAGCGCATTCCCTCTCGTAGTACAACCGCATCTAAATTACTCGGGGAATCCCATTAAAGCCACCGCGAGTACTGCGTACTGCACTACTGGAGAGTCGTGCGCGAATCCTCGTGGCGCTTATGCTCCGTGTGCCTCGAAGGCTCGGATATACCTTACTCTCTACAATACATATACCATGTACGGTACATATCTATTTTGTACAGTAGTTTACTATACGACGAGCGCGAAGCTCTCGATAAATCCGGAACGTTCGTTGAATTTATGGATTTGTTTTTCGTGAAGTGGCAACGCGACCCTACAGATCTTTGGCAACCATTGAAATATTCAACATTTAACCAGAGCATTGTATTTAAAGGGTGGCCCATAAAAATAAAATACAGATTTATTCTCTTGGTTACGATTCATTTAAATATACTGTAAATGTAAGCCACTTGTTATTTCGCTGATCCACTCACATAATACAAAATATAGCAGAAATCTTTCAAATGTTTCATCACAGTTTCAACTATTGTTGCAATTTTTTGGTGAAATATTGCAAAACATTGAAAAATGACATTTTGTGAAAGATTGTTGAATATTAGTTTGCAATTTTTGGATAGTACTTTTTTCAAATAATTTCTTTAAGTAACATTTGAAATACTTTTTTTTTTTTAATGTTACACACTGGATATAATTAATGACTGTCAAGAATCTATAATTAAGTTATAAAACAAACAATATATTGTTTAGAAAGTGATTGTAACTCTCATTATATCTTAAATGGCCAATATTACAGCCCTTCCGCCTAGCTAAATCCAGTCACATGTTAGTTTTAAGTACCAAGTACCACTATGATATTGGAAAGAAAAGTAATATTGCAGCAATATACACCTGGGTTCAATACACCTACTATCGGAAACGACAGTGCAGCTTTGCAAGTACCAAGTCTTCCTGTATTCTCGTGGAGCTTATTGGACTCGCGAGAGAGTCGAACGATCGACCCAACGATAATTGCTAACGATTCTGGGAAAGAGAAGGAAAGGGATGCTACAGCGGGGCTGCGAAATCGGAGACACAACTGCGTTTCGATGACATTCCGTGTAGAGCGAAAGTGCACCGGAGGATGGAACGAAATCGGCAATTAGCGAAGTCGCGAACCAACCCATCGGCGAACTGCGATTCTACGAACATTTCCACAGTCTTTTACTTTATACGGGCCATTCTAGGATAAATTGGCAGGTTCCTCTGACCCTCACTATTTTTATTTTCTTCTAGTATCATGTAATTCTGTATAGAAAAAATAAAACACTCCACAAAATGTTTTAAAGCTTTTTCGCAAATTGGTTTAGTCACAATTACGCCGACGATTTGTATTTTAAAAAGTACAATATATTCTTCGTTGATAAATTATTGTAGCAGAGCAACCGAAATAAAAAGTAGGGCAGGTACTTTTGTTTTCAATTTTCAAATTTAAAAATAGCGATTTTTTTTACTGGAACCATTGATGTCTCAATTTTTTGCGTCAGAGTCCTTTATTTAAATGGACTTTTAATAGTTCTCAAGATGCTTGAATCAAATGATTCGACAGTGGACCAGGGAACGGCACTTCAATTTCATTCTAGGATAAATTGGCAGGTTCCTCTGACCCTCATTATTTTTATTTTCTTCTAGTATCATGTAATTCTGTATAGAAAAAATAAAACACTCCACAAAATGTTTTAAAGCTTTTTCGCAAATTGGTTTAGTCACAATTACGCCGACGATTTGTATTTTGAAAAGTACAATATATTCTTCGTTGAAAAATTATTGTAGCAGAGCAACGAAAATAAAAAGTAGGGCAGGTACTTTTGTTTTCAATTTTCAAATTTAAAAATAGCGATTTTTTTTTTACTGGAACCATTGATGTCTCAATTTTTTGCGTCAGAGTCTTTTATTTAAATGGATTTTTAATAGTTCTCAAGATGCTTGAATCAAATGATTTGACAATGGACCAGGGAATAGCTTTTTTTTTTAATACTGTACAATACGCCAGAACGAGACAAAAATACGAGCGTTACAACCCTCTCGTTTTGTAATACGTAACATAATAGAGGCGCAGAGGGTATCGCCAAGTTTCTCAAACCCTCACGGATTTTCGAACTCGGCACTTCAGTGGCATACCTACTGTTCGCGACGTTCGTATCAAACTTAATTACCAATATAGAAAGTTATTCATACACGCGGTTATATTAGTTAGTATGAAAATAGTATAAGTACATCGAGGCATTCTACAGTCTGTTTTCCAAGCCCTCAAACGTCTATCGTCCTCTCGAGCTCATTAAACGTGCCTATTAATTCGAACGTTCTTATACACTACAGTGTTATGAGCATGCTATAATTAAAACTTTGCTCCTTTACGACTTCATCGTCCCTTCTTGCCACCCTTCGTAATTCATTCAATCGTCTTTTTAACTGCTTTAACGTTGGAAAACTGGCAATTAAATTGAGCTCGGTTAGGAGGATGGATTCTTCATCTCCGTGACAACAGTAGAGCGTCGATTATACGAACTAATTGGGCCCGACTGCCGCTCGAATATAATCGCAAAATTCGGCTGACCCAACAGCAACTGAAACGCCTGATATGTATTTGTATTTATCGACAATTAACATTTATAATATATTACAATCTTCCCTTTATTGTTCTTGATACTGTTGCGTCTCCAACATTGGAAGTGAATTATTAGAGATACCCCATTTCAAGCTTCTGCAACATTTTGAAAAAATTTTCTCGCGGTCACTCAAATGACTCATAAACTCAAAGTACAGTGACAATATGACATGGAAATAGTTCAAAAAATGTAGAGAATGAATGAAAAAAAAATACTTATGACTTGAGTATCGAGTCGCCAAAACTCAGTAGAGGTACTTTATTAATCAAAACGTTCTTAAGGCTATATTACGAAGCTGTTATAAGTAAAAGTTAATTCCTTTACGACTTCGCAGAGTCCTTTCTTGTCCTTAATTCATTCAATCTTCTCTATAACATTTCTCCTCTTGCGAAAAAGCCCGGCAATTAAATTGAGTTTGGCTCGAAGGACGAATGGCCTGCGTGGAGAGAGAGAGAGAGAGAGAGAGAAAGGGTGAGTATTGTAAGATTCGTTTCCAGCTCCATGAAACCTCCAGTGTTTGTTTCTGCTTGAAATTTCTTCATCCCCCGACCTCAATCAAGGATTCAGGCTGTATCGCGCGCGCTTTTCGCTTTAAACTTTACGGCGACGCTTTAATTAGACACAAGGTAAGCGGGGGGGGGGGGGGGGGGGATCTATGGAGGTTGGCAAGCGAGAGGATCCACGATCGAGGGTAGTATTATATATTCCAAGGCGGTGGTGAGCGAGAGAGCGAAGACCATGAGCGAAAGCGCTCTCGCGGTCGTTAATCCCCGCCGAGAGAAAAGACGTCGAGACTCTGGAAGAGGCAGAGGGGCTGAAAGAAGAGGGAGTTTCGGAGGGTGGAGGAGCACATCGTCCCGTTGTCGCCCCCGGCTGCGGTTCTATTATCCTGCACGTGCTTCACCTTTCTTTTCCCCTTTTCCGTGTTACCCACCATCTCATTCCATATATACCCTCGTGCAATTTCCAAACCGGTGCCTCCGGTTATTATACCGTACTGCGTGGAGAGCTACTCCGCGAAATATTTTGACGAAATAAGTAACCTCTGAGATTCACCCGGAGACTTATCTCAGGATGGAACGCGTGCTGTGACTCCTCGAGAAGCTTTGCGATGGGTCTCGGAGTCGCGATTTACTCCCAAGGGACTTAGAAAATGAGACACTACACCGTGAATAAAGAAGTTTTTCCGCTGAGAGATGAGCGCATCCTACTTTGAACCTTTTGGAATCTCTTTGCTTCGTCATAGAAGGAAATTTTAGGGCGATGCGAATACATTTTTTTTGCAGATTCTTGGACCATCGGAGAGTACTTAAAATTTTTCAAAAAATCGGAAAATCATATTTAGAAATTTGTCTGTACGTATGTGCGCTGGTCTCTAAAAGTTCAAACATAGAATTTTTTTTATAGAAATTCTACTATGCATTCGCGTAATAAGCTCTTTTTTTTTAATCAGAAAAGTACACTCGAAATGCGCTGAGCATTCTGGAGCGATAAGCAAAATCTCTTATTCGAAGCGTGATGTACTTGTTCGGATGTACCTCTGCATTGTCCCGCTCTGAATAAAAATATGACAAACAATCTGATGCAATATGGCAACGTGTTTGAGAGTGCGAATGGAAAGTGGCTCGGAGGATCAAAGGGTACACTAGAATGTTGAATTTATCAGTATAACCGTGGAGTGTTATCAAGTGACTTCTATTTCAAGGTGTCGCGGTCTCGTGTCTATCGCACAAAGGTGAGAGCCTCTTGTCTGACTCTGCACAAGGATAAGAACGTAACGCCCATTTTACAACACAGAGAGCTCGGTGCAACGGCAGCGACGGCTACAAGGTGCCAAAGGAGGAGCCTCACGAGTGGCCGATCAAAAGTGGACGATTTCAAGCATACGCGCTCAAACGAAAGAACAAAGCGGAAAGGGATCAAGAGAGGCAGATCGAGTGGGTTGCAACAGCACACGACTCCGATACGTATTAAAAAAAAAAAAAAAGCAGCGTAGACACTAACTCAAAATTGGTGTGAAAAAAAAATGAATGCCCACATAGCACTGAATATATTTAAAATATTTCCAATATTTCATCCCAATTGAAATATTGTCGACAATTGTAGTCGAATATCTGAAAATATTTCATTGAAAAATTAAAATTTTAACTTTGTGATACTATGTTGAAAAGTAAATAAATTAAAGCGCTTGATAAATTGTTTCTAATGATTTTGCAAGATTCCTGCAACTTTTCAACAATATTTTTTAATTGATTTCAAAATATTCTGTCAATATTTCTATATTACAACGTAATATTTCTACAATATTTCTGTATTACAAAGTAATATTTCTACAATATTTCTATATCACAAAGTAATATTTCTACAATATTTCTATATCACAAAGTAATATTTCTACAATATTTCTATATCACAAAGTAATATTTCTACAATATTTGTATATCACAAAGTAACATTTCTACAATATTTCTATATCACAAAGTAACATTTCTACAATATTTCTATATCACAAAGTAACATTTCTACAATATTTCTATATCACAAAGTAACATTTCTACAATATTTCTATATCACAAAGTAATATTTCTACAATATTTCTATATCACAAAGTAATATTTCTACAATATTTCTATATCACAAAGTAATATTTCTACATTATTTCTATATCACAAAGTAATATTTCTACAATATTTCTACAATATTTCTATATCACAAAGTAATATTTCTACATTATTTCTATATCACAAAGTAATATTTCTACAATATTTCTACAATATTTCTATATCACAAAGTAATATTTCTACAATATTTCTATGTTACAAAGTAATATTTCTACAATATTTCTATATCACAAAGTAACATTTCTACAATATTTCTATATCACAAAGTAACATTTCTACAATATTTCTATATCACAAAGTAATATTTCTACAATATTTCTATATCACAAAGTAATATTTCTACAATATTTGTATATCACAAAGTAATATTTCTACAATATTTCTATATCACAAAGTAATATTTCTACAATATTTCTATGTTACAAAGTAATATTTCTACAATATTTCTATGTTACAAAGTAATATTTCTACAATATTTCTATATCACAAAGTAACATTTCTACAATATTTCTATATCACAAAGTAATATTTCTACATTATTTCTATGTTACAAAGTAATATTTCTACAATATTTCTATATCACAAAGTAATATTTCTACAATATTTCTATATCACAAAGTAACATTTCTACAATATTTCTACATCACAAAATAACATTTCTACAATATTTCTATATCACAAAGTAACATGTCTACAATATTTCTACATTACAAAGTAACATTTCAACAATATTTTTGAAATATTTCATTGTTATGTGGGTGTTTCGAGAATACACTCTGTGCATGAAATAAAAACGCTGTGTCAACGATCTGATTATGACTGCATTTTAAGAGATTAATACATCGTCACCGAGTAACATTGTGAAAAGTACAGAAGGATTGTACGTCATTCCTTACATTCCCATGTTCGTCGATAGCCATAAAACTATCCACTCGCCACTATTGCCTGGGGAATAATCTTTTTTCCGGTTAGCACTCACTCGTTCTCTATCCGCTTGTATGACGTAATAAGATTGACCATCAGAGTGAAGCGAGGGATGAGGGTTAGGACAGAGGGGCGAAGCGGGAGGAGAACCGTGATAGTATTAGCAGTAAAGTCCGACGCTCTGGAAGAGACATATATACATATATACATATATATATAGCAGTAGATAGGAAGGATAGGAAAGAAGAGCCGCGAACGTACGCGGATTCTCGAGCGTTGCGAAAGCCAGCAGGCGAACGAGCGATCAGCCGATTAGTGACGCAAACGAGCGAGCACTGCACTTGTCTCACGGATGGCTTCCGTAATCCTGTTATACTTGAGGAAAATTTCTGCTTTATCCGCGTACGAGACCGAACAAGAGTTCGAGAGGAAGGGAGAAAGAGAGGGATAGAGAGAGAGAGAGAGCAAAAGCACATAGCACAGAGAGAACGAAAATAGAATGGGACGAACTCAACAATCCATTGTCGATTCAGAGGAAAAGATATAGACACCCTTCTCGTATTCGTCACGTATTTCGCAAACCTCGTAATACAGTTCGAACTATTTTTTTTTTTTAACTTCAACAAACAGTTGTCTTATAGATAAATAAAAGACGAGGCAAAGTAGAGCGTTGCACCTTTTTTCTTCTATTTTCAAAAAAAGCACCAGAAGAAAGTTTTTTTCATGAATTTTGAAATTTCTTATAGAGGGAACTCTGTATACGCTTGAAAATGATTTGTTTGCTGCAAGTAGCTAGTCAGCTTCGTGCGAAACCCTTCTTGCTGCAGGAGGAGGTTCAACAACCTACGATTCTTGCGTTAATCTGAAAAAAAAAATGATAGGCAAAAGATTAATTAATTTGCACTTACTCCATTTTTTTTTTTTTAATTTCCACAATTCATGTCGAAAATCGGATACATAATTCAATATCGATTGTCTTTGAAATTTACCTACAAATAAATCTTTAGCTCGATAGCAAAAAAAATTAGCGCACATATTTTCGGAAAACTCGAAATGTTATCAATCCGAAAAAAGGTGTTGTCAACAATTGCGCAATTTTTAACAAACAAAGTAGCCTATTTTTTTTTGCTTTTCAAATTTCCATGTGTTTGGTAGCAAACAATTCTGATCGTATAAAAATTTGAAACCTACAAAAAAGAGATTAAAAATCTGAAATTTTTATTCTAACTTAAACGAAGCCTCTGTGAGGAAGCAAACATCTCAAAACACCCACAATATATAATAATCTGTATTATGTATAATCTGGAGATAATGAGAGTAAGGAATTAAGGGGGTAGAGGCGCTATCAACGTGAGTCATGAAATGTCTGCTGAGAACAGAGAGGAAGGTCCTGCTAACCAGGTATCCAGAGCTAACCAGAGGAATCTTCCAAATGTAATGGTCTGCACTGAGGCATCGCACCTGGCAAAACGAACTAGAAACCCTCTGCTGGTAGCTCTACTGATATTCCTAGCAATTCACCGCAGAAACAAGGGAAGAGAGAGTAGTACATACATACTATACCTAGGACGTAGTAAAGTGAGCTCGGGGCGAGTAGACTAAAGCACGTACATCCAGTAAGCTTCTTTATGTCCTTATATTCTTTATTATGTATATATATACACCTCCCTACACCCTACTAGCTTCTATATATATATATATATTTATATATATTGTATAAGAGAAGCTAGTAGGGAGGTTGGTGACTGAACGAGTTTGGTAGAACATATAAAGAAGAATCTTGTGGGACACGTTTCTGTGTACCTCTGTTATACCTCACATCACGATAATGGTGTCCTGAGGGTGGAGTACTACACGAAACTACCGTCTCTTTTTCTATACACTATATATAGGCAGAAGAAGTGGCAATACGCTTTTCGTAATATTGCGAAGAGGGGTGAGAGGGAAAGTGGAAAAATTATATCAAGACTCTATAAAAATGATATACAGTGAAATATATAAAGCCTGTATAGGAAAGTGGACATATACAATTTTTCTATATGTTGTATACAATACATATGAAGATTCTATAAAAATGATATACAGTGCAATATATTTTTTGTAAATTCAATATAATGTTTCTATTAAAAATTGTTTTTTTTTTTAATTATAAAATCAACAGACTATACATAAGTTTTATATAAATTATATGCAGCTTATAGTAATTCTATATGTCCATTTTCTTACACGAATTATATGCATTGCCTTGTATATGACTTTTTCCACTTGGGAATTTATATTCTTCTCCTGTGTGCACAGATTCGTGCCGTTGGAGCAACTATTTTTCGCAGTATCGTTTCCTCCGTAAGCCCCCAGGCTCCAGCATCCCCAGGGGATGCGATTATCGCACGAGAATCTCACGACGTATTACAGTGTTTTCCGTATATAGAAATATATGGGATTATAGAGATCGTTCATATTTATATGTTGATATAGGTGGATATGAGCTCGTTGTTATGTTTGTGGATAAATGGTTTTAATAGAAATCCGATGGTCTGATATTTTCAGAAATTGCGTACTTAGCATGACGTGTTGATGTTGTATAATATATTTGGATTTGATACTTTTATTTTATTACACGTAGACACGGATGTGAGGCAGTCTCTGTTGATGTAGCCACTTTTTTTTCTGATAGTCAACAACACTTTTTTTTTATATTGCTTCGTCATACAGGAAGATTTTGTTTCGTATCGACATTTGAGGGTTTTTCGAAAAAAATGACGTATCAATAATTTTTGGCAAAACTTGAGCTGGCGAGTCCACATTTTTTACGTAAATTAAGTATTCCATTCGGCGATAATTGGTGCATAGTTTCGACAGAATCTGTAACATGTAACAGAAAATTGATATCGCAATGTTGGAAAATAAAATACGATAGAATGTTGTTTTAAATATGAACGATTGATATTTACATCGTGAGACTACGATTCAAATTTCATTTTTAATTGATTAATTTTTCTATTAAGACAAAAGGCGAGACTTAATTTTTTGTTACTTTAAACTAAATAAACATGCTTCTTATGATCGTTATCAATTTGTACTATTTTTATATTAAACTACATTACACGATGGAAAAACTCACCCTATTGTTTGTGTCGAAATAATGTTTTTCATGCAAGTTAGAATTTTTTAAATTGTACATTTTATTTTTAGAATTTAATCAAGAACGACACAAAATGAGAATCGAATAAATCTGACAGATGTTCTTTTCAGTGACGCCAATAATATAAAAACGTACTAGGAAAATTCAAGGGACATTTAAAAGTAACAGAAAATTATGATGAAAAAAAAAACGATAAAATTCTTGTTCAACTTATACAAATGCTTGATATTTCCATCGTTTTATTGCTATCGCAATCACGCTTTAAATTGACAACAGCATATTTCCTTATTCTAATTTTTTTGCTTTTGTTTCAGTGTTCATTCTTTTCCAGCTGTTCATTTCATTGATAACAACAGTATAAAAAAACCCAAGGAAATCGAAGAGGTTCGCGTTTTATCTCGGATGAATCAGCATGGAATGTCCCGCTTCAAGCTCGTCGCGGTCTAGTCGAAAGTTCTCTACGATTAGATCCGATCCCTCTCCTGGAAACAGAAGTAATTTTCAGCGACAATGAACCGCTCTCTGTATCTTCAGATTCCACTTGTATATACATACACCAGAAGCTTTTGCTCAATGTCTAAGCTTTTGCTCGTAGATACGTTTCAGATAGAAGTAAAAGTGGGAAAGACCGAAAGCTCAGAGCACAATGCATCACGAGAGAGGCAGGAGAACCACAAGAGAGGACAGGAGATAGGAACAAGATGCAGCAGAGAATCACGGACACGAAGGAGAAAGCCCTAAATCTTCAACAGAGAGAGAGAGAGCGAAAGAGCGTCCAGTTTATACGGCTGCTCTTAAGCGACATAAACTGGAAAAGCAGGGAGAGACTCTGCACCGCTTTTGGTCCTCATTGAGGATCAAGAGAAACAGTGGTAGCATCCAAACGCTATAGCGTTAAGTAAGATCAAGAGAAGCAGCCAGTTACAAGATCCCCTCTTGCAACTGGCCTCTCACTTCTCTAAGCTATAAGAAGACTCGCGCGGGGATTAATTTCCCGTAACAACGAACTGATAACGCTAATAGAACCCCGAGTGCACCGGCTCGACGTTATCGGTATACGTATTACTTATATGATATACATAGAACAGCAGCTTCCAAACTCGCTGCAGAATGTGCACTGGTACACGTATATAGATGGGTACACCAACGTTCATTTATACTGCTTTACTGCAGCTCTGCTGTATATTTACTGGCGTCAAGACCCACCGAACTACTTCACCTCTCTGTTCGTTATGACGTTGGTCGTCGTAACACCACTCTCAACACTCCTGTCAAGTCTCGGTGTATTGAACTCTCTGTACGTCCTGTGTAATTCCGAAACTTCGAGGAAGTTTGCTGTAACAGAAGAGACTGAGTTAGTTGGGTTTATCAATTTTTTTTGTCGCCTTTGACAATTAAAATAAATTTCTCTGTGGTCAGCTCAAGAGTGATTACTGATTATTGTGAATTTAATATCAATGAAACGCTACGAAAATTCGATTGAACACACTTTTAGAACCGATTAATTTTTCATCGGTATTCTGTCCATTTAATCGGTCTGCTTCAGGTTCTGAGCAGGAAATTCTAAGCAGGGTATGTAAATACTACGGGGACCCAAAAGTAAATGATTTTTCTATTCGCAGACAGTAAGTCTAAAAATAACGATGCTGAAGTAAAAAAAAAAGCTGTGAGGTCCCTCAAAGTGATTGAAATTTTCGATTTCGGTAAGAGTCGGAGTTTTTTAAATCTCTAGTCTGTTACTTTCATTGAAAAATTTTATGGAAACGAAGATCAGGTTCCAAAAATTAGATCGTTATATTGATATTTAGAGGTCGCTCAAGAAGCCAAGCGAATAAAACTCGTGATTTTAATTTTTGGTTCCATTTAAAACATGTTAAGTACCCTAAAATAAAAATCACGAGTTTTATTCGCTTTTAAATAAAATAAAGAAAAAATGTACTTTTTGACCCACAAAGCCCTTCTGATAACTTCCTCGAACGACAATACAGATTCTATTTCCGAGTTCCGATGGCACTGTAAGACAGAGAAAACAAGGAGAAAAGCTTCGAGCAAATAATAATTGGTCCCGGAGAGTGAATGAACTCGTTTATCCTCAGTATTAGAACTTCCTGCACTAGCTCTCAAGTGAACTTTATATATGTACACATACGTATACGAATTGGCCCTTAAGATCCGTTCTAAACTTGTGCAATTAAGCTTTACTACGGTATTGTTCAGTGTAAGACTCGGTGGTGCCGTTCATTCCGTAAATGCATATACCAGAGAGTCCCGTTTTACTTACATATATACAAACAAGTCCAGGAGTAAGTGTAACACGTAAACTGCACTCCGCCCATTACACGAAAGGCTCGGGCAGCGTATTTAACGCGAGTAATAAGTGCCATTTGTGAACTAAGCTTTGGGTAGCATATTATGACTGTAATAACAATCGAGAGGAAAGTTTTACGATTGTCAATCTCAAGTGTCCAAAGTGCTTTTCGCGATTCCAAACGAAATAAAAAAATTGAAAAAAAAATAAATAAATAAATAAATAAATAGAATAAAACCAAAGAATGGGATACACGTGAGCTAATAAAGGAGATATTGGCCAGAAGCATGGAACGCGAGACGTTCCTTTTCTTGAACGGTGTGAAACTTTTATGACGCTCCGCTGCGATATATGACGAGACGGGTGGGCGACGTTGACAAAGACGACGACGACGAGTCATGGAATGAGGAAAATTCAGAAATTTTTACAGCAAACCAGCAATCTCGCTAGGAAATTGGATGAGCAGAGAGAGATAAAGAGAGACCGAGACTGGCATTCACGAATTTTCGAGGAGCTTTCCCACCAAGATGCTGCGACTACGAAAACGACGAGGAATGCTTTTACCACACTCTCTACTGTGCATACCAGTTATATTACCAGTTACCAGAATCAGCACGCACCTCAATGCACCAGTCGGGCCGTATAGCTATCACCTCTGGATGAAATAGCGTCTTCGGTGTGTGGGTACATTTTCGGAATGAAAATATTTACCCTCGATGCTGTTAGCGGTGGTGCGAACTCATTCGATGCATCCTGCAGACCCGCTGGCGGCACACCCGGCTGTACAATGCACCTCTCCCGTCGCTTTCATCTCGAAAAGCGAATAAACAACTGTCTCTCGAGACTATCTTCTATAGCCAACGAATCTCCAATTGTGAGATGGCTTCGGCAGCTTCAATCTGTAACAGCAGAACCCACATTGAAATATATGTATATGTTAAATTATATGCAAGAATATATATCTTACATATGTGCTGTATAGGTGGCATATAAAGCGACGAAAACTTTTATATGTTGTCTGCGTCATGTATATATCCACTGAATTTATGTTGCATTGATGCAGCACATTTGTATCTCATGTACGCTTCGTATAAATCACGTTAAATATTTTTACATCCAACATATATACACTTTGGTAGGTGGTTCATAATATGTGAGATATTATTAAGTGTTGTATAAATCTCGTATAAACTAGACATTCATTATTACCATTTATATAAATTTCGAATTTATTCCAAAAAAAAAGCAAAACATTGCCGTCGTGCAAAAAAAAATTCCACTTTTTTAGGCAAATTTCAATCAAATTTGGCAGACATGTGGATTGTCCTAGAACTAGGTCTGGGTATAAATTTTACGCAAATCGGTGGAGCGGTTCAAATTTTATAATGTTTTATACATAACGTTGTTTTATCAAAAACATAACGCTCACATTTTGAAAAATATTTTTTTTTCTCTCTACTCGTTCAGGGCACTATTCATCATTTTTTTTCTGACTTGAATTCCACACGCTCTTAAATCCTTTTGGGATCAATAGTACAACCGTGAGCCGTGTATGGCAGCTTAAACTAGTCTGCAAAGTGTACATTCTCGAGTCGTTAAATCTCATCGTAGATATACCACTGATTCAATTTAGATTATTTTTATTTCTCACGTTTCCTTGGGCCTGAGACTTTCCACCTCGCTTCATCCTTCATTCTAACCAGTATACACACATCCAACAGAAACTTTATACGAGCCCGTAAAGTTTCGATAGGCTTGGTAAGAAAAACTCTCAATCAGAGCATTTACCTTGACTTCCTACAAAGCCTCTGGATCGCCAAGAAAGCGACTCGTGACAATCGAAATCACCTCATTTTATTCCAGCAATCGCTATCAAGCGCAATCGCATTGAGTGAAGTGACAGAGGGTAAGGTAAGCTTCAATTGGACTCGATTACGAAACTTCGCTCGGAGAATGTTCTTTGGTAAAACGTAAACGCCGCTTACGAAACCGAAACAATAACCCAGAGCAGAACCGGCAGTTGTATTTCTCGCCTCTGTGTCAAGTCAAAGAGGCGAAGCATCTCGCTTGTGAGCTATTAATAGTGTATCTCAAAGCTTTCCGAATACTCTATATACAGCAGCGTGCATGCGGTCCGAAGTGAGAGTGTGCGGTATGCAACCGGCTGTATTCTTCAGTGCCCATCAGCTAGTATCACCGGCAGGAGAGCATCTAAATCGTTTCTTCTTCAACCAGTAGCCAAGAATAGTGCGCCATAGCATTGCCATTAGAATATTCGAGAAGCTATTTGAAAGTAACGAGAAAAGAAAAAAAAAAAAAAGTAGTTGCCCCTGTGAGAATTAATATTAGTGATTATGAAGCTTCATTAAAATAAAGCATTCAATGCATTTTGTTTTTTTTCTTTTTGTGACTCTATAACGTCCCTCAGACAAATGAGTCAGTTGATGGACTGATCAAGATATCCAGATATGGGCGAAACTCCAGAAATGCGAGATGAAGAGAAGGAAGAAATCTGCGCGGTTTGCAAGAATGCAGCTAAACAAAAGTGCAGCGCTTGCAAGACAGTTTTCTACTGCTGTCGAGAGCATCAAAAGTTGCATTGGAAGAGTCATTCGAAGAATTGTCGGGCTTTCAAGCTCGAGGAGAATTCCGAGGTAGGACGACACTACGTTGCCACGAGAAGGATCGAAGCTGGTGAGCTTTTGCTTCAGGAAAAGACGGCCCTCGTTGCGGCACCTCCTCAAGGCACACCACCGGTTTGCTTGAACTGTTACATCGTTATCTCTGCTGATAACTCAAAGCCCTGTGACAATTGTGGATGGCCATTGTGCCTCAACTGCACCGGACACGGTGGCGAATGCGAATTTACCCTGAAATACAGAAAGTCAAAGGTCAGCATCACCGAATTTGGATATCCACATCCTACTTATCGTGCTATCGGTGTTGTAAGGGCAATGGTACTCCGTGATACCAATCCGGAAGGATACCGAAGACTCTTGAGCTTTGAGGATCATTGTGTCGAGGCTGCAAAACAACCGAATGACTTTGATCTGCCCAAAGATGTTGCTAGTTTTGTTAAACGATTCTTCAAAGTCGATCACATTGAGGAAAACGAGATTGCAAAAATCGTTGGAATTCTACAGGTATGGCATTTTTTTTGCTCCATGATTTAAGAAATATATTTTTATGTTATTATAAATAATACTACTTCTATTGACATTGGGGAATAGAATTATAAAACGCACTTTTAAAAAATGAACGCTTTCGTTTGTAGAAATTATAAGTCACTAATAATATTAATTACGATAATAATAAAGAATTTTTATCATGTTTTAGAATTTTATCCGGATGAAAATATTTTTTATAATTTAAACATTATTTTTGTCATTCATATTAGAGGTGGCTTTTTGTGAAAGATGGGAAATAATAAAGAAACTATGTGGAAGAATTTATCTTTCATTCTAGTTTGTAAAGAAATCCAGATTTAGGGGAATTTTATTTTTCAACAAATAATATTATTTAAAGTAATCTAATATCTAGTTGCTTCCATATATTTTTGTATTAATTGTAGGCAATAACGAGAACTTATTACATAAATCGGATGACAAGTTTTGACGTTTGCATTTTCGGAGGTCCATTGTAAACGCTCACATAACATCCAGACATTTTTTCTAAACTTCTTGTCTCGAACTTTTAGACCATTTTAAGTATTTACGTGGAAATCACGAAAATAAAAAAATTTCATGAAAAGGAAGCAGCATCAGGAAGCAAAATAAATAATTATGACTAATAAGTAAAGTAAATAAGTTTTAAAAAAATATATGAAATTAATTTCTGTGATTAATAAACAATGAATTTATATTTTGAAATAATAAATAGTGTCCTTAATTGGGTTTGATTAATTATTGTGAAAAACGAAAAGCACAAAAGATTGTAATAATGTTTATTGCTGATGTAGATCAATGGCCACGAAGTACCGACGACGGAGACTTCGCACGTTGCAGTTTACGACGCCGCCTCCTATCTCGAGCACAATTGCCGAGCCAACTGCTCGAAGAGCTTCACTAATGATGGCGGTATTGTTATCAGAGCGGCAGTACCGATTTCCAAAGGCGAGCTAATTGTAGAATTTTTCTAAAATTTCTTTTATATTTCGATATTTTACTGGTAGAAGATAATAAAATAATTGTTGGAATTACAGGTGATCACATAACGATCTGCTACACAGATCCACTTTGGGGCGTTATAAATAGAAGGCATCACTTGTCGCAGACAAAATTTTTTGACTGCATCTGCGAGCGATGCAGAGATCCCACAGAATTTGGAACGATGTTCAACGCTATTAAATGCAACAAAAAGTAATTGCTAACATGAACTACAGGAATATACCAATGATGGGAAATATGCAAATAAAAATTAATTGAAAATACTTTTCGATTGAAATAAACTAATATGTGTAATTATTTGAAAGCGCTAAAAGCAATAATTTTTCTTTGAAAAAAAAAGAAAAGTAACTTGAGCTAATTATAATTCTCGAAATCTTATTATTACTATTTGTTAAGAATTCTTTATAGTTACTCAAAATTAAGAATATTTTAAATACATGTTTTTTCGCTTCTATGAATAATTAATTCAAAGTACTGAAAACTAATATTTCTTTATTAAATGATGAAAATTTGATTTGAAACAAAAAAATCTTGTTATTTCTCTTTGTAAACAGTTAGTCAATTATTTTAACATAAAAATATTTTGAATATAATTTTATAAGAATATTATTCATCCGCAATAAAATGTTTTTTTCTTTTTACTCTTATTACAGCAACTGCACCGGAGATATGCTTCCCCCAACTTTCATAGCGTCCAATGAAAAATATCCGGACTTCGTTTGCAGCAAATGCAACGCGTCAATGGCCTGGGAGACGGTCGACATGGTGCAGGAGAAGATCGGTATAGAATTATCGAACATGAAAAAAGACGACGTCGATGCTTGTAAAAGATTCATCGGGAGTCAGAAAAAGATTCTTCACGACAATCACTTTTACAACTTCGACGTTAAATTGGCATTGGCTCAAATAATTGGACAACAGGAAGGTGGACTGCCAGTTGTTTCGGACGAACTTTTAACTGAGAAAATAATGCTTTGTAAAAAGCTCAGCGAAATTCTTCAGACTCTTGTTCCAGGTGAGATATATACGAGAGACATTAATATATTTTATCGATATGATGTATTGTTTTAATATGTAGTCTCTTCGACCTTTTACAATTTATTAAGTTCATCTGCATTTTTCCACTTCTAGTCATTAATTTTTATTCATTTTTACAAATTATCCATTTGAATGATAAAAAACAAGAAATACTCGTCCTAATGATGGCTTTTTTAATGTTATATTTTTACTCTGTAAGACAGTTCACCGATTCTTAATTGCATTAACTTTTTGGCGATTCTCACTTTCTTTTCCGCTATTAAATTCCTTCTGCCAGTTTGTAATAAAAATTTAGAGAATCAGTGTGCCTTATAAATGAATTAATTTTCAGCGGAAAACCGGATAAGAGGCGTCGTTCTTTTCGAAATGCACGCAGGTATCGCTGAGTTTGGTCGAAGACAGGGACCTGACGCATTACGCAGCTTGCTGCTGGTAAGTTATATATTTTAAGGAAGTTGGAAATTTTCACTCAAATAAAAAATCAACACTAAACACTTGTCTTCATTTTTACAAACTTTTATGGACAACATTAGAACCATAGGATTTCCTTCGCTGCCGTTGCTCAAAAATACGTGAAACGATAGTTTTAGAAAAAATCTTTACTGATTAATGACAATTTCCTAAGAGGTACATTTGTCATGTACTTTTTATTTCAGGAATAATTATTTTTTAACTAGTTTTAATGAAGAAGTATTTTATTAAAGAAGCATGACTCAATTTGTTTCTTAAAATCTGGTACATAATGAAATTAAAAAGCCCTCTTTTTAATAGTAATAATAGTCCAATAGAATTTTTTTTTAAATCAATTTCCTAGATGTTGTATATGCAACTGCAACATCATTTTATTTTTTATTGATTTTCAGAAAACTTTGTCTTCTTGATATTTTTGCAACCCCATTATCAGTGTGCATTAAGTTTCCCTATATGCAGAACACATACTGTGATACAAATTACTTTCCACTATCGTTGTGTATTTATGCATGAAATTATACTAAACCGATTACACAAAATGTGAGCTGATCTGACTGACTGATGTGAAATAAGAGCTTCAACATATGCAACCCATTACAACACCACAGTAACGCCTTTATCTTTGTTTTTTTAAAAGGAATCTAAGAAGGTATTGGCCGAGGCGTATCAGTTACTGCGTCACGAGCCGGAAATTCTTCCAGAGGGAAAGATAGCAAGGCAGGCACAAAGGAACTTGCGTGAAATTGATATAATCATTAAAACGCTGGTGCAAAACACGGCTTCCCCGACATAAGACGACTTCCTTCATCGCTTCAGCGTATCGACATTATTAGCCATATCATATTTCGATATGTCAATGAAATGTACATCTTTATGGTCCACCTTAAAAAGACAAAATCAGAATACAGTGATAAAATAATCGACTGACTAATCATTGTTTTTATCATTTATTTCTATCAGTCTACTAGCTAAAAGTTTGTTCGAAGATGTGAGCACATGAAATAAATCGCACAGTTCCTTCATATGTGTCCATTGATATGTTCTTTTTTAAAAAATTGTTTAAAAACAAAAGACTTGATACTGAGACTGAATAGAATCTTTTATTATCTTTTAGAAAAATATGTATCTTTATATTAGTGTAGTTTCTCACCTCTGCACTGTGATTCGCCACAAGCTTTCAAATGCCAACCAATCCACATTCAGTCTACCAAATATGTATATATATGTAACGTGCATAAAGGACTCGTTCAGACTCGTCGCGTGAATCAAGCAAGACGCACAACGGTCGTTCGCACTTTTTTGTGGCAGTTTGATGGTCGATTATTAAAATAAACCACGCGCACTACATCGACGAATACCTTTGAATTGATCTCTAATTCTTACATCGTAATATCGTATTCATTCGAAATAGTTTTGTTTAAAATTGTGCTATTGTAGCTACAACAAGAGAGTCGAAAACAATGGCGGAAGAGAAAAAGCTCTGCGCGGTCTGCTACAATGTTGCCAAACAAAGATGCAGCGGATGCCAGGCTGTATATTATTGCTGCCAAGAACACCAGAAATCGCATTGGAAAAATCACTCAAAGAATTGTCGAGTCTGTAAACTCGTTGAGAACTCTCAAATCGGAAGACATTACATAGCTACGAGAAATATAAATGGCGAGGTCATACTCTACGACAAAACACTTCAACTTCGAATGTCCACCGATTTGTTTGGCCTGTTACGTCGAACTCACTGTCGCTAATGCAGCGCCATGCGGCAAATGCGAATGGCCGCTTTGTCGCGAATGTACGAAACACTGTACTGAGTGCGAGTTCACGATTAAACATCGAAAGACGATGATTAACATCTCTGAAACGGAATACGGAAAGCCTCATTCAGCTTACGAATTAATAGGGGTTATAAGAGCGTTGGCTTTGCGAGAAAACGATCCGGAAGCTTACCGGAAGCTGATGAATCTTGAACATCATTCATCAATGAACAAAAAATACGATCGTTATAATGCGATTGGCAAAGCAGTTCGATTCGTTAAAACACACTTCGATGTTGAGGATGTCGAGGAAGAAGAAATCTACAAGATAATTGGGATTATACTGGTAAAAAAATTTTACGTAGCTTTCATAAATGCACGGGAGAGAGGTCAAATTTACGAATATTCAAAGACGAAGATCTTTCGTTTGGTGGCTGATTGTATTATTTGAAAGAATATTTAAGATTGACCTATCAAGAATGAAGAATTTTTTGCCAGGTAACAAAATCATGCGGGTAATACGGGTCACCTACAACAATATTGCTTCCTTCTAGAGAAAACTTTGCTTTCATGAATATTGTTTTTGATTGTTTTACGAAAATTGTTTTGTCTGTGGGTGGGTGCAGGGCTTCCAAAAGTCAAAACTTAAGAACCATTCCAGTAATTGAGCTGAAATTTGGCAGACAAGTGAAGCATGTGCCTTGCCTTGACTGTTGTGATTTTTATCAAAATGTATGTGGGCATTTAGGTTTTATGTCTTTTTCAATTTTTCCAAACAAACGCACAGTCGCTATAACTATCATAAAATTTTGGCTATTGTACTAAATAATTCTTCATAAGCGCAGATATTTTGTTTGGTATTGAATTTGACGGAAATAGATAGAATGGAACAAATGTTATGAGGCATTGAATATAATTAAAAAAAAGAAAATTTATGTTGCACTAATTTTTGCAAAACTCGAGTTGGCATGTCCAAATTGTCTACAAAAACGAACAATAAAACAAATTTTCTACTATTCTGCGATGATTGTCAGATTTCTACTCTGAATGAAGGATGTCATTAAAACTTAAAAGAATTTAGAAATTTAAAAAAAAAATTGAAAGGACCAGAATTCAATTGAAACCTTTTAAGATCGATTAATTTTTAATCGGAATTTCGTTCATTAAAACGATTTTCGATAGTACCTATCGAAATAGCAATCGCATATTATCTTCGCAATCAAAACAAACAAATTATTTTATGAGTACTTTACTATCTAAGTACTTTACTTCAGCACTGGCTCTATAGACTGTTTCCCCTGACGTTATAACTTTGCTGCCAACTGTTTACTACGGGGAAAGGTTTATCTCTCGAAAAATGACAGAATTACAATGATTAGTATTTAATTATAAATCATTTTCGTACAGACAGTAAATTATATAAAAACTAACATACAAGCAATCCGCATCGGGTGGATCATTGATATTTGATGGAATAACGCATATGGAGAGTATTGTCTAACGGTACAAACATTTTTTTTTAACATATGAGAATGCTTGAGTAAAAATTACAATGTACTTATTGTAATATGATGGTTTAAAGTAAGGCAAAACTAGCCAAAAGCATGAAAGCTTCATAGCGCCCAAACTCTGATGTAGTCTATCTTCAGGTTGATAGCTTCTTGGTTCCAGGTACTCGCCCAGTGTTCTTTGGCTGTGAAGAAGTCGAAGATACCCTGTGAAGAAATCGAGAGAAATTGACGGTGAATAGATTTATCAAAGCTGCTGTTTTTTGACTATGGATATTACCTATTAAAGACAATAACCAATGCCTACCTTAGGGTCGACATTGCGCCAAGGTTTCGAGTTGCCGTTGGCCGTCGACAAGTCTGGTATTTCGCTGTGTCCTCCGACCGCAACGCCCAAGTTCAAGTAGAACTGTTAAAGGTATTCAAGACGTTTTAATAAATGGACATTTCTTTCACATCGGAGTTTATTTATTTGTCAACGGAACGGAATTGTAACAGTGACTTATTTTAAACAGACTGTAAAAAGAACGATCGGCAATATGCTTTTCGGCAAAACTACGATACGGATGATTGATTTTTCGGAATAATGATTTGAACTCGTCTTAACAAACTGAGCGCTCGACCTACTCGTGTCAATTGAGCGTTAGAACGAAACGAGGGAACAAAGGGCATTTTGAAATATAAAGTGACTAGAAACAACATGAATGTGCGTACCGGTTTGTCGAAGGGTCGCCGTGTCGTCGTGGATCCGTATTCGATACCATCGACTCTAGACAAGATTTTGTCCCGTCTCCATTCGAGCTCATAAATGTGATAGTCGTCGGACCAAAGATTAGTCGTATATCTCTTCGAAGTTGACTGCGGCCCACTGGTACCAGGTTTAGTCTCAACAGGACCGGAGCAAAGAACGTGACCGCTGAGGTCTATTCCGTCATTTGTATTAAGAACCGTATTCCCCAAGGATGAAGCGACGCGCATTGAAGGATACGACTGCAAAGATCCCACATTGGATGCTTGTTCGAGGGGTTCCAAAGTGAGCACTGAAGAAGAAAAGAGAGTTACAAAGTTGCCTTGCAAATTTCATATTAATGCATATTATATTTTCATTATAACTCACTAGGGATGATCCAATCGCCCCGTGGCAATTTAGCACGTATCTCAACTTTGCCATAGAGAAAAGCGAAACTGTTCTTGCTGTCGACTGCGCCTGACAATACAGGCGGAAGAATGTAGGATCCTATAGCTGCTCGCGTGCAATCGTTAGACCCATAAGTTTCCGTGCATCTGTATTCGTTACACAGAACAACTATTCGTTATATTTCGTTATTTTTTGCTCTGTTATAGTTGTAATCATTGAACTTATATGACATGTACATGCCAGATGAGATTTGCGGGCCGAAAGTGGCTCATTTCAAACCAGTATAGAAAAGATGTGTCGCGCATGCCCAGTTCGCGATTCCTTCACTTTCGTCTCTTGGGATTTCATTTTCGTCCCTAGAGAGGAAAAGTTATTACCTCAGTTTTCACTGTTCGTCCCGCAAAACTACCTTTCAAAGCACCACTATTCATGCGCTCGTTACGGAAAATATGATGTGCAACGGAGGGTCGAATTGCAATTGCGACACGTGTGATTTGCACAATATTGTTGCACAATATACTATCACTACTACTGAAATGATGACTCGTGCGCGAAAGGGCGGCTTAATTATACCCAATTAAACTAAGCACGATACCTCATATATTTTTGTTAGTTTATTAGTTTTCTTCCTGCCTTCATATATATTTATATATACCTTTCCAAAGTCATATTTCCACGGCGAATAAAATCTTGGCCGAATTCTGATTCCATCAGAGTTGGAGTTATCTGGAGGTTTCCAGCAGTGGTCTTTACGTTGCGTCGATCATTGCGGTATACAACGAATGAGTAATCCTGATAAAAAACATCATTGTGTTATTGTGTGTTTCTGACACATTATCAATAATAGTTTTGCACTCGTTGTAACTTTTATATCCATAAACATCGCAATGTTAGTAAAATCATGCGATAAAATATATTAACAATAATTCCAACTCTGATTCCATCAGAGTTGGAGTTATCTGGAGGTTTCCAGCAGTGGTCTTTACGTTGCGTCGATCATTGCGGTATACAACGAATGAGTAATCCTGATAAAAAACATCATTGTGTTATTGTGTGTTTCTGACACATTATCAATAATAGTTTTGCACTCGTTGTAACTTTTATATCCATAAACATCGCAATGTTAGTAAAATCATGCGATAAAATATATTAACAATAATTTATTGGCTCTTTGTAGAAATGAATAGAATTTATGTTCTATAATGAAACTTTTAATATTAAGAAAAATTATAACTCTTCGAAATAAAAAATTTTAATATTTTGAATTTTTAGAGATATTATTAAATTTTAAGACAAATAATAATTCCATTTGTTACTCTAACGTATGATCAGCGATAACAGACCGATTTTGAATTTGAAATTAATGAAAACTTTGTGGTGGAACATTTGATTCGATTGGTCGGACAGTTTTGTTAATCCAGAAATGTATTATTTTGCGATTGCTCATCAGCCGGAAAAAATAATACCAACAAAAATATTGAGTTCTTTTCTTTGAAACCACAATATTTTTCGTCCTGCGAATACGAAAAAAAATCAATAAAATGAGGTAATAAAATTATTTCGTTATGATAACTAAATATTTTTTTCTCTGAGCGCCGGTCTGGAGACCGGCTCCAGAATATTTCAAATTCCGTGCTCAGCAGGGTTCTTTAATATAAAAAGCTTGTACCAAGTTTCCCATATGAAGAACCCGTAAATTGATTAAACTGTAATGATTAATTTATTAAAAAGATTTTGCAATCGATGAAAAAAATATGAGTCTGTAATTGCAGGATTTATTTATTTATGAAGATACAACCGCATATAATACAATGTGTAATTGTGTGCTATATATGTAATTATTCAGAACATGTACCATTAAGAGACGCGGTAGCGTATCGAGACAAGTACTTTTATTTCACTCGGTGCGTAAAGTTGTGTATACTTACGAAACTTGTGCGAGAAACTTTTTCTCATCTCGTGTGATTGCGACACTCGCCTTTGAGTCGTGCTGCAAACTCACACTCGTCAAGGAAAAGTTTTATCGCACTCGTATCGTAATCTACTATTACCAAATCGACCGACTGGGACGAGATACTCCGATAGTATATATCTCGCTTACACCAGCCAACTCATTTTAGGCACATTTTTAAATAGGTTTTATTATTTATCCGTCGGTATACTTGTATAAGATCCGTGCGCATTGTTTTTCTAAATGGTCGAACCGAGCTTCTAGTTCTTCTTTCTCCTTAATGAGTGTCTCAAGCTTCTGCTCTAAAGGAGACTTTAGATTGTGGCTGTCCCGGATATAATCGACAACTCCATCAAGTCTTATCGAAAGTACGTCCAATCTGGCTCCCATTTCCGCCAATTTATGTCGTTGCTGTTTACAAACAGTGTACTCATTGTCCATCAAAATAATCACATTTTCATAATTCGATATATATATATATATGGGGCATTCCATCACATCTCGATCAAGCTCTGACGATGACATCTCAGATCGACTCCGTAATTTTTTATACGAAAGTACTTGTCGAAAAAGCAAGTGCCAATTTTTTTTTAGATTTTTTTAACATTTCACCTGAGATTTAATTTTTCGAATGTTTTTAATCTAAAAAAAATTTGACACGTGTTTTTCGACAAGTACTTTCGTATAAAAAATTATGGTGCCGATTTGAGATGTCATCGTCAGACCTTGATCGAGAAGTCATTGAATGCCGCATACATATATATATATATATATATATATTTTTAATTTAGAAGAACAAACAATGAATTTTTACATACACAAAACACGGCAAAGCAAGCGGCACCTCGACGATAGCTAAGAAGCGTCTTTTTTGTATGGCGAATAAAAAAATGTTTATAACAATAATAATAAATTAAGGTGTTTTGTAGAAGAACTGCACAGTGAATAGTAACAACACAAAAAAGCACATTTCACCAACTTTCAACTTTCACACTGTGATGTCTTGTGTGATGTGATTTTTTGAATCACCAGCATATGATTTGTGTTTTGCGCTATCGATTTCGTGATTTGTTATCTGGCCTCCCTTGAGCCGCCACCCTTGTTAAGAATTATTATCCCCGTAGAGTTTTGTGAGTTTTATGGCTCAGCAACCGATTTTTTTTTCTTTTTTCTGTTTCAGTACGTGTATTGAAGTCGGTACGTTCGGATCTGTTGCAAGGAGAGAAGCTCAACAAATCGAGCAGCCTACTGGCGAACCAGACTGTCCCTTACCAGAATTGTCCACGAATTGCTAGAATAGTTGTAGCAATCCTGGAGAACGGGCAGTGTCTTGTTGTTTTTTTTTTCATTACGATCTGCACCCTGTTCTCACGAAACGATCGTGTGGTGATTCTCAAACGTTTCCGGCATACGTTTGTGTGATATATTGCTACCGATATAGTTGCGAGACGAGCACTAGTCGCATCCTATATAGAACGTCCAATAGTCGTTCTTCTTCAAGTTGATCGTGATTTTTCACGAGCAGTGCAATTTTGACTATTAGATAATGAATTAAATATAATGAAATGTTAACATTCCATTTTATTTATTTTCATTTTTGATGCAATTAGTTCATTGGCGAGATGCAATCATTGGATATGAGCTAAGTAATATATACACGTTTTTCAAGCTTATTTCATGAGCTTTAAAATGAGTTTTTTGAAAGCTCCGTAGGTTCAAATTTCACAAAGTTATTCAGAGTTGAAGGCAGGGTACAGTGGTCCGTTCATGTTATTTAAATGCAAAAGTCAAACGTGTACTTTCACCGACCACTAAATATTAACAGGATCAAGTTAAAATTCATATGAACATTTTTTTCAAGCTACAATAAACATATTTCTTACTAAAACTGATGAAACGAGGTAGAACTTTGCACGTTGCTTCCCTCATTAAATCTTATTTTTCTCAAAGCTATGAGGAAGTTTATTTATTAATTTTGGCTTCCTCGTAAAGGAAGTTTTGTGAAAAATGAGATTTAATGAGGAAGCAACCTGCAAAGTTCTACTTTGCATCATTTTAATTAGCATCTTTTAAAGATTGTTACCTCTATACTTTTGGTAGTTGTGCAACAACACAAATTAAAAAAATGTATTATCTATAAAAAAAAAACAAATTATGTTACACATGACAACGAAAATTCCGTAATTAATATCGTTGCATCATATTTCCATTTATTACAAAGTTTTGACTTACTTTCTTAACTTTTGCCGAAGTTACAGCGAATATTTAAATTCTTTGAAAAATTCAGATTGGCGTGAAATCCGAACGAATTTATCAATTATCAGAAAATTTTAGCGAAATCAATATTTTTCGAAAAATTCTATAAATCCCGAAGCGCTATACCGATTTCGTCGAAATTCAATACCAAACTACATTGAAACTGTCTTCAGTTATGAATAACAGTTTAGCTAAATCGTCGAAGTTTTGCGAATGTTAGAGCGATCACGCTATTCTTTCTTTATCATTACTTAATCATTACTTTTACCCGAAACCAACAAAAAAATTTGAACCAATTAAATTGAGGTCCGTATTAATACAATGGTATGAAAAATGATTATCGAATTCTTAATATGGCCTCGTAAGTATGAATACATCTTAATCCCTTGACTGTGTCAACGCAAATGACTAAAGTGTGTCCTAAGTGCGGAGAAGTAAAAAATTCAAAAAGGTGGAACCAATATGGCGAATCAGAAATGTTGAAGCTTATCGAATATCTATATATTTCGTTATGAGCTGGATGTTATGTGTGGAGGTAGTTGAAGGTAATTCTGAATTCGGGAATTCAATATAGCGGATGAAAAATTTTGGAAATTTGAAAGACTCTTCGACTCTTTCTTTACATTCGATGAGTTTGTGAACTGTTTAAAGTTTAGAGTCTGACATTTTGAATTTTCACAATTTGTCTTCGGTTAGTCGTGTTCAGTGAGCGAAAAAAAAGCCCCAATTCCACAGTCAAATCGCTATCACAGTCAAAGGGTTAAATCACTGAAAACATTAGTAATAATAACACAAATTATTTAATATCGATAAGAAAAATTACCGGAGCTCCGGAGAACTTTTCAATTTGCCTCCAGAGTGTCTCATTAAGCATGTTGAATTGATCTTCCAGAAGAAGCTGTCCAGCACAAACGTCTTTGCGACCTCCGGTTTCCATGTTATACAGTTTGGTGTCTGTTGGCGCGCAACCTCGATTTACACCACCTTGATTATTGCTGTTCGTAGGTACGCTCAGCTTATTACCTTCCATGTCATAGAACGCTATTGAAAAAACATATGTTTAGTTAAATAATACGTTTATTTTTTCTTCGGTACGTAAAAAAATCTTTGAAAAAGTTAAAAGAGTTTTTTCGAGCATACAGTCTCAATGTCTCAATTATTTCATATATGACGGTTTTAAGTAATTATTAAATGTGCAATATTATTTGAAGATATATTTTTCAGGCTAATATAAAATTAATTTTTTTTTTTATGAAAACAAATTATTTTTGTTAGAAACCATTACTGTTGTGCAATTACCGGTAAATTTTGTTATCTACTATTATTATCGAAAAATTTATTAGCTAATACATCGAGAATTTTAAACACCAAATGCCTACCAATAAATAAGATACTCTAGTTTCACAATTCAAATTTAAAAAACTGCAATGCGTTTAACTATTGCAACGATGGTATAAAAAATTCTATTTGTGGTTAAATAAATTTGATTCAAAGAAAATGATACATTGTACAAGCGTATTTGGTAAAAATTGTCACCATGAATACTTTGTAAATGTTCATACTTTGATCTTGAAATATCATATTTCTTTGGTACTGAAATTCTTGATATACTGTATCAAGTATATTAGACACTACCGTGCTGTTGGACTAAGTAAACCGAGGAGGAGGACATTTATTCTCTGAATCTGTATGAGTTATGACTTTCGTTTGAACGGGCATATCTATGGTTTTGATACTGGTAAAACAATTTTTATGAAAGTTATGCTGCTTGGGTCAGCTTATGTCAAAAAGAAGATAAAGATGAGGCATATGTCATCGAGTCATGCAAAGATCCAAAGAACGTGTCTTCAGACTGTGATAATAATAGTCACAGTTTTCCCTGTATTACGTGTTCTGTAATGTGTAATGGAAATACCATTATTATTGAATAACAAAGCGGAAAGTGTACATTAATTTCTTGCACACCGTAAATCGACACAATTATTTTTTATGTCCAACCTTTGCACTTAAAAAAAGGACGCTCCCCACGACGCTTAGAGACTAAAAAAAAATCTTAGAATTTGTTAAACTTTTTTTATACTAATTAGTAAACTGATTAAAAAAATTGTTTAAAAATTTTTTTATTATCGTGTCTCGTGAAAAAATTATTAAATGAAATTGTATGCATTCCATGTTTCATGCCATCAGGAAAATATTTTACACAGAAACTGTGTAAAACATTGCTGAATTTTTAGGAATCGGTATGAAACTTCATTCCATCGGGCGTATTCAAAAATAATTCATGGTGACAATTTATTGACCATCGATTAGTTTTATCAAGTGCTACACGTATCGTTAAAATAACAGCACTTGCACTATATGTGGGCCAAGAGTATAAGGAACCTTTTTTTTCCACTGATATATCATTTTGGCTTTCTTCAAGGCTAGTATCTAAATCAATATTGGGTGTGTGTTCTGCTGACTAGAACGCGAGTTACGTAGTATATCTAAAGTTGATTGCAAATATATATATACGCCGAGCCTTAAGTCATTAATAATTTTACCCTCAGCCTCGATTATTTTATTTACTTAACTTTTTGTACGTCATATCAGTGTACTATTGTTCGGTCGAAATACGAGATTAAAAATTCTATTTTTTGTTTTATATATATATATACTATACGGGCCATGCCACACGTGTGCGCTTCGCACACCAACCTTTCGTACCACGATAATTGTAAATTTTCCTTTCGGAGTTTTGTACATTTTGTAAATCTACTCTTTACAGGGGAAGGGGGGGTCTCATGAGGAACTTAGAAAAATTATCCGAGTCCTGGTGTGTCAATTGATCCCAACCAGTATCCGGGAATTCTAAGAAATCCGATAATTATGGGTAATCAAGGAATTCTGATGGATAATCCTCAATAGTTCTACACGACGGCGAGATATTTTTATTATATAGAGAGATTAGCTTTTATTTTTTGCATTACATAATTTCTTCTTGCTGATCCTTCTTCTATAAATAAGTGCTTCTTTTTTTTGCACTTCGATTATTTTTTGCGCAACGCTGAGCTGCATATCATTATATCTACTATTTGTATTGCCTTTGGCTTATAGGATATCTTCTATTTTTTTGGCAAAATCAATTTTTTCGATGATAAAATTTTCAAGTACCTTGTCATACGTCTTGCATACATTTTTTTCTGGAATTTTTTTTTTTTTTTCGAATATTTTTATATTTTTATTATGTAATTCTTCTTTTTTCTGTAAGATTACCGCGATGTTTGATCGTTCGAAGAGCTGCAACTCTGGATCGAAATTGCCGCCCATCCCGCCAATTTTTTCTAAGATTCTAGGCATTTCAATGAACAAAATGTGAAAATTTCAACTAAACCGGAAATGCCGTTTCGGAGGGGAAAAAAGTGGTAACTTTATTTAATTGATAAATAGCATAAAATGAAATCGGAGAATTTTACAAAAAATATTGTTGGAAAGTACGCTGGAAATCAAAAATTTGATGTTCTCATGATTTTTTTTTTGCGATCCGTAGTATTGTCGTTAAAAAATAAACAATAATTATTTTCACTGATTTTCAATGGCAGGTATATGCAATAAAAGAAATCTGAAAAAATTCCTACGTTTTTTCATCAACTAGACCAACATCCTGAAGAAATGTAAGGACGTTTCTCGTTGAAATGAAAAATTGGGGTAGACGTGTTTTGTCCCATATTTGAATGGAACATAATCTGGGTTTCAGAGATAACATTATTTAAAAACCGGGGAAACGGAAAACGTTATCTTACGAAACTTATTAAATTAAATATTTTATATTTGCCGGTGTAGAATTTAAACAGGCCCTTAAATTTCGATCGGCCGAAATACAGGCCTGATCATATAAAATAAAATATCTCGTACGTCGCATCAGAAATGCACGAATCGTTAGTCCATATCACAAACTGAGAATAATCGATCATCGGACGAACCTGTAACTTTATGTTGCTGATCCAATAGGTTGTAGCCAAGACCCTCATAGACAACGTGGACCCAATAATAAACGATATCCCCGGTACGTAGCTTAGTCGTTTGATCTTTATACGTCCATCGTCCGTTACGTGCCCTGGTGATATCTCTCGCTATGGTGCCAGCCTCAAGTCCGTCAAAATCCTCGTTGAATTTTACGTGAAAGGCAACCAAAGTTATACCTTCTTCGTCTGTAAAATCAAATATTGCAAATTGTACCTACAATACATACTACGTTTTGTCAATATGAGATTTAAAAAATATTGTGTACGGATGAATCCACCAATAATTGTCAAACATGTGTAAAATATATCGTCTTCCAAGACAAATTTGGATTATGAGTCTTCCTAAATGATGTATGTATATCTTGGGGTCATTAGAGCTACTGACTTGTTTAAAAAAAATAAATTCAACTCAGAAGGAACAATCGCAGATCGAAAGACGAGTGACTCGACGGCTACTGTAAAACGTTAAGTTAGTTGGGATCTAATCATTTTAATTGCAAAACATATTCAGTCAGTTCTGACAAAAAAAAATGAAAACATCAATTAAAGGATAATTAAAAATTATGTTATCAGTTTTCATGCGTGCATCGTGTAAAATAAATATTGTACATGGGCAATGGTCTTGAAATTTGCGAAAAAAAATCACGATCTTTGTCTATTAAAAAATGTACTTTTCATTTTTTTTTTAAACTGTGAAAGTGAAATATTTGTGACCTATGTCCAAATTTAACAAAATATCTGGAAACAAAAATCTATAAATCATTTTATTCGACAAAAATCATAAACCATTTTATTTAACAAAAATCATAAATCACTTTATTTAACAAAAAATCATAAACCATTTTATTTAACAAAAAATCATAAACCATTTTATTTAACAACACAGATACGTGAACACACATTGTTTGAAGTATTTCACATCATTTCGGCGATCCTGAAATAAAAATCTGAAAGTAAGAAACCTAAGGTTCATCGTTTTCTTTTTTTAAGTGCTCATACAATTAACGAATGACCATCAGATACCGTTGATATAGATAACAGAGAAAAATCGAAAGCGAAAGGTCTTAGGATCATCAAACGACAGTTGTTTTCAGAGTTATATATAGACATTGAAATTTGGGCGGCTGCAAAATACCATGGAACGTCTCTATACCCAGATTTTCAGTTTTAGAAGATTTTCTTCTAAAAAATAAAATTGTTCCAATCCGGCGGTTCCAAAAAAAAAAAAAAACAAATGTTTACTCTCATCGACGTATAAAGAAACGAATCCGAGCTATGCAAAGATTTGTCAATGTATATTTGGTGGAAGCAACCATCATGTATCTACGAATAAACGCAGAGTCTGAGGCTCACCTGGTACCGATATCCTGATGCCCCTGGGAGAAATAGGTTCGACCTTGGCTGCTGGTGGTACGTACGCGCCAATAACTGCGTTGGCTAACAGGATGCTGGCAAAAATGAATACACCGATTTTTGCCATTTTTGGAGTACACAATTTGACGTAGAAACAAATGTTTTTAACTCCGAGACAAGAAGCATACAAGCTGCTCAAAAGCGAAATTACAAATGGTCAGAAACAAGTTCTCAGACAGTACTATGTCGCGTTAATCGCGTAAAAGCTGTACAGGAGATAACCCGAGAAATAATTACATTCTGTACGTGACAACGTGTAAACTTGGATTTTCCATAAAATGAAATAATAGAGGTCTGACGCTCACGATTGCTGAGTGGGGGCTCCCGCTGAGTCCCATCTTTTTCAAATGGTGGGGCAGACAGATTGCGAGCCAGTCGAACTGGTTACAACCACTACTGACTACTCCGACACGTATAGACCTTAACCTTTGGATCATCGATGATGATACACAAGTACTCGACAGGCTGGCTGCTAATACATTTACCGCAAAACCCGTGTTTCCTTATAGCTTTACAGATAAACAACTTTGCCTTGTTGAGGAATAAATAAATTAGAGATCTTAAGTAGGGGGGGGGGGGGGGGAGTTAGCAAAGAAAAAATTATTTTTAAAGAGTTGTATTTTTTATTCGAGCAGATCAATGAATATGAAATTTATATATCACTTAAGGACTGGAACGAAGAATTTTTCTGTCAGTGTTCAGACAAATTTGGTTGACTCGTTACATTGTAAACTACGTTTGTGTTTTTTTAACTCTGCGCATCATTCAGAATTGATCAGTCAAAGGATTTTGCTCGTTGATGTCTCATTTTGTCTGTAACAACATTCTGCACCGGCTAAGCGGAGGGATTTTTTTTAAAGGCCCCCAGGCCAAAGATAAATATTTGTAAATTAGTGGATATCTTTGAACTGGGGACCTTTAAAAAAAAATCCCTCCGCTTACCGCTTAAATTATCATAGTAGTAGATAAGCTAAGCCGGTTCTGTGGTATGACTGCGGCCAAATTGCACATTAAAGATTCATATTTCACCTGTCGTCGGTAATGCAGATTCCTACTTCACTGATCGCCGGCGATATAGATTCCTACTTCACTGTCCGCCGGTGATGTAAATTCCTACTTTACTGACCGCCGGCGATGTAGATTCCTACTTTAACAACCGCGAAACTTACTTCACATTGATAGACGCAGCGGGATATTCCTACTGGATATTCCCATAGGAAATACACCAAAAGATGACAGTCCTGCTACACGAAGTATGGCGGTAGTTTTGAATTTCATGAAGTGGAACTGTCTCACCGACATTTTGCGCGGGAATTTTGAGTTTATATTTGACTTACCGACTTTTTAGCGAGACACTCAAATCTTTTAAAGAATACCTTACCGACGTTATTAGAGGGAAATTTGTCTTACCGACAATTTCGGACCGGGAAACTCGAAGCCTAAGTAGATGTAATCATAGAACTTCACTTAAAAAAAATTAAAAAACCTTATTGCAAACTTCTTTTGTTAAACAGTGCAATGTCTTGCAAGCTCAAAAATATTAGTTTCGTCATAATCAATACGTACATTAAAAAAATTGTGCTGTTAATGCATTAAAAATTTGTGAATCTCTGAGCTTTTTCAGAAACCTTAAAAAGTCGCTTGGCAGCAGTAAAAATTTGTTGTTAAACTCGTGACCGTTTCGCGTTAACATATAATTTTTATGGTAAAAAACAAAATTCCTAATGAACACCTCAACCAAAATATAAAGCGGTTTTTTTAATTCTCCGATTACCCATATACTGGAGAACCCGGAAACGCTACGAGATCTTATTATTCACTTGGCTCCTCAACGAATTCCTGGAATAGACGAATCGCCGTAGATGCTAGTCACGCATCCGATCTACTTCCGGTCCAACCGCTGCTACTTATTCTCTTCACCACAGTAGAGGCTTCGAAGTCATGACAAAAAGAAATGCATATCAAGCAGGTAAATATCGTACATCGATTTTATTCATAAAGTATTCGTTCTTTAACATTTCTGTATACAATAAAAATGCAGTAAATCATTACATTATGTTAACATTAGTCAATAATTCGTAGCTGTAAATCCACTGAATTGTTCGTTTCAGGCAATGAAATATTTAGTAAACACAATAAACAGTGTCGCATATATAATATAGCTCAAAAAAATAGGCGACGTGTAGATATATTACGAAATTATGGTAAAAAATGCTCCACAAGATTTTTATTCTGTGTGTACAATAAAGTGCTACAAAAATAGCGTAATATATTATTTCTTGCCAGAAATAGCAAGTCATAAAGATCACGATCCAAAAGATCTATCGACAAAATATCTGCGAATATTATAAAAGTATCGGCCGAACAGAAATGAAAAGCATGTAGTAAAAAAATAACGTGATTTCGGCATAACTCAGAAATTTTCAAAATACGTCCTATCGAAGAAAAAGAAATGTTTCATCCTTATTTGTCTCAGGAAAAAAAATTGTAGAATCTAAGAATCTTTTACTGCAATTTGAAAAAAAAGTGGTCTAGGCCTAACAAACAATGTGCGTAAGTTGTTTCTGTAAAAATTAATGTAATAATATTTTAACAATTTTCTATTTTATTTTTAGTCCTATCCCAGTGTTATATAAAAAAAATTTCAATGATTTTTGATAAGTTTTACAAATTGTCCACTTTAACCAATTGATAGATATTAATATTTAGAAATGTTTTTTTTTGTTTCTTTACAAAAGAGTGTATTTTAACTTCGAATAGGAACACTATGTTTAGACAAAAAAAATTCAGACTTAAAAATGAGTACATGTAACTAATTCGCATTATTACTAATTTTTCAATGACAATCAATGAAACTTTAATGAAACATATTTTTGATTCACACTATTAAATATTTATATACAAATTCACCTACGCTACAATAGTAGAAAAATTAAAAAGAAAATTGAGAGAACAATACTAGCTATTTTATAACGGTGTATTATTTTATAAATTGTTATTATATCACCTCAGTGAATATATATGACGGATCGTAAAAAAATCGCGATTGTTGGAAAAGGACGTTAAAACTGTTGAACCCTTGTATAAATTTTGCAAATATTTTGTCGTGGATATTTTGTTCGACGATATATTTTTTAGGCACTCCTCTGGACGGTCATTACGAACTTGATCGATCAACGAATTTATCAGTTCGGAACGACAAGTGCTTTTCGAGTATTATAGACACGTAAGTTATGCAACATTTTAAATATAATGAGGTATATGTATATCAATATTTTCTTTATCGTTTATATGCATCGCTTTAAAAAATATTATACTTTGCATTAAGGTAGTTCTTGCGGCATGATCAAATCAATCGAAACTTTATACGTTTATAAAAACTGACAAAAAATTGTGTCAAATTAGGACCAAGTTTCCGTGCACATCTGATGACCCAATCTTTCAACAAATATTTTCACCAGGAAAACAATTTTTTTTTAAATCTTAGTGGTCCATTAAATGGACTGTACCGCAAGTGTACCGCTTTGAGATTGCATGTAACCACTCATATTATGTTTCGATTTTCTTTTTTTTTAAATATTAATTCTTAATAATAATAATAATAATAATAATAATAATAACAACAGTAAAGACAATCTATTGGAATAACTTGTAAATATCAGGTCGGCTATGAATTACGAATAAATCTGTATACGTAATGGAACCCTATCGCCTCTTTGGTATTGAGCGCAAAATTAATGTTATTGAAACTTTGTGCGGCAGTTTGTCATATCTGGACGCATCTCGTGAGATACCAGACAAACAATTATACAACTGACATGTAAAGGTGATACAAATCGTATACATAACAGCAACTCTGACTTTCACGCGTAACGACAATAACATAATGTACATTCAAATCAAATCAACCAGATATTTCGAATGTGTAAATATATATACTCTCGTCGAGAAAATACTACCACGTAGTACTTTCCATTAAAACAAAACTATTAGCACGAAAAAAAAATTGTAGATTCTTCATTATCAAAGTTAATGCCGTTCGAAGTGCTCGAAATCCTGAAACATAAAAATTGTACACAGTTAAAAAAAAATGTACTGTAATCTTTCGCTGTTGCTAGAAAAATCTTTTGCACATAAATTGATACACTGAATTTAATATACGAGTGAGATGAAAAATTTAAGTACTTTATAATAAATATATTAAAAATTAGGAACTTTAATATAAAATTTTATAATTTCTTCACTTATGTATTAAATTTAGTGTACCAGATAACGAATGCAATCGCGAGTAATTTTAATTTTGTCAATAATTTTATCAGTGCAGATAGTTTAAATTTAATTGTTATGACTTTTTTTTATAAGTAATACATACGACGAGAATAGCTGCTGCGACTAGTAGGGCTTTCATTTTTACGTCGAGACTCGTGGGGAACGAAACGCCGAATATATCGGCATTAGTAAACAGCTCACGCATCAGACCGGACCAGGTTTTCGTGATAACACCGATCTCGCGCGACGCATCCGCGGAAAACACCTGTTTAGACAAAAACAGTATTAATCTGTGAGTTGTGAACTGGAAAATGTACATTCTTGCGAAGATCGAACTGAAAATTCTGATTTGTAAGAAACAGGAGTTTGTTGGAAATCATTCCAATACTTTGGCACTCTGTTTACTTATTACATAAATAATTCGACATATTTTTCTTTTAGAATACTCTACGATATTTATAAGAAACAAATGTTTGTTTCAAGAATAAAATGTTAAGGGGGTTGGCCTAATTTAGGAAGCTGAAAATATATACATATAACATATAGGTTTTTATAACATTTTCAAAAAGAAAGTATTAAGTGGATGTTTTGGAAGCTTTTATATTTTATATTGTAAGAATTAATAACTAATTTTGTCAATAATAAAGGAGGCCACGTTTTTTCAACACTCTCGGGTATTTTTCCTAATTGGCCAGATTTTACTACCACTTTGTGGTACTTCCTGTTGATTTTTTTCAGAATTTTAAACCTATTATTTTACAAAATGCTGCATTTTTTGAAGTCACTCTATCTCGAAAATTAGAAGTCACTGAAATAAAAATATCTCGGAATAAAAGTTCTAATGTCACATCAGCTTTTGAAAATGCTTTTCAGAAAACTTCATCGAGCTCATAACTTTAATTGTCCAAGAAAAAAAAATTAATGACTACTTTTATATTGAAAAAACGCCATATTTATTGCGCTGTTAAATTTAGAAAATCTTCAATCGTCAGTATTGATTTTACAAAAAAAAGTCTGCTCATTATTTTGTATCTTTGACAAAGGTTTATTTTTTACAAGGCTGCCTCTGCGAGGAAGTATTTTAATCAATTTTGGCCTGTTATTTTGGAAAAAAATGTAATTAAGATTTTTTTAAATAAAAGAAGGTGTTTGGTATTTGTACTATACACCGGGTCAAGTACATCGAACCAAAAGTTATTTTTCTATTGCTCCCGCAAATTTTTAAAAACTGGTTTGGAGAAAAATCCTTTTAAGAAAACAATCAATAGTGAAATAGCTTATTTTTAACAGTTAAGTATTCTTCGCTAGGCAAATTCTCTAAATTGAACTCGCATGCTCTGTTTTGCTCAAAGCTTGAGCAAAACGAAGACGGTAGTAATAGTTGAATGTAAACTGTAAAATGTTGCCTTACGTGTTAAATTTCTCATTTGATAATCAGCGAAGCACGTTAACATTCGATCGCAGAGGAAAAGTAGAACAGTGAATAAGAGAGGAGTATATGGAGAGGATAGAGTGTTAAACCATATACCGTATACACATAGTATAAATATGCTTTGAAGCCTGCTGTCGATGCTCCTGATATTCTAATAATAAACTTTCCATGATATATTCCTAACGCGCTCATCGTATCTACGTCGCTCGAGTTCAAGTGGAGTTTTAAGGGAGTTGATTAGCGTCCCACCGTAACTGAGCGAAACCAGGAGCTACCCTTTGCTATATTTTCTCGCCAATACACACTAGCCTAAAGTCATGTTCATATATACTGTGTCGAATTTACTAATGATACAATCTACATTACAGTGATTCGAAAAACTAGATTTAGAATAATCAATATCGTTCTTCCTTTTTTTTCTCCTTATTAATAAAAAATAGTGGTGGAATGAATTTGCACGTTGCTTTCTCAATCTTTTAGTCTGTCGTCCACGTAATATAATCTATGAAGTTTGCTAATCGATTTCGACAGCATACAAAAAATAATTTATATGAACGTGCCTTTGCATTAACAGCGACAAATATACGTATATTCGTCTTGTTGACGTTTTTAACATCATATGTAAAAAATAAAATATGTATTTTTTAGCTGTATAAATAAAATAATATTCATTGTGAAAAATATAGAATTCCATAAAATCCAAACTCTTTTTACAGTTTCGGTCAGATGCAATGTACCAAAGTGCCTTGAACATATTTTCAATTTTGCAGAAATATTTGACTCCATAACTGACAATATTTTACGTGCTTTTCCATTCGAAAGGTGCCCTGGTTAAAAGTATAATTATACTATAGTTACCTGAAACTGCGTTGGCCCAAAGCAGTCGCAAATAATGCACGGTCCACTTATCTGGAAGACCGTATTACCGTACTCATTGTAAATATCGTATTCGGGATAAAGCATAGTGCACTTTTCGTTAATCGATCCGATGCGCATATTCCCCGAATAAACTTCGAGTTGCTGAAAACAAAAAAAGAAATTTGTACAATTTGATTCAAAATAAATCTTTTTAAAAAACTTGCTAATAAAGATTAGTGCATTTGTTCCCTATTTTTTCCCCTCATCTTTCAGCACAACACCTACTAGACCTTCGTATCCATAGCGGAAGAAATCTAAAAGTTATTGCAATATTCTACTATAAATACAAATTTGTAGAAATATTTATGAATCAGTACCAGAAATTACTAGTTTTTTTTTTTAGGATTTAGTAGAATTTCTTTCACCAGGGATATCCTACTTCTTTAGCTTCCTTCATTAATAAACTAACCGACATCCAAAGTTCGGTAGGCCGATGCAAACGAAGTACTTCTCGATTCGCTCTGTCGTAGACTCTTATGTTGAATTCTCGAGAATTTCCGCAGCACAGTCGACTGAAGGCCGAGGACTCCTCCTTAAGGTAGAATAATGGTTGCCCACTCGAATCCATCATCACGTACTTGTTCTTCTGAGGCCACCCGATGATCGCTGCGAATTAAAAACCAGGAATGTAGAAATTTTCCTTCCTCAAAGGGGAAGCTTTGTTGTCATTAAAATAAATAAATGAATTTAAAAAATGAAGATATAAATGTCAGTCTGTCGAATTTGATGGTAAATTAAAATTTTATATTCGTATTTGTTGAAGTTTGTAACGATATAAGTCATGTAAGTCTTAAAGGACGTGAACAATAAATAACAAATTTTTTACACCAGGCATTCAATAACTTCTCGTTATGGCTTTCAATCTATATAAAAATATATGGTGGTAGATATTTTAATAGGAAGAACAAGACTGTATATTTTTTAAATTATAATCTTCAGTTTCTGAATTTTCTACAACAACGATGCAACATATAATAACGTTATACATTGCTTCCTCATTATTTTTCACTATTCTAAGAAGCTTCCTCTATGAGGAAACCAAAACCGATGGTCAATACTTCCTCATAGAGGAGAATTTTTTTAAAATAGTGAAAAATTAATGTCCAAGTTTCCAACTTTCTACTCTGCATCCTTTCATTCCCTAACATTTGTATGTTTTTCAATAGGAAAAACTGAAGAGACCTTCGTCCATGCATCAAAAGCCCACCTTCCAGTCTGTCGATATGTTGATCAATGAATATCCTGTCAAGGTGCGTAAGGGATTCCAACCCTGGTAGACAGGTCGAGTTCAGCGGCGGCCAACCACCTGCAAGACAGAAAAACATATCGTACGTCACACAAACGGTATACAATGAAGAAAAAAAAATTAAAATTGTGTAGTTTTAACAGAAAAATTCTGTCGCCAGACGTTTACAAAAATATTGCATTAATTGCATAACATTTTTTTCTGTCCGTTTTGGTGTTTTACAACAACAGAAAAGTACATAAATATTGTGATAAAAAATTGTGTACTTTGATTTTACATTAATTTTATGTCATTTTTACACAATTATTAAGTCACTTCTAAATTAACGGAATTATTTATATTATTGTTAACACATAAGTTTTTTACTGTTAACTAAAATAACTTGCAACATTCTTCGCGCTGTGTTGCAATTAATTACGAGAAATCGTGACGAATAAACAATTAAGGCGCGTCAAAGGGATAAGACTCCGTCGCTTTTGCGCTCTATCAACGCCAATAAATTGAATTTTTCAGAGATTACTTCTTGCAAACACCGATGCTCGTACATTTCCACGCTATTTACGTATATAAGGCATTCTATACCAAGTCAAACACCAAAAAAAAAAGACTCAAAACAATTCTAAAAATCAGGTTCAGTGGTTCCAATAGATACACCAAATTTTAAATTTAAAAAAAAACTCTACTGCAATGTATCAATTTTTTCATTTTTCATTTAATCTGTAATACCTCGGAAAGGATTAATCGTATCAACATCTCTAAAAAAAACTAAATGAGCGTTTTTTCATGTCCCAGAGGAAAAAAATGTATTCAGAATTAATTCTGTAATTTCAGTCATCGGGAAAAATTCCTCAAGTTCTGTTAGTGTTCGCCAAATTTTGAGTGTTTTTTTTTTCATGGGATTCAGCGACGTATTTCACAATATTTTTTTAAATATTATTGTCGAGAATAATATATTTTCTTTTTTTACAAATTTTAATAAAACATGATTCTTTTTTCTAGCAATTAAAACAGCTGTTTCACTTCAAGATCGTGACGATAAAATTGTGTTGCAATTGCACAAACGTAATCTCGCTACATCATAAAAAAAAAACCCCACTTGACAAGGACATATAAAAGTGAAGCATTTTCCTAAATGAAATATTTCCTTGTAGCTCAACGTTATCAACGGAAACATTTATTTTTTATTTCAAAACTTGTCAACAAATTGTAGTTAATTATATATATATATATTTTCAACCTTTTTTCCTCGTCCGTGAGGAATCTCGTGTACTCCTTCTTTTTTCTGTACTTCTTCGCTGTCTCTCTAAGCAAATTTAGCACTCTTCTGCGTAGCTGTTTTATTCGCATTCTCCACGAAGTCTCGAAGTACTCAGAGTCCATGACTCGTTCGTTACGATTTACGATTGAAATGTTCTCAGCTTCGTAGACCGGTTCCATTGATCAGACTATTTTATTCTTGTAGATTTTTCTTGATATTTCCAAGATAAGAAAAATGAGAGGCCGCTCAGTAAGTCTCATAATTCGGCGCGTGGACGCATTTACAATCATGAGACAAATATGTAATCGCAGTGTATCCAGTTGCAGGACAATTCAACGTAAGTTTTGTCATACCAACTTCGCCATTCACCGAATAAGGAATAGTTCAAATGTTTCGAAGCTACTGGCAAGACCTTGTCCTCGACGACTTCATTATCTTCTTACAATTACAGACACTAAAGTCGAGCCGAAATGGATTACCTGTGTACCGATAAAATGCTCAGTCAAACTTGACGCCTCTACTTCTATTTCATGATTGAATATGGAAAAAACAAGAACGCCCAAGCCATTCAGAAAGCAGCAAGAGTTTCGTCTTGAAAATCGTCTCGTGTTCCTCTGAGTCGACTGCATAAGTAGGGTCAGCGTGAATTGACGTTCACCCACTCGTTTCCGTCCTCGGGCTCTTCTATGTTCCGCGAATTAAAAGGAATTAATGTTAATTCGCAAGCTTATAGCTCCCGGCGAAAGACCCTTCTCGGTTCTATAAAACCTCGCACACGTTTTCTCAGCACTATTGCAAACCGTCACTGATGGAAACGGACCAGTTGTGTACTCTTCATTTTGCCATCTCCCACTCGAATAATTCAATCCCTCAGGGTTCTATCGTTCGGCGATAGTAATTAAATTTACGACCCCAGGTTGATGACGTTCTGTTCGTACCAACTTTATCTTGACCATTAAAACGGCGAATATCGCTCGGTACTTGGCAGCTTCTCTGAATCGTCTCTCGCTTTTCAATCTTCCCCCCACTTGGACAAATGTTTAATCTCACTTTCTTCGCAATTAATATGCTGACCCAGGTCAATATAAGCTCTTGATAATTATATATGTATATATATCGGTTTATATGATGTATAGATTTACATAATAAAAATGTGAATCGTCGCAAAAACCCGTCTTCACTAACGATTATTATTTATAATCCGTGCAAAGTATTCAAATCTTCTCCATAACACAACTGTATATAACAATAAGTAAGTATGTGCGGTAGATGCGGGTATATACTCTGAAAATGACCGCTCTTTCTTGATCCTGAGTTCTGGCGCGACTCGAGGCACAAACCAAGAGAAAAAGCTACGTGCACTGTTGGATTACCACTCGCTACGAGAGAACGCTTACCGACCCTCTTCTCGTCATCATACAATCACGATTCAAGCTCTATACAAACGTACGACATACCATGACGATATTACTCTTCACAACAACAACTATTTCTGTGCCGAGTATTTCTAAGCACCACAATTGCCGTTTTAAATCAATCTGTGCGTGAAAATTAATATGTAAATATGGGGCATTTTTTTTTTTGCTTTTTATCAATTTCAAAAATGGTATGTTTCTGTTTTTCAAGGAGTTATAAAATTGTCGTTTAAAAAAGCCCTTTTACAATATCTTTCTTGTAAGCGTGACAATTTTCGTTCGATAAAATGAGAATTATTTTATGTTTTTTTTTACAAATTTCATTTTATTGTCACTTTGCTAGTTTAACAAGAAATTGTATAAAAACAAACAGATCTATATTAAAGTAATAAACCATTCGTCACTTTTTTAAATAAGGTAATTTGTTATTTTGCATTTAAATGCAATTTGTAATATTATAAAAGTACATTAAACATTAAATTAGTGAACACTAATATTAGCATAAGCGAAAAATAAAGATTTAATATACCAATGTTGTAATCATCAGTAAAGAAAATGTGGAATTACAGGTATTTCAAAAACTCGATTACTTAAAATGTTCATTGTCATCGATATTAAATTTTGCATCGGTGTAAAAAAAATTTTTAATTATCATGATCGTATAAATTTGCATGAATTTTTGTTTCATACAAAACTGTTCTAAATTCTCATTTTTAAGATTGCGATATTTCCACTCCTTTCAATCCAAAAACTATCTCGCGTTCACGTATTTTTTTTTTTTCTTTATCCCAAATTTGTTGACAATATTTGTATGAATATTCGTACTTTTTTGTCGTCTTATTTCGCAGGTAAAAGTGATCGATCTTGCAGATTGTTGAAAAAAAAGAAATGTGCACACTTTTTTACGAAAAAAAAATTGTGGAATATTAAAGTTATTATCAAAAGCGTGGTTATAGATTTGATATCAACAGCTGTTTTCCGATAACTACGACTTGTACGAAATCACGATTCGAGTTCTATGTAAACATAGGACAATCCTGTTCACAACAACAACAATTCAGTATCCCATATATCTACTCATTAAAAGCCCTCCCATTTTCCAGCAATAATTTATTTTGTACCGCACACATTAATGAGTCGCACCGACGTAATTCAACTTCGCACTGTTGACAATATTGTTGTATATATTCATGAAATTATCTTTAATTTCATTAACTCGAAAAGAAAAAATAAAATTCTGTAAAATGAACAAACGTGCATATATGTAAATCCAAAATTATACGCATTCGTTGTTCATAAAAATAAAAAATGGCAAAGAATAACAATTATTTTCAAAAGTGCGTATTCGAATTCAAGCAGCTGTCTTTAAATTACTTGAACTTAAACGAAATCCTGAACGCTACTGATGTGGTCTATATGTACAAGAATTTTGGTTGAAAATCTTAAAGACTAATGAGAACGAGAGAGGGAAAACCTTCGGTGAGCATCACGAAAATGATATATCTTGTTTGAATAATGCGATAACGAGACGATAAGACATATTAAGCGATACTCGTTTTGTAACAATCCCATAGCCGATCTCCGTTTGGTCTCTTTAAGCGCTCCGGCTCTCTCGACTACTGTCATTATCTCCTCGATTGTCACTCTCGTCGTTGACGTACAGAACTGTCGTTCCTCCGTTCTCTATTTGCTCGTACACGAATGCTGTGGGTATATAGTATACCACAACGCACACTAAAACCGACGATAAAAGCTTCTGTGCCGGTGCGTTTTAACACGCGTTTGTATATAGTGTGTCTCTTCATAGCAGAGCTATATACTTTCTAAGGTTGAGCTATGCAAGGCTCCAGTCCGAATTCTCTGGATGACGTGGAATTCTCTGTGGAAAGAACTTGAGAGTAGGAAGGAAAGAGAATATTATCAGTGTCCTCTACTCGGGAAGATCGAAACTAACGATTTCGTTGATTACGCATTGTTGTTACAAGGATAAAGTTCAGAGAACCGGATGTGCCAGTAAATGCGTTTCTTTTTTTTTTTTTTCTTTCGAAGGGTTTTAGAATTTTTCAATTCTGCTGTTATATTCAGCAGAATGGTCCTTAAACGGAGTCTCGTTTTGATCCAACCGAATTTCTTTTCAATGCACGAACAAAGTATCTTGTTATTATTAAATCGAAACTTTTAATTGGTGGCATCCGACTGCACCATTTTCTTGAGTCAAATCATTTTTTGTTCGTTCAACAATTTTTTTTTCCTCAGTGTAAGAACGATAATTAAGGAGATCTATCAATATTGTGCATCTCTTGAAATTGTGAAAAATGCAAAATTAATTGATGTTGGATCCGTTGTCTAAAATAGTTTTCCGAAATAATAGATTATACAGTATTCGAACTGGTGAGGGTAAATAAATAATTAGCCTATAATACGAAATGTAGACATATTAATTATAAATTTCGTATCTCTTTACATCATCTATACACATAAGTGGTCATATTAACAAAAAGCAGCAAATTTTATTTATCAATTATATACATCCTGCATTTGATATATTCGAATCTCCAACACGTTTTGCATCGGAATTGTACGTAAGACAAAAAATAGTTTTCACCTTCGAAACATGTGTGAAGGATCTGATTACAAGCTAATGATAAAAATAACCCAGACATCTAATAAGTCTATTTGTAAACGGAATCATCACTTGTTACTTTCGCAAGATAAGATTATTTTGATGTTTATATATCTTCATATGATCAAGCCACATACTATTACTTTTCAATCGCTCGAACCGCGGAACTTTTCGTTGATTTTATCGCTTGGATCAATGAAATCTATATAAAGTATGCGCATGATATATAGATTGCATAGACATATACGAATTCAGGCAGCGCAGTAGAGTTATTTTAAGTCCTATCACAGCATTAAAAAAAAAAAACGAATTCTATTAGTCATCATTCCGTGAACGTGGACACGAGTTTAAGATTTCGCAACATTATTCATACGTATCACAGAGTACGAAGAAGACGACCAAAATGCGATTAAGAGATGCGTATGACGCAACGGAATTTATCAACTATCGGAAATATATGATTTATAAGTATTTTTAGTCTCTCGATAGTAGTGAAGTTCACGAAAAAAAAAGAAAAATTATACTTCACAATTTCGTAACTAAAAGAAAAAAAAAAAAGTTTCTTGAAATAAAAACAGTTTTTACGCAAAAATTAATATTCGTTTAAGACATAGTTTTCACTTTCATTAATTAAGAAACGATTTTCCAGCTTTATCTCTCGTTTTAATAAAAGTTCAATTTAATAAAAACTAAAAATAAATTATAATGTGAACTAAATAAGGTTTGTAACTGCAGAAACGTCAAAGAAAATAAAATTAAAATTTACATACATTTTTCGTTAATTACAATCCTACTGATGCCATCGTAATAAATTTATTTTTATTTGAATTTCATTCAATTTGATCAATTAAATTTCACATCAGTGAAATAAAATAGTGAAAACATATAATAAAAAAAACAGAGCTGTATTGCTTCATGTATTGTCTTGAAGAATATATTGAAACACGAAACCAAGACTGTTCAATGGTATATAAATGAAATTTGTAGGATCTGAGACTCACCGGGAGACGTGGGGTTGACGTTGTGAAAGCCGGGAGCGGGTGGTGATGTGATTGCCCAATTTTGTCGGGTGTCTGGCCATCTCGATGATTCCGCGCCGAAAGTTGTCTCCTCCATCATGTCCGTTCAACAATGTCGCGAAAGATCTGTAAAGGAAAACGCCAAACATTTCGATAAACGTTGCCGCTTGAATAGTCATCGGTCTTTTTTTTTTTTTTTTTTTTATTTCTTTTGTGGCTTTCAGGAGGGGAGCTGGGCAATATGCAATAATATAACGCAGAGCTCGGCATTATCAACCGGCAATACGAGACATTTTATACGAGCTAATATGAATATCGCTTTAGTTCGTAAAGTGGCGACTAGTGTGCAGCTGGTGAATGAAAGAGTAAGCAAAAAATAGAAGCAACCAGAGGGAGCACAAGTGAAGCTGAAAGCTATAACATTTCTTTACCGAAGTCAATTCAGCCACGTTTTTTTTTTCTTCTGATCCTCTCAGATATACCCGACAATTAGACAGATTTTACTGCTACTTGGAGTTAAAAATAAACTTTCATAAATAATTCAAGTGTTTAATGGAACTTTGACGCGTTAACACGAAACAATACTTAAATCCCTTGAATGATGTTGAAGCATCGTTGGATTGCAACGATATCAAAAAATATAAAATTCTCAAAACCTCAATGCCTGTTAAAGGTGCTGTAATGCAGTATTTTTTCTTCATTTTCTAAGTCGTTACGATTAGATTTATACATTGTATAATCATTTGGGTTCATTGCAATTATTTTTTTCTCTTCATTTCGTTGCATTCCAACGGTGCAAACTTCAAGATCATTCCCTTGAAGAAAAATGGTAAATCAATGTAACTTTTTTTATGGTGTTACGTCTGAATATAACCGGTAAATGATGATTCTAAAAATGTATCACTCAAAAGATCTGCAGGATCGCCTTATCAGTGTAACGTAGGGGAGATCGGTCTGTACTTTGTGATCATTTTTTTTCGACTCGTTAATTTTCAATTTATCGATATATTTTTCATAATTTATACTAACAAATGGCTACGTGCATCAGTCAAGAACGTTAGGAAACTATAATAATCTGCCGAAAAAATTATTTGGTTAGTGAAAAAAATTGGAACATTTCAAAGTATAAAATCCTCGTATTAAAATTTAGATTGTTCAGAGCTATTTAGGGTTCTTTTATATTTTTTTGGAGTCCTTTTAGGATTTTCCGGGTTCGTTTAGGTTTAAAAAAAAAAAATGTGTTTACTTATTGACATAATTCGCACAACTCTGCAGAATACTTCCACCTAACTACATATTCCTAAACCTAAATTTCCCAGCAACATTATTTAAAAAATTACAGACTCTCTCATGGAAGAGCTACATTTATTTATACAATTGTTCTAATTTTTATTTTATTGTATTTTTCCTCTTCGAGGGAAACTTCCTCGAAGGAAAACTTCGACGAAAACTTTCTCGAAGGAAAATTTCGAGGAAAACTTCCTCGCCGAGGAAGGTTTGTTTTCATGAAAAATATTTTTTTCGAGATTTTCATGTCAGTATACTTAGAATTGTCCAAAACGTCGAGAAAAGTGTTCTAGAAAAAATGTGTGTATGTGTGTATGTGCAGGACTTCAAAAATTTAATCGCTTGTATATCAAGAACCGTTCGGAAGATCAAGCTGAAATGTGTATACAACAATTTTAGTTAAAAATGAAGAATAAAATAAAATGAATACAAGAATTTTAATTTAATGTCATTTTCAATTTTTTTTTAAAAAAGGACTTTCGTTAAATTTCGACGATTTAGCTAAATAGTTCTTCACAACTAAACATACGTTCAATGTTTTGTAATTTTCGTATTTTTAACATAATTCTAGAACTCGAGGGCGGTTCAAGTAACCGATCTTAAGTTTTCCATAAAAATTAAATAGAATGTATCAATTTTTTATACTAAATTTAGGTGAAATCGATAAAGCAGTAAAGATTTTATAGAAATTTGCATTTTTATAATTTTTTTTGAAAATGCTATAACTCGAAAATGCTTCAAGCAACGGATCTAAATTTTTGCACAAAACTTAAATGTTAATGTCTGATACTGAATTTCGGCAAAATCAATAAAGCAACTAAGATTTTACAGAAACTTGGATTTTCGCAATTTTGTTGAAACTGCTATAACTCGAGAACGGTTCGAGCAACTAATCCAAAATTTTGCATACAATTTGAATGGATGTGTCGTTGTTTGATACTGAATTTTGTGAGAATCCAACAAAGCGTTCGTGTTTAGTCAATTTACAAGATTCTACTTTGCAGAGTTGTTTTATATAAAATCATACTCATCGAAAAATAAAATATGTAAATTATCATATAATGAAAAAATTGAAAATTATCAAGTAATTAAAAAAATAATTATAAATAAAAAATTCAAAAAAATCAAAAATAACTTAACAGTCGCAAGTTACTGCTACTACTACTTATATTAAATTTTCATTTATTAGCAATAATGCATCCATATTTTGTTTTTAAATTCACATCTACATTTCTTTTAACAACTATTCCCGATTTTTTGTTACCATTTTGAGTATCCTGACATTAAAATCTCGGGGGAGGGAGAAACATGATAACGAAAACTAAGCTCTCTCTGTGAGGAAGCAAAAGTGGCTGAATTGAGAGAATGCCTCATATGGAGGTCGAACGCTGCAACACATGTGCCCCGTTGATACGTTATACTTTTTATCCGCGCTCGCTCGGCCAGCCAGTATATAGCCGCAGCATATATACTTTTATTATTATTAAATTGCACAGGTCGTCGTCCCGTCCTCGGCGTATCACCATTGATTTTAGAGGTCGTTAGTCTTGCGGAAAGAATAGTGGGAGCCAACAACGCACCGCGATACGTGCTGTATAAGCGAGTGCGAGACTGACCACGACACCACACCGATATCTCTGCCACACCGCACACACACACATACACACATGTTCTTACATACTGAATTACCCTTTTGTGCTCTACGCGAGTGATTCCTAGACGACCCCGAGGACTGTATTAATGAATTTATTGCATACATATATCAGAGTATTGTTTACTGGTTGCAGCCACGCTCGAGTTGTACAAACGATACGATTGATTCGCCGGCTGTGCGCAAAATATAGTATTTATCGGGAGCATTAAAAGGCCATTAAGTTATTTCGAACATGTGTTTTCGTGATAATCGGAGATTTCATACTTCCGATTCTTTTTTTTATTTATATTATGTATTCGTTAACCTTTTAGCTGCCCTTTCTCGTTGAAGAAAAAAATTTCATTTGGTAGAGACTTTTTTTTGGATCAAACTACGTTTTAAATTTTTTTGTTGTTCGTGATTTTTTTTTTATTTTCTTGCGAGGATATTCGGAATGGTGCAAAATCATTGAGAACAGTATTTTTGTAAAATGGAATGCCGGAGCAAAACGGGACGGTCTTTTGGGATGAATTTATGGGGCACAAAAGGAACGCTGAATTTTTTACAAATTCTGTTTCTATAACAGAATTCTATTTTGCAAAGCATTTTTAGTGTTTAAAGCAATCTGGTCTTTAAATTTTTTTTAAATAATTAAGAACGGCGCAAAACGGGACACTCCGACTTTTTTTTTAAATTGCGTTTCTACAACACAATTCAAGGCAACTAGTCATAGCGACTTAAAAAAAAAAATTGAACTTTAACGGAGATGTGACTTCATCGACGGTGGAAATCGATGAGACGACTGTGCAAAGAAGTCGCTCACGACCATCGCACACGGATGCGCTCAATCGCGATCAGAAATATTTATGATTCCTATGCAACGTGAGCGCTTGATACAAATAAACGGAGGCATTTTCTTTTTTCGAAAAAATGGCTTTACAAACCGACGCAAGCGTCAGTGCAGACTGAGACAAAGCTCAAAAATTTGAATATCTAATACAGGATTTTTGGGAAAAATTACCAATTTTTTTATTGGAGCGAAAAATTTTATTTTATAATATTCATGGGAAAAAAAGATTCAATAAAAAAAAAAAATTTTAATAAAAAGTGGCTTTTCGAGCATATATAATAGTATAAAAAAAAGTAGAACTTTGCACGTTGCTTCCTCATTAAATCTCATTTTTCACAAAGCCACCTCTATGAGGAAGTTTATTTATTATTTCTGGCTTCCTCATAGAGAAAGCTTTGTAAAAAATGAGATTTAATGAGGAAGCAACGTGCAAAGTTCTACTTTGCATTTTCATTGTAATTAGTATTTTTTTAAATATCGTCACCTCTATACTTTTGGTAGTTGCTTGTGCAAACAACATTATCTATTATCTATAAAAAAAAAAACAAATTACGTTACACATGACAACGAAAATTCCGTAAATAATATCGCTGCATCATATTTCCATCTAGAATAATGTTTTGACTTTACTTAACTTTTGCGGAAGTTAGAGCGAGAATTTAAATTCTTTCAAAAATTCAAAATGCCGTAAAATCCGAACTACTTTACCGATCGTCACCAAATTTGGTACGCAACAGAGCTATATGTTATTTTTCGTCTGCAGAAAATCTCAGTTAATTTGTTGAGATTCTACGTGATTTTGGAGCAAAATGAATTTTTTTCGAAAAATTAAAAATTCTATAAAATCCGAAAAGCTTTTAATTTAATAAAAAAATTAAAAATTCTATAAAATCTGTATATACGGATAGATTTTGTTGAAAATCACACCAATTAAAGAGGAGTTACTGCTCTACTTGCGTGCCAAATTTGAGCTCGATCCATTCGTGAGCTCGTGAGTTATGGACGATCGAATTTTCTGTCCCTCAAACATACATACACATTTTTTCTAGACCATTTTTCTCAAATTTTTACAAAGACAAAGCTTCCTCTATGAGGAAGCAAAATTATGGAGCGAATTGGCAGGAGTCAGGGTTGAACGCTCACTGAGTTCGCCAAAAATACCTCATATTATAATTACTCGCTCGAATGAATTTTCGTGGAACATTTATCTTTTGATTTGAATAAAACGTCGCAACTCCGGTAACAATGTAGACAAAAATCGATATTTGCAAGAACAGATGTTTAACTCTCCTATATTCTCCTATATATATAATCACTCAGCTTAAGGTGAGTCAAGTAAAGGCAAAATCCTTCGATTTTCCGAAAGCAGTACAGTTTTTATTAATCATCGTGGGGATGGTTTCTGAAAGACTGCGCGCGTCGTTGTGTGAAATGATGCATCGCTCAGCTATGTGTGTACACTTTCATCTGATGATATCATCGCACCAGGTCTCCTCATGGACATTTTATTCTCGACTCGTACGAACCCGGCGCTACGAAAAGTCTCGCTCACAGCGTATAATAAGTATGTGTCTGTATGTGTGTGTGTGTGAAAGAGAGAGATAGACACATACAAACACACACTCGAAACAAACTCGTCGCGAGCTTTCGATGTCTGCACGAGTGGTATATAATGAAGGAAACGTTCATCGGACTCGCTCGTCGTCTCTCGTATCCGAGAGGATGTTCTCCCTCTTGGTAGCGGGCGACCATTCGCTCTCCATGCGATAGTGGCAAACACATGACTTTCCGAGTTTTCAGAACAATGATGATGATACATCTCCGGAGGCGAAGGTCGCCAGACTTATTTCCGATTCGCTCGAGCGACGCTATCGCGTTTCTTCCTTTCTTTCTCTATTATCATCATTCGATCATTAGTACACTTTTCTCTTAATTTATCATTTTTCGGTATTGCGACAATTCCAGCGTATTCAAAAGCCAACCATTTTTTTTTTAATCCTTGTGAATAAACGAAGCTTCTAAAAAAGAGAAGAAATAAATTATTTTCAGTTTTTGAAACTAAAGTGTGGGGCGAAATTGCCGCACATCTCGCAATTTTTTTCTAAGATTCTACATATTTCAAAGAACAAAATGTGAAAGTTTCAGCTAAATCGGAAATGCCGTTTCGGAGGGAACAAAGTGGCGACTTTATTTAATTGAAAAATAGCATAAAATAAAATCGGAGAATTTGACAAAAAATGTTGTTGGAAAGTACGCTGAAAATCCAAAATTTGATGTTTCTATGATTTTTTTTGTGTGAGCCGTAGTATTGACGTTAAAAAATAAACAATGATTATTTTACGAAATTTTTGATAGCTGAAATATATGCAATAAAAAATCTGAAAAAATTCCTACGTTTTTTCTTCAACCAGACCGACATCCTGAATAAATTTGAGGACATTTTGTTGACATGAAAAATTGGGTTAGCCGACTTAACGTGTTTTGCCTCAAATGTGCCAGCACTCATCGTGTTTAATGTAAAATCTGTGCACGAAATCCGCAAATTTACTGATTCTACAGGCTCAATCCGAACACCCAAGTGCAAAGGAATGCATCTTAGCCTGAATCACCCTGTAGGCATCTACGTGCATACGCACGCAGCACTAAAACAGGGGGGGGGGGAGTAAAAAAAAAGAAAAGGGTCGTGCTGCACGTGGAGTGACGCGTTGTAGCAGTGACTAGCGCTCGTCTCGTTTCAAACGTCGAGTATTTATTATTTTCAACCTTATTTTTCATCATTGTCGACGTATGCCCGTTCGTCGCATGATTTGTCGAGAGTCTGGGGCATCGCCCCATTTCCGGTGTGTAAGGAATAGAGAGAAACATGCAAAGACCGAAGAATCAACTTCGAAAGGGAATTCTAGACGGAAGTTCAATCAGTTGTTAACGAAAGAATTCGCACGTGCGCCCGGCGTGTTAGATAAACGCTTTAATTCTAAATTGGTACATCAAGTACATCTATTACACAGATAGCAAAACGTTGGATTGCGTGAGCCAAGGCTTTACCACTGTTTCCCGGCTAATTTCGTGTATTCTGAGAAATTCGAGTTAAGATATTAGCTGTATCTATAATAGTCCGATAAATGGACCATTTTTCGTCTTCTTTTCGTTTGGAAAATTGTTTAATTCGCTCGATAACTCGACGACAAGAATCACGATACTTTTTTTTGTAAAGAAAAAAATAATCAAAGAAACCTAAGCAAACAATAACAGTTTAACAAAGCATAACTTGAAAAAATCTACTAAAGTTAAATTTGATAAATAATTTTCTATCACAGAAACTATGTCTACACTAAAGTTACGAAAAATACGGTTAACATTAATGAAAATTAAGGTCTGCATCAAATCTTCAAATCGTCTGATCTTAATCGCGTATAACATTAAATCGTTTTTTATTACGAAGAAACAGAAATTCGTAAAAAAAAATAGCTACATTCGTATTGACGTAGACCTTCTCCTGGACTTTCCACATAAAGCTGTGCATCATCAAGCATACATTGCTAAAAATCTATCCGGTTAACATTGCTGAATAAAAAAGAAACCCAAAAGATCAAGGGTACGTTTTTTTTTTCTACAAGCTAGCTGAGTTCAAGCACGATCAATCAGAAATTAGTTCTGAACCAAATATCCTTGATTTGGGATACTGCTTTGATAATCAATAATTTGCATAGTTACAACAACCGAATTTCATATTATGTGCATTTTAAATATTTATCCCCGTCGATGATTTTTTCGGAGAAACAATTTGGCACAATCATCAGACTATCAGAAACTCCTTAGAGAAGTATTTCGTGACTGGTGAGCTCATAGCTCTCACCACTGAATTCAAACTGTGTCCAGAAGGTGTGAAAGAGAGCCTCGAGAGACAGAAAAAACGACAACACAAGCGGCTTATCCCTCTTAATCTCCCGTGTTTGAATCGTAACGTGGAATCCCTCATATCCGGTTATCAGATAAACGTATTCGATCCCGCTAACCCTGATCGAGTCATTTTTTCATGATAAAATGTTGAATAAGCGGGTAAGCGTTGGGATTGGCACTGATTGGCATAGATGCAAAGTCTTCGCTATACGAGCAGAGCTTAGCACAAACGCCCGCGCTTTCTATTTGCAGAGTCCGTGAGGGGGGGGGGAGAACAACAGCGCTCTACGTATTTCTTCTTCGTTTTGGATCTCACACTCTGATGCCAGCTGTTTCGCAGCAGCCACGGCTACTCGGACGACGTTATTTTTTCCTCTTGTACATACGGAAACACCGAGAGTGAGAGCTATCGACCGACCGCCAGGCGTTTTCGGCAATTCGTATGAGTCATGCCAAGCATCTGTTGCCCTGACAGCATTCGATCATTCTTAAATACAGCAACGTTTCTGTAGTAGAGTACAGTTAACATTCTACTTTATGACTTTATAACGAGCAGCTTGCCGAGGAAACTACCTGAAAAACAACACAATTAGAATACACGATCTTAAACGATAATCTCATTCATCGAACCTGGTGCATAATATGTGTAGTACAACATTCTTGACAAAGACACAAATGTCCTTCTTCCTGTTTCATCTGATCCTGCACAATTTATTTGTTTTCTGGGTGATGTCTTTTGTGAGCACAAAAGCAGTGAACACAAAGGAAAGAGTATGGAAATAATCGAAAATATTGCGAGAGAAAAAATAATAGATAGTGTCCAAAAAATGACTAAAGAAAAAAGGCGAATTGTACGTGTTTAAGTGAGTTCCTTGTTCTTCAACTGGATTTTCGCCTCTTTTTCAGCGCGAACAGGTGATAGACGTGTAATAGTCTCGCCAGAGGATGTATCGTTTTAGTGATAAATATTTGTGCATCTAGTGTTTAATATATTTGTATTTCCATTTCATATTATAATTTGTGAAATTAATTCTTTTTGTATATTTTGTACGAGATACTTTTTTATAAGGAAGATATTTTTAATTTTGGCCCGGTATTTGTGACGGAAATATTTTAACAGAATTTTTTGTAATCGGATTATTTAGGTCGGAATTTTCTTTTTTTTTAATGGGATATATTATTGCGCGGGCGATATTTCTGTTTGGGATCAAACAACATGGATCCAAAAATAGTAAAAATAATGATAAACATCATTAAATTTAATTTTTTCAATATTATGTTTCAGTATCTCCCCTTTTAATTTTTATTTTAAAATTCACCGAAACTCTGCATTGTAAAATAAAATTCCAACGCGAGAGTGCCATAAATATGAATCTATTAGTGGCATTGAAATATTCTTTGTATTAAATAGGATTAGTTGAAAAAATGATATAGAATGTTTAAATAGTTTTTTTTTTATGAACAGCACATGTTTTGTTTTTTTTACGCATATAAAAAAAACCGTGACATTGTAGCATTGTAAAAAAAAAAAAACCAGATATATTTTTGCTTTTGATATGAAAGATTGATATTTTAAGAATTATAAAATTATTGGAAAGATAACCTTTAGATCATCATAACAATAATACATCTTACGAATATATAACAAAAGAGTAGCACGTATACATAATGCACCGAACTGGCACTTGTGATGCAGTATCTAAAAGCATTGTCGATAGACTCACAAATGTCCTCGAATTCTCCTTCCTGTTCCACCTGTTTCTTCTCCCCCCTCCTTGATTAACTGTTCCTCGTGGTTGGTGGTATGTTATTTCGTAAACCAATTATCGTACTGCACTAAACATCAAAAATCTAAATATCGAGAAAGTGACAGGACACACGTGTTAACGCCACGACTACTATTCCGCGAATCTTCTCGAAGATTAATATAAAAAAGGCCTTGGCGAGATTCACTTTTACAGTCACAGTCTATAATGTACTTAACAACGCGCAAAACTCCGTGTATTACGAACGAAGAGTGCTCCTCTCGTGTGATAACGAATGACAAGGAATGACGATTGACGAAAACGAATCCCAACGGAATAAATCCACGAAAAGCTTTTCGGTAGAATTCGCGTCAGTCTATTGGTTAAGTTAGAAAACTCGCTAGACCGCTAGTCTCGACCAATCGGCAAAGCTTTGGAAAACCGTGGTTATCAACCGGAGCCTCAAAGTCCGAGGCGCTGGCACATTGAGCCAGAGCCAGTGCGCTTCTAGCTATACTCGAGGACGCGTGTGTGTCTCACACTCTCCCCCTTCCTCTTTTTTAATAATTACAGTACATATATATATATATACATACATATATATCTATACGTCCGTCCGTCCGTGTCTCTCTGTGTAAACTCAGTGACAATTATCAAAAGTCCTCCGTCAGTTTCGGCTATATATTTTTTTCTTTCTTTCACAATTCACAGAGCGAGCAGTCCTCTCTATCTGGAACTCTTAAACTCCTTGCTACTTAAACTCGTGCTACAGTTTAGTTTGTTCGCAGTCGGCAAGCTCGTCGACTCATCCAAAGGCGAGCTTCTTCCGTACGAAAAATTATTCGCTGCCCACGCATTTCGCGTATATATACATATATATATACACACACACATATATACATATATACATGCAAGTAACTGAGCGGCACACAGGCCCATTCTCCGTCTGGCACGTTCGAGGAAAACCCGTCGGAACGATAAGATGGCGTCACGCGGCAGCGGCAGTACGTCGAGACAGTGCAAGAAGTGAGATATCCAGGAGAGGAAATAACAAGCAAAGTGTTTTTTAACGAAGGACGTTCTTCTCATTCGTGGATATTATAGAGTAGTGAGTGAAATACAAAAAAATAAAATAAAAAAATACACACACACACACACAGAGGGCAATATCGACGACAGCCGTGGTGGCAGCAGCAGCGTTATAACGTCGACGACGGGGATAGAGGACGAGTGTCATGTCTTCGCGCAGTTACGAGGGTTCTCTTTGTGCGACTGGTTACCAATCGTAGGGAAAAAGATTCTTCCAAAGTCCGATGCCTTTGTCCGTAAAATCGCTAGAGTGTCTCGAGTACGGTAAAGGCCGAACGGTAATCGTCGTCCTGGCTTCCAGGAGGAGAAGGACTTGGTAGCCGCCGCCGCTACGACTAAAACGCGGCTACAGTTAAGTGTCTCGTGTCCTGTTCACCGAGTGCATATATATATAATATATATATATATACATATATATATATATATACTTGCTCTTCTGCTTCTACTTTTATATACTTGACAAGGAAGAAGCATCAAGTGCTGTGTTTGTAGCTACGTTTATTGTTAAACTGTTGATCTTTTGAAAAAAAAACATAGAAATAGGAGAAAAATAATCACTAAACCCGGAGGATTGTTTGGTGATTAAAAAAAGAAAAAAAAAAAAAAAAAACGGTGATTAATAAATCGGAGAAATGCGGGAATTCAAGGTAGTGGTGCTCGGCTCGGGCGGGGTAGGCAAATCGGCACTTACCGTGCAATTTGTTTCCGGCTGTTTTATGGAGAAATATGACCCGACTATCGAGGACTTTTATCGCAAGGAAATTGAGGTTGATAATTCGCCCTGTGTGCTTGAGATACTTGATACCGCGGGTACAGAACAATTCGCGAGTATGCGCGATTTGTATATCAAGAACGGACAGGGCTTTGTTGTGGTTTACAGTCTGACGAATCATCAGACATTTCAGGATATCAAAGCCATGAAGGAGCTCATCACACGTGTCAAGGGTACTGAGAGGGTGCCCGTACTACTCGTAGCCAATAAATTGGATTTGGAGCATCAGCGAGAAGTCGACACCGCTGAGGGCAATGCACTTGCGCAACTTTGGGGATGTCCTTTTGTGGAAGCTTCGGCAAAAAATCGCACCAACGTCAATGAGATGTTTGCTGAGATTGTTAGAGAGATGAATGTCAGTCCGGAGAAGGAGAAGAAGAGCTATTGCTGCTGCAGCGTCCTCTAATACTTAATCAAAAACCTGGTCGGCTGGACTGAAAAGCGTTAGATAATTTTGTTATGCGCCCACCTTTCCCCCCCTCAAGTTGTCCCTTGTGCAATTAAGGTGATTGGGTTTTTTCGAGGATAAGCAAGCACCGGACCTTGCTGATAAAAGCGATTAAAAACCTCCCTTCCCCCCCCCGGCCGGGATGTGCTGTGAACGATTTTTTTTTTGTGGAAATTGTATGAATAATTTAATTCGACGTAACGAGAACTCGGTGAACGACTAAGGACTTAAACGAGAGTTACGATAAAGAGCAAGAAGGCTTCTTTTGGACTCTACACTCCAAAAGTCCCAATTTTCTTTTGTTTCTTGTTTTTCTATTGGAAGATCGTGGCTGCCGAATTGCCACGGCCAAATATTTTAATATACACAAATAGTATTATATGTAACATTATTGTAATATATAATTGTAGGTATTAAGCGGGCAACAAGAGAGCAAGAGAGAGAGAGAGAAAGAGTGAGAGGGGCGAGATAGAAGCGGATATTAAAAATAAATAAATAATTAAGGACCAATATGCAAGCTGCGAGGGAAATAAGAGACGAGAGACAGAGGCAGAGGATTAGAGAGAGATTAAAAAAAATAAATGGTCTCAATGTAAAGATTGCTGTTGCTGCTGCCCTGCGCGTTAGTTGTTAATTGTTAAACGGCAAAACCAAATTTGATATCACTAGCTTTTCTGCTCAAATTTTTTCGACGACTATTCATTGTGCTTTCTCATTCACAATCAGAAAAATACTGTTTGCTGCTAAAGACTAATTATTGCAGACACCGCTATTAATATTGTTATTATTCAAAGCGAAAAAAAAAAAAAAAAGAAACGAGGTGCTGAAATCCAGTCTTCTTTTTCATTCTTCTTTTTTTTTTTTTGTAATCACAGTTTTGTGGAAAAATTATATTAAATGTTGGTAATATATCCGGCATGTACGAGCGTTAATTCTTAATCGCCGGTTTGCCGGTGACACAAAGAAAGTAATATTGTCCTCCGCAATTTATGTGGCAAGATTTATTAATCCAAGGAAGTGATCGATTTTCTTTTATTTACTTCTTTGTTTTTCTTTTCTTTTGCTCGTGTTTAAGAGCGATTTTTCGCCGAGGTTCTGAGAAGCTGCTAACGAAAAGTGCAGCTCTGCGTTTCCGATAATGCAATATAACGTCAATCTATGAATTGCAATTGTAGTTAAGCGTTAGGAAAAAAAAAAAAACGAAATATCCTGAGTCTCTGTCGAACGAAAAATCTCCTCTAGATCTTCTGGTCTCTCGTGGTCAACGTGCGGCCAACAAATGCACGCTTGTTGTCCAGTAATCTCGATTTTGTAATATCTTTGCCTTTGGTTGCCCGATTCGTTTTAAGTTTACCCGATTTCTTTTTTTTTTTCGTTTCGTTCCGTTTCTTTTCTTTTCTTAAGTGCTCTCTTCCAACTGTGTGTGTGTTCGGCAGATAACGATTGTAATATCTGCAAAAAAAAAGAAAAAAAAATCGTCGCATGTGTAAAACTGTACAGAAGAATACCTGAAGTCAATGAGTCACAGATTAGGAATACTTTGTAACTATTGGGGAATGAAATAATTGCAAAAAGAACGTGTATATTCGTCGACGTTTGATGCTATATCCAAAGTGTTTATTTGTTCTTTTTTTTTTTTTTTTTATTTTCACGCGAACTGAGGAAGAGAAGGAAATATAATTGATTGAATTATGAGAAATTATGTGTCTACGGGCATAATTTTGTAAATGAATAAATTTTACAGCGTATATGTTGATAGATTTACAAGGTAGAAGGCGATACTGCGAGTTAATAGTTTAATTTGTATGAGGAAAATTTGCTGATGCACCTTTAAATCTTCAATTATGATTTTTTTTTTTTTTTTTTTTCTTTTTTTTTTAAATTACTCTACAAATGTACATTGTGCTGCGTGTATTGTGTTCGGTCAGCGCTTACGGTAATCGTGATACTGCGTGAAACCTGTTGGTGCGATATGTTAATATATCTAACGTCAGCGTCATTAACCGTGCGAAATCATTTATGCTTGGCGTAGCAGTGAAAACAGGGAATTGTCCAATGTCGATACGCATTATCGGAGTATTAACCATTCAATTACTTTCGAACTAACTGTATTTGTTCCATTAATAATTTGATGTCTAATTTCTTTTTTCTTTTTTAATATTGGTACAAAAATGTACATTTTATTAAAAACAAAACAAAAACAAAATTACACATAGATTCGTTTAAGAATGCCATGTAATGTAAAGTAATTGATAATAGATAATGGGAAAAATAATGGCCCATTACTATCTTCATTCCTTTGACGTTGTGACATTTTTTAATGACTTAACAGATATTCATTTAAATAACAATAAATATCGAATTATTCATGAAATACAGAAAGAAATAAAGTGGATTTCAAAAGTAATGGCATGGTTATTGCTCTGGGCATTATATATCCAGTTTTTATTATCAAAAGCTATACTTTTGATCAGTCGCAATGAATCACTTTTAAATTGGCGCATTGGACGATAAGCACAATATTCTCACCTCCTCCTTTGGACAGAGCAACACGCTGAGAGAGATTAGTTGAAAAAAAAAAAAAGAGAAAATAATGGCAGTGGCAATATTATTATCAGTCAATTGTTAACGTGAAGAAAAAAAAGAAAAAATATCTCGCTAAGTACTCCCTGATTTAGTACCATTTTGTACGAATTGATATACAATAGATATTTCGAAAAAGAAAAATACGAGAAAGAGAGAGAGAGAGAAGAAAAGAAGAAAAAAAAAAATATGACTAAGAATCGGCTGAATACAAGATCGTTTATCGAACAGCGGTAAAGTTTTAAAAGATTGGAGAGATGTATCTCGTTTGTGATTATCAATTTTTCACTTGATATACCGAATAGTCTTGCTGTGATCCTGTAGATGTAAACCACACTTTTGTAATAACTAGGGTCGACGGTCGACGATCGCGCGAAGCCTTTGGGGTGGAGATCAAAGGGCCTCTTAACGATATTATAGGGAACGTCATATCCGTTACAGAACATTCATTTTAGCCTGTGCTCCGTACGTTCCAAGTTGCAAATAATCACAAGAAAAATAAAATAAAAAAAAAGGAAAGAAAAAAAAAAACATGAGAAAAAACAAATAAGAATAAAATAATCACACGCAAACACAGGCATTTTATCCGATTAACAATAACGAGTATGCAAACTCGGTACTCGGTTTAATATCGATTTATATATTTCTACGAGAGAGTCACACAGACACAGAACAACAACAACAACAACAACAACAACAACACCACATTAGCTCATAGTCGTTTGCTTGTCGAACTCAAAATTGCATAATATTTTTCTAAAAATATGTCGAAAGTAGCATTTTCATTCAAGAAAAAAAAGAGAAATAAGAAACTACTGCCCGTCATTCAAGAGTGAAAGAGAGAGAGAGAGAGCGTTTTTTTTTAGCGTCGAGAGTAATGAAGATAAGAGAAAATAAGGTTTACGCCCTGCCTGTGTCAGCCAGCATATCATCTTAAGGACCAGAATTCTTTTGTTATTTCGGTCTATCGATCTAATTAGTTAATTTCTACTTAACAACTGTTTCGAACGATTCGTATATTGATTATATTGTATACTGATGTATAGGTTTGTACTATTTTTGTTTATTCGCGCAATCGGGTCACTTCAATTGGAAAAGAAAAAGAAAAAAAAAACAAAAAAGATGACAACAACAACAACAACAACAAACACCACAATTTAGATGTATATCGGCCTTTCAGTACTACCTGCGTATGGTATTGAGTACGAAATATGTTATATTTTTTACAATGTGAAGAATCTGTAAATATTATAGCATCAAGTTATATATATAATAAAAAGTAACTATCTCTCACGTAAAAAAAAAGACGACAGTGAACCAGCTTACAGCAAAAAAAATGTGCATTAAAATATTATAGGTGAAAGTAATGATAGTGTCAAATCTATATCATTTTTAATTTGTTCGATTAACTTTTCTTTTTATTCTAATGCTTAGTTATTTCAGAGATTATTGAAATCGCTATTATTACTATTATTATTACTATTATTACTAATAATTATTATTGTATGTATGTATACGTCTCTAACGACTGCGAAGATTGACTTTTCCGTCGCTCAAAAAAGAAAAAACCAAAAAGAAACTTTTAAATAGACAGTGATAAAGGCCCTGAGTCATTGCGATCTGATATCAGCGGAAAAACTCCGACTCATTGATGATGATGTGTCGTTACCTTTTGTAACAACAGTTGCAATGCTCCAAACGACGGCTCGTGCACAGTAACAAATATATGTGTAAAATCGGAATGTCAGATTTCGAGGTAACAAATTCCGTTGTGTTAATTTGACATAAATGTTGTGGATTTTACGGATTTTTTTGGTAAATTTGAAAAATAACAAAGATTGTGTGCATTTACCTGTTGAAAGGAATTCTACAAAATTCTACAAAAAATAAAAATTTACTATGAAAAACAAAAAAAAAGCGCGAATCTGTAGAATTCTACAGAATTTTAAGAACTGCTACAAAAAAACTACATTGAAATGCTAGAATTATTGTATTTGTAAATTTCTTCTATTTTTCTATTGCACAACTTAAACAACTTGATCTACAAATTTCTACGTAAAACTACGTAAAAATGCAAAGTTCATCGCCGAAGTAGACCTCTTAATTTCTTTTGATTTCTATTGCCTCTCAATTCTTTTCAATCTAGATTTTTGTTGTATTTTGTATAAAACTGTAGATTTTCGTAAGATACTTCTAGCAACGATTTCTTCGTTTTAGAAAATTGTAATTTCTTGTACTACATAGTTATTGTATTAAAAATTGTAATACAAATTTGTAGAAACTTGTATCTTCAGTAGAAGATTTTGTATGTTAAATTAGAAATGACACAAAATTTGTTTCAAATTAACACAAAATTTCTGTTAAAATTACAACATATTCAATTTAGTTTTTACTGTGTTCAGGCGTTTGAGAGCATTGATACTGTGCTCTGTCGGCATAATAATCTAGTCATGTAACAAAACTGGTAGCTTGAGTTGTCTCGAATGGAAAATAAATCATGGAGAGCTACACTGGGCTAATTTCGGTAAAACTTTGTGGCAATGGGATCAATGCCATTTTGCGTCAGTATTTTGCATTTTGGAGTATTAAAAGAAAAAAGAAAAAAAGTGTTGTATCACAGAAAACTTTCCATGAAAACTCTGAGATAAGTTTGCAAGCTACGGTGGTATATACATATATATAAATATGTTTGGCAATTTTGTATATCTACGACTGATGCACATTTTTTTTCTTTGTACGCGAATTTTTCACCTTTTTTATTATTAACCATTGTAATGGCATTTTGGCAATATCGCACAAATATAGTATAGAAATGAGAAAAAAAAAAAACAATTTTTTAAACAATAATGAACAAGGGAAACTGGTAATAATTGAACGGTTCTCTTGACTAACTTACCTCTCACTGCTCGTGTGTTGCATTTTAAAACAGCTATAGCTTCTAATAGCGCAGCAGCGTTTATTTTATTATTATTATTATTTTTTTTTGTCAACCGCGCATGTTGGAATCGTTCGACGTGTGCAACAAGAGCGAAACAGAAGAAGAAAAAAAAAAAAGAAAAAGTGATCGAGCGTCCTGTACATAATAATCGTTAATATAACACGACGAGCAGTTTACATTCTGCTACGAAATACTCTTGTTGTGTCTAAAAAGTACGTATGTATAGGAAATAAAGTAAGATAAGAGCCGGAGATAGGGAGGAAAAAAGATAGGGTCTTTGAATGTGTCTTTTTTCCCTCCCTGATATCATGGCAGGAACTTGCGGTTATCCGTATTAAAAAAAAAAAACTGCTGCTGCTGCAACTTTTCCGTTCGGTTAAGGAGACCGAGATAACTTTAAAAAGGGCATTAGAAAATATTTTTTTTATTGATACTTAAAAAAAATTACATTCTTACTTGACGAAATGCACATCAAATATTACGAACTTGCAATTTTTCAGACCTTTTTTTTTCATTCGATTGGAATTAACTGAATTGCAGATACTAAGAACATGGGTTTTAATTTTAAAAAATTATAATATTAACGCCAGAAACTATTCATTTGTGACATTTTATTTTTTTAAATGCATTCGCTGATTTTTTTTCAGGCACATATGAATTTTTTAAAACATTTTGTAATTTTAGAAAAGAATTGTAAAATTATTGAAAGGCTGGACATTTTGAATACAGGATTTTTTAGAAAAGTTTTAAATTTTCAAATTGGGGCGGAAAATTTAAATTTAAAAAATTCATGAAAACAAAGTTTCATTAAAAAAAAAATCTAAACGAAATTAAAAGTGTTTCTTCGAGCATGTAGAATAGTATTGAAAATTATGGAGCGAACTGGTTGAACGCTTACTGAGGTGAACAGGAGTGCCTCATAAACTCCGAAAAAAGTAGAAGCAAATGTTGGCTTAAATTCGGGATAACAATATTTTTATTTTGAAAAATTGTAACTAATTGAAATCTAAAAAAAAAAAGAAAAAAAATTATTATTGAGTTCTATATTTAAAAATCATATATTTCTTCTGGCAGAAATCTGGTGCAATATATTGTGAACGAACCTGTATACTTACAAGGCTTGATATGCATTTCATGGGGTTGAAATAATTTTATTTTGTATTCAGTAATAGTGTCGTTAGTAAAAAATTCTAATGGTAATTTTTATAAGGTTTCCTTAATGGGAAATGTTTAAAATATATAATACGAGATACGGAATCGTAAAAAGCCATTTTTATTACACGATATTTCAACGAAATCGAAAAAAAAAAAAACGAAATGAACTTATAATACATCAGTCGGTGTTTCGCGCGAGCACAATAATTTATATATTTTACATAACGACTGGTAACTTCCATCGTCATTCACAGTCAAGCATTCGTTAACAAACTCGTGAGCAATTCTATACCTCGCAGCCTCGTTTGAATGCGTTCGATCAAAGTGCACCTCGTTGTGAGTAATTTCAAGGCACTTGTTGCTGAAGTTATCAATGGATTGTATAAGCTCGCGTAACGATTCGTCAACCGGCTCGTGGCTTGCTCGATTGTTTATCGACAGAATAACCGGTGTGTAGTGCGATGCGAAAACCGTATTCCTCACATATTTGTCCAGCGCTCTTACGTTATTCACGAGGGTTTCATAGATCTTATCTGTACTTCGCACTTCCTCGAGACTGGTGATACCTCTCGTAAATCGTGCCAAGCCCCTGAGTAAACACGCAAACGAGTCTGGTGAATTAAGAGCTGGAAACTCCAAACAATAAATACACGCCTGAATCGTGATACCGACGATTTTTTTGTACGCATCGTATTCGTCATTGCATCCAAAGTTTCTACAATGTATTATAGTCGCTTCTGTTGCAAATTTAACATATTCCTTTTCCGTGGATTTAACGAATAGATGTCGAAGAAAATCGTCGTAGAAGCGACTAAAATCATTCTTTTTGTGCTCTTCTTCTTGCGCGTCTACGATTTCCCGCTTAGCTTCGACTCTGTTAATCACGAGAAAGCATCTTCTTTCGTAGTCTCTTATTGTATCGAAAACATCTATTTTCGGACATAAATTCGTGGACAATAGCCTCGCAAAATGATGCCTGTCTGTTGGCTGTAAAGAGCCCTCTATTCTCACGATCTGCGATCTAATCTCTTCCGTGTCGTGACAATTTTCTGATTTACGTAAAAAAATCTCCACATCACGGGCCATAAGACTCAAAAGTTCGTTAGCGGTGTACTTAGCTACGTGAATATCATTTCGCAGGTGCGTCATTCTTGTTGCAAGCGCCTCTAGCAAATCCATTATTTTCGTTTCCTCCGTACAGAGCGTAGCGAGCTTTCGCAAACAATTCAAAACGCATCCGAGATTCGATATGCCAACTATCTTCTCATTCAGATAAGGTACAAATACATTGTTGACTATTTTGTCAGCGGTAAATATACAATTGTCCAACATAACTTGCACAAGATGAGCAAATTTTTTTGCATTCCACTCGACGCTTTCGTTGCAAACATTGCGAAGTGAGCTTAGAAGAAGTGTGTCGTCGCGATTGTCGCGAATATTCATCACCGGCGATAGAAGACACAAATCACTTGGCGATACCATAACGTTCGTGAATTCGGGATCGCCAATGGCAATTTTCAAGAGAATCGACAAAATCTTACGTGGATTTTTCAGCAAAAAGAACAATACTATACGCAAATTTTGCGATGATTTGAAATTTCGATTATGGGCCATGAAATTCTTGAAGCTCTCCTCGGTGTGCGCCGATTCTAGAGTATTACGTCCGTCGTGCTTGAGTATGTATTCCAAAATAGTCTCGTAGAGATCTGGAATGTTTTGCTGAAGCAAGACTCTGGTGATGGTCGTGTAGACTCTTCGTTTGTGATCCTCCTGACCGCATTTCGTCATAACGAGAGTGAGATACTCGAGAAGATTTAGAAAATCGTCTTTATCGAGGAGACTCTTGTTTTTATCAATAATATCGAAAGTCTCGTGATCCCATTCGCGGTAACGATTCATCAATTCCTTTATACATTCCTTTTTTCCGTTAGCAGCTTCGCGACGCAATTCATGAAGATTCAATTCGGAAAAGCTATCTTCTGCTTTGGGTTTCGAGGACAATTGTTGCAGACACTCGATTAGATGATCGTATTGCATAAGATGCTTGCTTCCTTTGATAAATTCAATGAGATTATAGCAATCGTTTCCTATCGATTGTTGCAACGAAATTGAACTTTTTCCAGCTGCTTCAAGACTCGCCCAATCCAGGTAAGTATTGCAATCAATTTCCTTCAATTTTTTCAACAAAAGATGCGCAAATTCCTGATCAAGCATACGCAAATGATTCGCAAAATCGTCGTTTGCTTTGTGTATCTCTGCTCTACCAAATGTAATTCGATAAATCGAGTCAATTTCCGGCGCTATTTCAACAGACTCTCTGCTGCTTTTTAGGCAATCTTTCGTGAGCGCGAGTATCCTCTTCAAAATCAATCCAAGCCTCTCACTCTTTTTTAAACCCGCCACTTCTTCGAGTCTCAAAAATTTCGAATCTGATAATAACGCAATCAACTCTTGCCAATGAATCGTAAGAAGCTCGAGGCTCTCGTCCAGATTTATCGATTGCGTGCCAACTGCACCGACGATTATCATCTTCTTGTAACAATTTAGAATCATTGTCGCGACCAGTTCGAGACCTCTTGAAAAATCCAAAAGCCCAATGCACCTTCGCGAAATCATGAGAATCTCAACGCAAAGATCGAGTGGCATGTGAAGCAACGATTCACCGACTATTCCTTCGTATTTAAGCGACCATAAGATTTCTATGAGTAAATAAGCGGACAACGGAGGACACATATCAACCAGGTGACCATTTACAAGATCCTCAGCAAGATGCTCTTGGCATTCGAAGAACGTGTTGAGCACCAAATATTTAAAAGCCTGGACGCATTTTTCGTCGCTCTTCGAGCTCTCATCCTCCACAGGAATTTTCGAAGCTCGCAAAATATCGCCTATTGTATTACAGACGTCTTGAACGTGATCAGAATTTTCTACCGTCGTTCTCGAAGTTAGGAATCTTAATTTGCCGCATTCCTCGTCCTTTTTCATGAGAAAAACCTGGATTTTTATGTAGAGGTCATCCATGTCCTCCATTGGGAAAAAATCTGTTTTCGGATAAGAATTATATCTGTGGAAGAGAGAGCAGTTATAATATGTTGTACCTATAAATGTATATATATGGGGCATTCCATAGAAAATTGACAAAGCTGACACTCATTTTTTAATTTTTTTTTCCTTTTCGTATATTGCAGTGCACTAAAAAAAAAATACTCCAGGCAAATTTTCTGATTTTTTGAAAATTGATTTTGTCACAATCACCAAAACTATTTATGTGCAGATACCAAAATTTCAGAAAAAAATGTCTCCTGTTCATTGGTTGATTTGCCAGTCAATGCATGTCTAAGCAGCCACCCATCCAAGTAGTGGCAGCATGAATACAAATACTAATTTTTTCTTCCTTTTTTTTCAAAATCCATCATTTATGTATGAGTTCTAAAAGTTCATAACATTGGCCTTAATTTAAATATCTGAAGAAATTCTGTAAAGCTGAGTATAAGAAAATCTACATCGAAAGTGGTAGAATGTTCTAGTTTAGGTACTTAAGTTAATGAATTTTTGAAAAATAACAAGAATTTGAAATTGTCACAAACTAGTTAAAACGTCTCTGTCCAATTTCCGTGTACGCTTAACAATTTTGTTATCTTATACTTGACGTTATAGAACTTTCTCAGACATTCCAATTAAGGAAAATATTCTGGTATTTCAGAATTCATACAAAAATGTTGGATTTTCAAAAAAAAAATATCAGAGTGTTTCTTTAAATAGATACAACATAGAGAATATTGAAGGAAATCAGAAGAACTCGGGTTCAAAAGTTTATCAAGGTTGCCAGAAATACCTCATATATATCTATATATATAAAATTGTGGAGACACGTACCAACGAGTTGATAATCAGTAGTAATCAGTCACTGGACCAGTTTCGCTCTCGAGATTCTCCCACCCGTAGTTAAAACAGCAAGAAAATAGATCCGATCGTTTTGTTGTTTCGTCCTCCCAATCTGCACGAATAAAAATAGGTAATTAACGATGGTTCGAGCTTGGTATATGGACGATAGCGAAACTGATCAACGCTTGGAGCATCATCGACAACCACCGAAATTTCTCTCGTTGGACGAATTGTTTGCCGTGTCCGGTGTCGAGTATTTTGAGGTTAGAAGTCATGAAATACATCGATAATTCACCTCGAAATGTATCATATTTTCGTTGTGTCAGACAACAGCAACATTTCTGATGAATAACGAATTTTTTGTATTTGTTATTGTTGGTATTCTTGGAAAATTGTATAATTTCCTTTCTTGTTTTTATTAGATCGACGCTGACAACTACGCAGCTGACGACGTTCTGATTGAACTGAAGAAAAAGCGCGGATACTCGTACGAGGATGAAATCGTTTGTTCCAAAAAGTGTCTACAGAATTACGAGGAAAAGGTATATATTTTCGCGAGGTTATTCTACAAATTTTATCGAGCAGTAAATATGACGTTAAAAGAAAATCTTTAATTTTTATGTAAAAAGTTAATGTTATAAGATTGAAATTTTTTTAAAATTCGTTAAAGCATATGAATTGAAAATACAAGTTTTAAGCCACATTTTTAAAAATTTGTTTAAAAAAAGATATCGACATATTTCGAAATAGCAAATTTATAAATCTATATTATTTTTGATGGATTTTCTTCGAATTTAACAAAAGTATGTCCAAAAAACACATATTTATCTAAGATAAATATGTGCTTTTTGTATACATTGAAATCCTAGCTTCACGTGAAGATTGAAAAATAACCTTGTGCCCACATTTTATGAAAAACAATACATGAAACGTAGAAATTGTCTATTTAGCCTCTCTCGTGTACGTGAGTGCCGTTCGTACAATGCTTCGTTTTCCATCGCGCGTCTCACTCCCTACTTATATCCTGTCATAACAGCGTTAATAAACGCATCTTATGCATTATCATTTTTTCATGACGTTAAGACATGAAAAAATGATAATGTCGTGATAATCCGTAATTATAACTTTGCCGATGTCAGTTAAAGAATTTTTTCACCGAGCACTTGCACACGGATGAGGAAATCCGTCTGGTTCTGAATGGTTCCGGGTATTTTGATGTCAGAGACATAAATGATGACTGGCTCCGTATCGAAGTTACGAAAGGAGACTTGATAATAATTCCTAGTGGAATTTACCACAGATTCACCCTCGACGTTAACGTAAGCAGTTTATTATAATTGAATAGTTTTCATAGAAATTATAAAACTGAAATATTTTTTTTATAACAGGATTACATCAAGGCTAAACGTTACTTCGTCGGGGAACCAGTTTGGTTGCCTTACAATAGGCCTGCCGATAAGATGGAAGCTCGTCAGGAATATCTCCAACGGTCGAAGAATGGTTTCAAAATTTTAGTCAAATAACGAAAATCCTGTTCGATTCTCTGCGAAAAAAAACTAGCAGCTACACCAAATGTTTTATTAATCCGAAATCTTCCTTATCACAAGTATTTTGTGAAAAAAAAAAAAAAAAAATTACTGTTAGATACAAATGAAAGGCGAGGGTTTAATAAATAATTATACAATGCTTCAAGGGGTTAAAAAATGTATTTACTCTCATATTACGTACAAAACTAATAATTATCTCAAAAAGTACAAATACTGATTGCGTTCCGAATTTTCAGAGTCACTCGTTAGTCGACGCGAATTTTTCCGATTCAGAAACTCGCGCGAGAAAAGACAACAAAAATTTTCTTATATCTTTAGTTCTTTTTTGCACAAGGCACGCGGTAAATGTATACTACTGAGCCTCAAAAAGAAAAAAAAAAGTAATCCAGAACCGGGCATAAAAAGTCATCGCAAGTTCAGCCCATACGTCTGTTTTTAAACTTATAATATTGCAGTCACTACATAAATATACAACATTTACACTAAGTGTCCGGAAGCATCATACTGATAAATTTTTATACAATTTAAGAATGCCGCGCATCGAAAAAGGATTCTATCATTTTTCATTTCAAATGAAAAATGATAGAATCCTTTTTCGATGCCCGGCATTCTTAAATTGTATAAAAATTTATCAGTATGTCGGAGAATCTTGGAACTTCCTCAAAAATCAGCGTCTATGGAGAAACCACTTTCCTCGCCGTTTTGCGTTACTCCCCACTTCTGATACTCGCCGACTTTCTTCTCGAAGAAATTTGTCTTGCCCTCCAGGGATATCTGCTCCATAAAGTCGAACGGATTCTCTGAACTGTAAACCTGCAATGGTAAGAATTTTATTAAATATTAGCGAAACGAAAAATGGATTGGAAAAAAAGAGTCTACCAAATAGAGTCATTGCTCATTGCTCTCTTATATCTTTTCTATTTTTCACAAAGCGTATTGGGAATTCATATTCAATATTCGTCGATTTTGTCTATTTCATAGAGAACATTTTTCGAAGTTATTCTTTTTAACTCTGAAAGCTCTTTTAAAATCACCTTAAATCCTAAACAACTTTTACCGTTAATATATCTTGTCTTTTGTTCAATTTGAATGATATGAGTCACCTCATGGGAGATCAACGGTGTTATAAACCTAGTATTTTCTCTCTTTTTATGCGGCAGAGTGGTATTAAAAAAAAAGCACTTCACACCCCTTTTTCGATATTTCCGAAAATTTATATCGTCAAAATCACTAGAAATTTTTTTTACTACTACGACAATTCTTACGGTATATTTTGTTGTTATTGAAAAACGATATTTTTTAGTGTATTCCAATGATGGGCGTGAAAAATAAAAAAAATATTTAATAAGTCAATAAAACCAGTTCCACTGTGAGAAAAAAAAAAAAAAGAAGAAATGAAGAAAAGATTCATCACGTACCTTTGGACATCCGAGCTCGACAAGTAGTCTGTCGGCAACGAATTCGATGTATCTGCACATGAGCTTGCAGTTCATGCCGATCATCTCGACGGGTAGAGCGTCCGTCAAGAATTCCTGTTCGATGGTGACCGCGTCTTTGATTATCGATGTTACACGCTCTATCGACGGTTTTTGTACAATGTGTTTGAACATAAGGCACGCAAAATCGCAATGTAGACCCTGCAAATAAGATTAGTTTAATTAAAACGCCCTGCTCCGTTTAGTTAAAATTCATGTTTATTACAAATATTTGTATGTAATCATCAATTTGAGAAATTGAATCAAGATTTAGTGAAATATTACCTCGTCCCTTGAGATGAGTTCATTACTGAATGTGAGACCGGGCATGAGTCCTCTCTTCTTCAGCCAGAAGATAGCCGCAAAACTGCCACTGAAAAAGATGCCCTCGACCGCTGCAAAAGCTATGACCCGCTCGGCAAAGGTGGCTTCGTCGTTACTGATCCAATTGAGCGCCCAATTGGCTTTCTTCGCGACACATGGCAGATTCTCAATGGCATTGAACAGGAAATCCCTGAAATTTAGAAATTAATTATGTTGAAAATTCCGTGAAACGGAACATTCATTACAGAATTCTTCGATGAAAAACTTACCGCTCTTTGGGATTGGAGATGTATGTGTCAATCAGAAGAGAATACATCTCCGAGTGTACGTTTTCCATAGCAACTTGGAAGCCATAGAAGCAACGAGCCTCGGTTACTTGAACTTCCTGGCTAAAACGCTCCACGAGGTTTTCGTTTACGATACCGTCGGACGCCGCGAAAAAGGCCAGTACATGAGAAATAAAGTGACGCTCCGATGGTTTTAGACTCACCCAATCTTGAGGGTCCTGAAATCAATATAAAATATACTGTATTCGTTGCGTACATGAAAAAAAAAAAGAAAAAAAAATGCAAAATACAGCTTTGCAAATTTTTTCCTAATTACTTTTTAATATTTTAATTAATTAGAGATCCATCTACGAGGAAGTATGTTAATCGATTTTGGCTTCTTCATAGTTTTGTAGAATAGTACAAAATAATAAGGAAGCAATGTGCAATGTTCTACCTTGCCTCTGTCTTCTTAAAAAATCAGAAACTGCAATTTAGGGAATGTTTATTAGTAGAAAAAAAAATAATATAGTTCAAAGTAATCTAATATCTAATTATTTCTATATATTTTGATATCAGTTATAAGCAATGACGGGAACTGCATTACTGCATAATAGATGTAAAATTTCAATTTACTATAAAATTCGAAAGTCTCCGTCGATATCCACGAAATTTTGTACCAAATATCCTTGCACATAATTACGAACATGTCTAAAGTTTTATCCCGTTTTGTAAGATAATTTGAAAGTCAAAATCCTTTAATGAACCCTACTAAATTTTATTTTCCCGAGTCGTCAAATTATCGAAACTCAATAATCAGGCATTGCTAAACTTAACGAAGTGGTAATTGCCGAAATTTAATAAATTTCGGTATGTTGATGACTCGGCAAAGTTATGTTCGACAATCTGTTTTTCAGCAAAAGGACGATTTCGTTGAATAACGTGTAAGCAAAATGATGTGGTGTCATAAGTGAGTGAATACATAATTTTAAGTAACAAGGGATATCCCTCTTTCAGAGACAGTACATAAAAAAATGTTACCTTCGAAAGATCCACTTCTTCCACAGTCCAAAAAGAGGCTTCAGCCTTCTTGTACATTTGCCATATGTCTGGCCACTGAATTGGAAATATGACGAATCTTCTGGTGTTTTCTTTAAGCAATGGCTCCAATTCTATGTCAAACTTGCTTGCGGCTCCATTGACCTTTGTTCCATTTTCCTTCAGATCTAACTTCATTGTTGCTTTCGATTTGTCGATCTGAACAAGAAAGTAATCATGAGTTATTCGATTACAGGCAAAAATGATTAATCTTCTAATCACACTCCAGGAAAGATAATTTTTTTTACCATATATTAGTGAATTGAAATGTTTAATTAGAAAAGAATAATTACACCAAATAATTTTGAATTATTGCAAAAGTGTGACTACTTCTGCGCAATAACTAGTCACAATTATTGATTTAAAAAAAATATATTTATAACGCTTTTTCAGTTGGGAATAGTACATTCATCATTTCTGGATTTCTTACAGATAGAATAAACTATTTCTTTTTTTTTTTTTTTCATTTTATATCTCTGCAACATAGAGATTTTGGTATTCAATATAAGCAATATATTCTACAATCATTTATTTGTACATATAAGATTTGCCTTACCCCATTCTTAACTCCGTTCTCCTGCAATTTCTCAGGTGTCACACATATTTTTTTCTTTGGAGACAGCTGTAAATGATGCCATAAGATTAATAATTGTTCTCTCTATTGTTGCACAATACTATGCAACGTGTCTTTGCTTTTCTCTAATAGCGCAATAAATGAGTCTTTCTTATTTTATATTACTCAAAAAAACATGGAAACTGACAGTCATTAATAAATAGAAGTGCATATTGCTACTGTATAATTTGATTTTTTTTTTTCATATACTCACCATAGAATTAATTTTACCAAACATTTTTTATATATCATTGTACAAAATATTCCCAATTGTAATCCATTAGTTTATTTATAGTCTCTTTGGGGCCCACAAGATAGAGCTAGAGTATACTAGACTGTATATAACCTGTTATTATGCACCCCCTAAATCTAAAATATTAGTAAATGCACCACAAAGCAATCTAAATCCACCTTGAATGCAATGCAATACAGCATTACATCACTTGTGTCACAAAAAGAATTTTCAATCAGAATCATTGGAGGTAGCTGTATATAGTTTCTAAATTACATATCAAATGAATAGAATAAACTATTTCTTTTTTTTTTTTTTTTTCATTTTATATCTCTGCAACATAGAGATTTTGGTATTCAATATAAGCAATATATTCTACAATCATTTATTTGTACATATAAGATTTGCCTTACCCCATTCTTAACTCCGTTCTCCTGCAATTTCTCAGGCGTCACACATATTTTTTTCTTTGGAGACAGCTGTAAATGATGCCATAAGATTAATAATTGTTCTCTCTATTGTTGCACAATACTATGCAACGTGTCTTTGCTTTTCTCTAATAGCGCAATAAATGAGTCTTTCTTATTTTATATTACTCAAAAAAACATGGAAACTGACAGTCATTAATAAATAGAAGTACATATTGCTACTGTATAATTTGATTTTTTTTTTTCATATACTCACCATAGAATTAATTTTACCAAACATTTTTTATATATCATTGTACAAAATATTCCCAATTGTAATTCATTAGTTTACTTATAGTCTCTTTGGGGCCCACAAGATAGAGCTAGAGTATACTAGACTGTATATAACCTGTTATTATGCACACCCTAAATCTAAAATATTAGTAAATGCACCACAAAGCAATCTAAATCCACCTTGAATGCAATGCAATACAGCATTACATCACTTGTGTCACAAAAAGAATTTTCAATCAGAATCATTGGAGGTAGCTGTATATAGTTTCTATATTACATATCAAATGCTTAAAGTGGGAGTACAGCAAAGTCAGCTTTTCCGGCTTTGATTCCATGTGAGTTTGTGCATCAAATATGATAATGGATAAATTCTGATTGAGAATCCTGATAATTGAATAGCATGAAAAAGGAATGTCTGAATAATCATAGCAATTTATACTCAACGATTTTATCTATAAAATATGATAATTAGAAGATTTGAATTTATGATCATTATAATTATTGCATAAAGACAGAGGTGTCTATATAATTGCTAAAATTTATCATTTTTGAACTGCTGATAAGATGCTTAGAGTAAAAATATGACAAATTCAGCATTTACAGCTTGACTCCATGATTTGGTAAATAAAATATGATAATGGGAAAACTTTACTTGATAATCTTGATAATTATTGCAATGAATTATGCATCTGAATAATTACAGGAATTTGTGGTTTCTGAACTGCAAGTAAGATACTCACGGTATGAGTCATGAAATTAGCATTTCTTGCTTAACTATATGATTTCTTATATCAAATATTGTAATTGAAAAATTCTAATTTATGATTTTGTTAATTATTGCATAAAAAAGGAGTGTCTGAATAATCACAGAAAATTATATTTTCCAAATTATAGATCAGATGCTTAGAGTGGGAGTTATGACAAATCCATCAGGATTTCCTGCTTCACTCCAGTATAATTTCCTGTATCAAATATGATGATGAAAAAATTCTAATTGACACTTTTGACAATTATTGCATGAAAAAGGGTATCTGAATAAATGCAGCATATTGTTTCCAAAATGCAGATGAGATGTCTAGAGTGGGAGTTACAGCAAAGGAAATATTTCCTGTTTAACTTCATGATTTCCCATATATATCAAACAAGATAATAAAAAAAGTTCAAATGATAATACTGATAATTATAGCATAAAAAAAATGACGTTTGAATAATCGCAAATATTTATTCAGTTTCGTCGAAACTGCCGCTAAATCGATAACTGAAATATTTCAAAATACGTTAACTAAAAAAAATGTTCAAGAGCAAATTTCACGGGGGAAAAAAAAAGTATAATGGCTTTAGTCACGATGGACGAGAGGTCGTACGATGCAAAAAATAATGACGTTGCGTGGGCGTGATCGTTCCTGATCTGCAAAGCTTCGACTACCAAGTTATGAGTGAAAAGATGATAAAGTAGCGGAGAGTTGAATTAAAAGCAATAGCTATTGTATTAACAGAGTCGAATTCAACGTGGCACGTCGAAAAAAATGAATAAAATTTAAAAAAGGAATATTAATGGTGTAACGAGTTACTACTAGTACATTCTTGAATATTGTAAGAATGTTTGTAAAAATGTATTATAAACTTACGTTCACCTTGAGGGTAAAAGTTTCGAGAGATCTTCGGATATTTTCCCTTGTGGAGACGTGAAGAGCCATTTTACTTGTTGAATTAGCAAAAGAAAAGTACGTGATGCCTCTGTAACGACAGATGCTCAAGTAACGAACGTAACGATGTTGGCAGAGTTGGCTCAAAAAATCCAAAATCTAAGGCACGTTCCATTGGTCGAATATTTAATAACGTCACGCTTGAGCTCTTGCAGCCAATGAGCGTGCATCGGTTTACCGCCAAATTGCGGGAAAATCATTCTTGATGCATAAAAATAAGAGTTTTGCAATGTGCGAGTTTCAGGACTGATCTGTAAAACTATAGTTTCGGAATTTCACGATAAAATCGTACAAATTGTTAATCCACAAGGTAACCGATTGATAAACTATCTCCCGCGTTGGGCTAAGAGTTGCGCAGTGTTTTCACCAGCCATGCAGCAGCGCTCTCCGATTCATAATAATATTCCGAGAAACCGCCAGTTTTATTATCAATTCTTTTTTTTAAGGTGAGGCGATACACCGACTGAATCACCGTAAGTGCGAGGGAGACAATATCACTGGTGGCCACGGCGGAGCGAGAGAGAACGACGGAAAAGTATAGCACATCGTCTTAAACATCGCCGTTGAAGTTGTTAATGCAGTTCAATTATTCGAAATAATTTTTTGTATTAGAATATTATACGAAAATATTATTTATAAGTACTTTAGTTTTCACATTTTACAATTTTAATATAGTTATTTATATATATATATATATATATATATAATTATTATTATTTTCAGGGAGGGTGGAATTATTTTGTATCTCTTGGCCGAGAATTAATTAATTCCCACATCATATTATTGCACAATTCATTCTCACTTCACCTTAAGACGATGTGAAATTACTCGATCGGTAACGCAAACTGTAAACCGATTTTTTCCATCCCGATTGATCTTTTGAATAAAAGATGAGACAGTCGATATCCGTCGTACGATTGTGCATGTCGAGCTTCTAACTTTTTATCCAATAGATTAACGATGACTGAAAAATTTGGGATCGTAAGATTAGTTAAAGTTTTTGTTACCGACTGAACAGTAGCACATCATCTTACGGTTATGCGAAACTGCTCGGTCGGTAGCAAAGACTGTAAAGCGCTGTTCTCAGTAGCGCGGCGAAATAGGCAGTGGAATCGTTTATTCTACCTAATTGCAATATTTAAGCTAATAATAAAAATAATAATAAAAAAATGTGCGATATCATTTTATTAATCTGTGATGTGAGTTTTATTTTTTGAAAACACCAGAATTCTATGACATTTTTTTATCTTTAAAAAATAAGTACAACAAAAAAATGGTAAAAAATAGTATTATCACTTTGGTAAAATATTTTTCGTCAATTTCATTAAAAAAAATGACAAACATGACAAATGTCACAAAAAAATTCATTTTTCACTTTTCTAGTTAAACAACAGATTTTTAAAACACAAACGATTTTTTTTCTGAAAGTACATAACGAATTTGTTTTTTATTCAACGAAGTTATTATTACCAAAAGAAAATAATCTGGATTTACAACATTTTATTTTACTGTATGTTTGAGTTACATGTTGACAGGCAATTTTTTAAAATTTATTCAACAATATTATTTTCCGAAACAAGTTTTTAAAAATTCAATTTTACGAAAATGATATTCCGAATTTGAATTTGCCACGTTTGAGACTCTAAATAATTTCATATTTTAACTCTAAAATATGAGAATCGCCAAAGAAATTGCTAGAACTTAATAGGAGTAAATACAAAAGCATATCAATGGATCAGAGATCGGTATGTAGTTTATCTTCTTCGGTGAAGTGTCCCATCGGGGTTCCATCGGGAAATTTGAGAATTTCTCTAAAAAAAAATCGGGAAAATTGCCCGTCGACATTTCGACATTTAGCAACTTTGCCCAGTTGGGCGAAATGACGTTTAGTACTAGAAGAGGTAACTAGTGGCGGCGAACCCGTATCTGCGCGAGCCGCCTCGTGCGCTGCGCAAAGCGCACTGCGCACAAGTCGATTTTCCCCATTTCTCGGACTGTCGATGATCTTGAAAATCAGTATGGCGACGTTCGGCGTATGCAGCGTATCACAGGATTGCGTAATTGTGTTAGTCGTGCAGTGAATATCCACGCATACGGACTGAGATCGTGAAAAAGCTCGGAATTGTGTTCCCCCACCCCAATCATCACCGAAAAAGTTGGCCCTAACGCGAGACTACCTCGAGATATGCCGATCAGTCATCACGAGTCTCGCTAGTGACGAAAAGGATGCCCTCCGCAACGATTACGAAGTCCCGGTAACGAACGGTGAACAGTCCTCAGGTGGACGTAAAATGTCGACAATTAAAACAACGGGAACGGGCAGCGGTGGTCCGCGACTGCTGCCCGTACTGAGTAATCTCAAGTACGAACACTTTGTCGCCGGTATTTCGGGCGGCGTTGTGTCTACCTTGATGCTTCATCCGCTCGATCTCATCAAAATCAGATTTGCTGGTAAGTTTATTATCTATGTAGACATGTGAAACTTCGACCAGTTATGCAAAGTTAGTTGTTTTTTTTTTTTTCAAAGATTTCGCACTACCCTAAATGGCATTGTGGAAGTCCATTGTCACGTTTGTAAGGCGCTAATGCCTGCACGTGGACTGGAGTGTTCCATTATCTGTTAACAATTCAAGAATGACAGTCGGTGATAATAGTAGCCTATTTTACATTGCCTTTCTTTCGCGGCGATAAAATAAACGGAAGTGCGATGTGCAGATTTCTTTTTGTAAATCAAAGTCTCGGAGACGGCAATGGCGAGAGGCTCGCCAGGCAGAACCACGTTGTTTCATCAGACGACTTTTCAGTTATCTTTGTAACTGAGGCCTGAGGCCTTTCGGTGTCACGTGTTCCGTCAGCTAATTCCTCAATTTTTTTTTTCGTCTTTACAGTTCAACTTCTCCTACTTTTCTGATGACATTTTTTTTTTTTCGTAGTGGAAATTATTACATGAAGAAAAAAAATAATTATTTTAGGATACTTAAAATGGTATAAAACGTCGAGAAAGGTTATTTAGGAAAAAAATATACGGATGGCTGTATGCGTGTAGATATAACCTCTGTATCTCGAGAACTACATGATCGTATATGTAAACTTGAAACCACTCTGTTTCTTGTATGATTTTCCTAAAAATCGGTTCACGTCATAGAATATTATGAAAATTTGTGTTTTCGAAAAAAAATTAAATCGAAAATTCTAAAAATTAATTCGGAAAAAAAAGGTGTCTGTCAAAGTCGTACATTTTTACCTAATCGCGCACAGAATATTTTTTCTATAAGATGTTCAGATGTGCAGACAAAAGTAGAGCTATGTACACTGTTTCCTCATTGTCTTTCACCTTTTACAAAACCATTTTACGACGATAATGTGACGAAATGTGTTAATCAATTTTGGCTTCCTCATTGAGGAAACTCTGTGAAAGGTGAACAAAATAAAGAGCGTTAGGCTCGATTCTACTTGTGCTTGTTTATGAAATATTTATCAAATACTTATGCTTAAGAAAAATGGTGGAAACTCAAAATCAACAAAAATTTTATGGCAAAATGTTGATTTTGTCTTTTTTCTTCCATTCTCGCGGTTTTTTCAAAAATTACTACCATCCATTCTTGACGATGATCGAACTTAAGCAGAAATATGTTTATCACACGTGTGGGTTATCTCGGGTTCAACGTACAGCAATCGTAATATATAATTAAGATGCTTGTGAATCCTCATTGACACCATTTTATTTCTAAGCCATGAACTAATTTAGTGAAACAGAGGAAAATTTTTCATGAATCTTTACTATCGTGTGTGTCGATGAAAGGTGAATGACCTAGTTAGTAATCATATACTGATGTGCTGTAACTATTAATTGACCTGTTGTTGCCATCACGGCACATTCCTAATACTGATATACATCTAGCAAAATAACCCTACAAGAGAAATTACGTATTAACTCTAAAAATATTAGCAATTCCAATTTCAAAGTGACTTAGAGTGGTCAACAATCTATTTGGGGCATTCCACCCCGCTTCGACCTCTCCGATTTGGCTCATTATTTTTTATAGGCTTCGTTGGACCGTCAACTGCACAAAAAATTAAAAAAAATTTATTGCCATTTCTTTTTTTTTTTTAAATATATTTTTAAAGTGACATATCGAATTTAAAAATCTGATAAAATTCTGAAAAATACTTTGTTCAATAACAAAATTATTTAGCTTATAGCCAAAGTGCGGAAGATTTCTTTTCTTACAATTTTTAAGCTTGTTTTTATTTAAAAAATAGAAAAAAATAATTAATCTACTACAGGCGATTGGTCAAATGTTTAATTATGTAAAATCGGATTTTTCATCATTTTTTCAGATTTCTAGGATCTTTTTCAGATTTTTCCGAACTGTGCAAATTTTTTTTAAATATTTTTTTAAAGTGACATATCGAATGACATAATTTAAAAATCTGCAAAAATTCTGAAAAATACTCTATTAATTATCTAAAGTTTCTAGCTTATTGCCAAAGTACGCAACATTTTTCTTCTTGTAGTTTTAAAGATTTTTTGATTTAAAAAATTAGAAATTAAAATGGAAAAAAGATCTACCATCAATCAATCTACCATGGGCAACTCGTCAAACGTTTCTGTATATAAAATCGTATTTCTCAAAAAAAAAAAAAAAAAGTACGATTACAGAAATGGCAATAAAAAAAAATTGTGCAGTTGAGGATCCAACTAAGGCTATAAAAAATATTGAGCCACATCGGAGAGGTCGATTTCAAATCCAGGTCGAAATGGGGTGGAATGCCCCATTTATAATCCAAGATATAAATAAATAAAATTACGAGAGGTCCTGAAACCCGATAATGAATAGTAATATCTCGAAACAAAAGTTCCTACATAGATTACAAATAAAACGATAAAAGAGAAGTTATTCAAGTTCCAGCGAAGGGTAGGGATAATATTTTTTTTTTAAACATAACGAAACGTGTAATATAAAATACGTCGAAAATTCGAGATAGATTTAGCTTTTATTTCCAATTCTTTGTCACGTGTCATCGACTCTGGGCGGTTATGAGTCAAGAGCATGTGGATCACAGATCTGTATAAATATCAAGAAAAAAAAGAACGAAAACTTTCTTCCTCTTTTCAACTCGATCATGAATTTGCGTCATCGGGCTCAATTATGTGCAACTGGCTGCCGGGTCGACACTCACACATACACACACACACAAACACGTTGTTACTTGTGTGCGCAATATATAAACGCCTATCTGGCGCGTGGTGCCGAGTCAATGACAGACTCCCTTGCCTTCCAACTTCCGACGATTATTTCTGCTTTATTCGCGCCTCCTCGGCTACTTGCTCAAGTTCAGTCGAATTTATTTAAGTACGTCGCACGATCGTTCGCTGATTGCAAAGTTTTAATTCAAAGTTATCAAGTTACTTTTTCGAGATGTTATTTAGCTGAACTCGTGTTTATTCGCCAAGGTCACTTTGGCCGTGAATAAACAAAAACACGGATGCACCTCGTATCTGGGCAGAGCCTAGGCAGCGAGGTCACTCGTTATTTTCTTTTTCTCACTGCTATTATTATCTCTATAAGAAACTAGCGTTTTATATGAATGCTTCCTTTAAGGGAATATTGTGTTGATGCATTGTGTGCGCTTATATTCACAATGAAAAGTTTGTTTTTATTAGAATTTCAGCAATTTCGATCGAGCGAAATATCAACGTCATTCAAGATACGAAAACAAAACATTTATTATGAATAATAATAATAATAATAATAATAATAATAATCTCGAAAAGTTATAAAAAAATTAGTTGAAGCTGTTTTTGTATAATTTTCGCGGGAAGAAGAAATAAGAAAAAAAGTAAAACCTCATTTTTTTTTGTCTGCAGTAAATACAGTCTCCGTTATGTGAAAGTACATTGTTCAATATTCCTCTGCTGATGTTAACCACGTTGAATATTTGAACAGGTAGTCATTATCTTCAACTTGAAACCGCGAAATTGAATTCTCCACAAAGTCCTTCTTTGGATATTTGAAAATTTGAGGAAAGGCTAGTGATAAAAAATTGATCTATGGATATTATAATTTTATCTCAGGGATTATTTTAATTTCCTTTGTAAATCACGGAAGCAGTAAACGTTACGATGGTATGTCAGTCGATGAAACCTCAATTGGCGATACACTTCATCCGTAAATTATCGGTTATTGGTTTCTTATGTTCTATAGATAGAATAGAAAGCTTGGATCGATCGTTCGCTGGAAAATTACCGTTGTAGAAAGATCTATTGAATAACATAACGACTAACACGTTATCCACGAACAACGTTTACTCGGTAAATTAAATTATCCCCGTAAAAATGGTTGACAATGAGTCCATTGTCCGCTCCGCGAATGTTTCAACAACAAACTTCACTCGCGTGGACTTCTCGGTTGAGCATGTGCATCATTAGCACTAAATAGATTACAGCAATTTTTGTAATCGCTGGTAAACACCAAATGGTGCACAGTGCCAAGGATTAATGAACTCGAAATAACTGCGAATAGTAACTAGCGTGACTACACATTTTTTTTTAATGTCTTTCAAATGCTATTTATAGAAATATTTTTTTTTCTAACTATAAAACGTTATCGTAAATGACATTTAAAGATTTTTTTATCTATTGTTTTGGTGACACAATTTCTGAATACTACTTTAACACTTTTTAGATATAGGGCTTTCCAACCCTTTTGCAGTCAAGTAAAAAAAAGTGCACGTAGCTTTTTTATTAAATCTTATTTTTCACAAAGCCACCTCTATGAGAGGATTTTTATTTATTAATTTTGACTTTCTTATAGAGAAAAAAAAAAAAAAAAAAAAGTGTCTTAGATTTTTGAGATGTATAACAAGATTGAATTATTAAAACATATTAAAACATGACGTCAATTTAGAGGCTGTCCACATTTAATGTTCGATTGATAAGCGAGGCTTTAGTGATATAAAATTCCAGCGACTTTATCTGTTCAGTTTCGATTGCAGTGAGTACAAGATTCTATATGATTTTAAGGAAATAACAAGCGCGCGCGCGCGCGCCACGTCAACAGGTCCGCGGCACCGGCATATAAATATGCTTTTTGCACAACAACGTCAAAGATAAAACGGGAATGTGATGCTAACTGCACGTGGTTTGTCGTCTCGTTGTTTTATTTATTCATTTCGTTTAAACCGCTTACGATCTCGAAATAACTCGTCGAAAGTTTTCATTCTACCTTGCAGCAATCGCGTGGGAGTAAACTAAATCGATACTATTGAACTTGCAGCCGGATTGACGTTTATTCTTTCGTTTAATATCCTAACTATACGAGTGCTCGAAACGATACATGAAATAGAGGCTCGTATTGCAACAGAAAATATCAAGTGTCTGTATCGTATGTAAACGAAAAAAAAAAAAAGATTAAAAAATAAAAGGATTATTAGACTGTGTGCTTATCTTTCGCGTTAGAGGCAACACGAAAGATAACCACACAGTCCAATAATCTTCAAGTTAAGGGCTGGACGCGTAGCAAGCGTCTAGCCCTTCCCGACGTAAAATATATTGGCTGAACACCAACAAGCCAAAGGAATTCCTTCAGAAACGGATTGCATCAGAAAATACGCGGGAACTCCTCGTATAATTTGTGATACACGTATTGCCGTGCTACCAGCTGACTTGCCGAGAATCCTGCGTCGAGAGCCCGTGCATAATCATCTGAGCGAAAGTGGCTGACATGAGAGGTCACTGCTGATACTCTAAGGTATCGCCCTGCGAGCGATCACAGCACAGCGATGACCTTATGTAAACCTGATAGTCAAAATCTACAGGAAAAAAATAAACATTTGAAGGCAGAGCATTCGACAGGCTTACGTAACTCAAAGGCTAGCTAATTTGGCGTCTTATTTGAACCCAGTTAGCATTTCTAAATCGATAGTTTGACTGTAACAGTAGATTAAAAGTTCCATCCACTCTCGCTGAATAATCGACGTCAAAAATCTAATGAATTTTCAAAATAGAACAACCTTCTCGGTTGGTCTACCTTGACGTTGAAAATATTTGTATTTCAACATGTTCTGTCGCCCTTCAACTCCAGTTATACTTGAAAGTTATTTTTTCCTTCAAACCAAAGAGGCCTTTCTGAAAATTTATTGAAATAGTCAAAATAGAAATTGACGATAATCCCTGTATTTTAAAAAGCTATTCAAAAGGACGTCTTTACTCAATGTAGTGAGTATACGAAATCTTCTCATTACTTTTTTTATGGGCTAAACGAGTTTTGGTTGTAACAATAATTTAATTAATAGAAACAATAACCAGGCACAATATTACTGAGCTCATAACAAAATCTATGGTGTGTTGTATTTTACATCATTTTACTAATAGACATGCATTTTTGATTACTTTGCAAATAACTTGTACTTTTGTATATTCTAGGTTAAATCGAATGCTGATAGAATGCTTTAATTGCGGCTAATGCAATAATGAAGCTCCGGTGAAAGTGAACGGGATGATAGAGAGAAAACGAAAGCCACACGGTTCCTAGCGCACCTCACTAATTTCCTGCTGGCGTGCCAATAATTTGTCTTGGCTGCACACGGGAGCGCGACGATCGAAACTCCGCATAATAGACTGGGAAAGCTTTCTACGTTTAAACAACGACAAATACTCAAACTTCGTTAAACCATATTGGGTCAATTTCAAATATTAAATATATTTCTACGTCTTTAATTACTACTGTCGTATTATTTATATTATTTATTATTATTTACGTAGCAAAAAGAATTGTCTTAGAAGTATATGAAATGTATTTAACGTTTGATAAATTTTATACGATTAGAGCTCATGATAATAGCTTTATGAGAATAATCTTACATTTGCGATTCTACTTCTATGATATTTTTAGACGGTGGGTCCAAATTAAGATGATTTTATGAAATTTATTGAGCATTTAGAAGAGGCTTTTATATTAATGGTAAATAGACTAAAATTTTATCGAAAATCTCGGGGGGGAAAACAGAAAAATCCATTACTTTTTGGAGCAGTTGAAACTGTTCTACGGATCTCACTGGTAGTTTCAAAAGCTTTCCTATCGAAATAACAGAATCTAGTGCGTTGCACTGCGACACATGATAAATATTGGTTCGGTGATGCATTGAGAAACGAGGAATTCGAGCTGATGTTTGAAATATACGACTGATAAACGTCGAGAGTTGCACAGTCGAAAATAATTTTGTTCGTATCGCGAGGCTCTTGTTAGATGCATGAAACACGATCGAGGGACAACAATTATTTTCTCTTATCGTTAGGCGTTTATCGTCATTACCGTTTGATGAAATAAACAACGCAAGGAGACTAACGCCACGACGAGATGCAACGTTTGATCAATCAAATAAATATGTGAAAATTAATCAGTCTGGGTTATTGTACTTGTTATTTTTGTCGATTTCGTCAGAAATTTCACTCGATAATATCGACTGTGTCATCTATATACCAATAATCATTACATTGATTTTCTTTTCAGTAAATGATGGCATCACCACGACAGCACCAAAATACACTGGACTTGCAAATGCTATGAGTGAAATCGTCAAAGTGGAGGGACTACGTGGGCTCTATAGAGGCGTCACACCGAACGTTTTAGGTTCTGGCTGCTCTTGGGGTTTCTACTTCTTTTTGTAAGTATTTTCCTGTATTAACTTAATTTCACTAATATATATTATTTAAACTTTAAAAAACAATATTAAAAAATTAAAAAAGTAAGTGTCCGCCGGCGACAATTTAGTCTAATTTTGTGGTTAATGGCGCAAAATGACGACATCAGCTAAGAGATGATAACAATAATGCATAATTTTACTTAAAACAGTTATAACAGTATAAAAACGTGGGTACAAGGCGGAAACGCAAGGAAACCATTGGGACCCACACTGCACATGTTGTGCGCAGCGAATGCCGGTGTACTTACACTCTTGATGACCAACCCCATATGGGTGGTGAAAACGAGGCTGTGCTTACAATACACTGACGACGTGCATCTTGCAGAGTCGAAGAGGTACAGCGGCCTGACGGACGCCCTCAAAAAGATTTACAGAACGGAAGGCGTTAGAGGCTTATACAAAGTGAGTGCAAATATCTCGAGATCTTTTTCCATAATGCAAATGCACTTCACGCGGTTTGTCACGTTTCACCAATCAAATGCTTTTCAGGGTTTGGTTCCTGGAATGTTCGGCGTTTCTCACGGTGCTATTCAATTCATGACGTACGAGGAAATGAAGAACAAGTATAACGAGTACAGGACCGTGCCGATAGACACTAAAATGGTAAGATTTTTGTTGAGAACATTTGAAAAATATTTGCACATTAGTCATTTTTTTATTTATCGAAATAAATAAGATATCAAGAAATTTTCTTCAGAAGTAAATTTCTGACAGTGCTTGACATTGTGTTTGGACAAAAATCGATAAAGCGGCTCGAATTTTGTGTGATTTTGAATTTCTGAATAAACTATAAAAATTATTACAAAATCTGGCTAAAAAAAAAACACAAATTTCATCGTGGTAGAAAATGTTATGATTGATTGTATTTGATTTCGGCAGGGTACAATGGAGTACATACTGTTCGCGGCGATATCGAAGTTGATAGCAGCTGCCTCGACATATCCGTACCAGGTGGTAAGGGCGCGTCTACAGGATCATCATCATGACTATCGAGGGACGTGGCACTGTGTGGAGATGACTTGGAGGTCAGAAGGAATAAAGGGTTTTTATAAAGGCTTGTCACCGTACCTTGTGCACGTTACGCCGAATATCTGTTTGATAATAATTATTTATGAGAAATTTACCAATGGCGTTTGAGCAGCGTTTCTCACTCTCTCTCTCTCTCTCTCTTTCTCTCTCTGTCTCTTCGTTTATTCTTTAATCTAAAGATCTATGTGGCATATAGAGAGTAATACTTTTGTGGCGGAAGAATTCACTTAAAAAAGGTCTATTATATTATATACCATTTCGAAATCCATGATTACTTCGTTCCTTGTGTACGATGTTCTAATAATCGAGAATCGGGGGCCGATGAAAATCAGTATTAAAGCCGAACCTACTTTTCTAATAATTTTCTTTTCAACAATCTTTTTTTCTCGTTAAGAACAATTGATGATAACTCTTTATTTTTCGTCGAAACGCGCGCATTGTGGATGCTTCTGTCACGTTTTTGATTTTTTTTTCTTTTTTTTTTTTCACGCGAAATTGTTGCAACACCGTCCCGTCGTTCAATAATCAGTACGACTTTTATTTCATTAATGACTGTTGACTCCGTCGGCTCAAAGTATGCAATACGTTATTTCCCGTCATTCACTGACGATAAGTGTATGTTAGTTTAAGATACCACAAGAGGGTAGCCGTGCGTATTTTTATGAATTATACTTTGAGTGACCCGCAGGCATGAAACTAAATATTTCTCACAATATTTTCTCGATACTATTATTTCAATCTTTCAATCAAAGAAACAAAAAGACTTGAATTAATTCATGCTCTAGGGTCATACGATTTTAATTGCCTATCTGGGGCGTAAATCAAGTATGTGCACAAGATATTTAAAATTTCGCTAGAAAAAAAAAAGGAGAACTATATCAAAGATTTTTCTTCTGAATCGACGGGCGTCTCGCAATGTCAAATAAACTAACACTGGATTCGCGATTTGAGAGGGTAACGTTCTGGTTCGGTACGAAATATCACAAACTGGTTAACGATTTCTATACTTATTTAACTCTCTTTTTTTCTTTCATAATGTTTATTTATACTTTGTACGATACTCCGATTATCAGCCGACTGATTTCATAAAGATGTCCATTGATTTGAGGCTGAAATTGTATATTGTGCCACAAGGGCCGAAAGTTGGCGCAATCGCCAATTCGGCCCATGTTACACACGACACTTTTTGTAACGAGTGCAGGAATAGAGGCGCTTTGAGTAGCAGTCTTTTCGTCCCTAGGGACGAAAAGTAACGTACGGTGCATGTGCAATCCAACTTTTCGAGACTTTTTGCGGAAAACTGCCACGAAAAGCACCGCTTTTCATGCACGAGCTACAAAAAGTGTGTTTTATTTACTTTTATTGATAAGAAGAATTGTACGAAAAATCCTTTAGTTTAGTTGATTGTTGTTGTTGATGGTATATCATCAAGTAAATCAGTCCCCAGTTGCGAATGTAAAAAATTGTAGCTGTTCCAATTCTCAATAATTTACATATTTTTTTACTATTATTAAAAAAATGATATGAAAAAAATGAAGCTCCTACAATTTATTATATTCGGACTTTAGACTTTATTTACTTGATAAGAACACTGTTAAATAGAACAAAAGGCATAGGATTTTTTATACAATTTTTTCTACCGATAACAAAAAACAGGTTCTTCTTTTTGCTAGAAATCAATAGAAAACTGCCCTCCATATTTGCAAGTAGCAAAAAACGAGTTAAAGCTGCGATTTCCAAATTCTTATTTCTACCCTGAAGTCACAAGGCCACACGGCAGAAATCTCCTCGTGACTTCCGTTATTCGAGTAGCTTAAATTTTGTGATCTGGATGGTAGCCAAAGATCTCGGCTAAACTGGATTTAGTTCGAATCGGCTATAGCGTTTCGGGGCGTACTGTGACGCAAAGGCTAAACAGCGAGCGGTGGAGACAAGAAAGCCTGCGAAAACTCGCGTGTGAGAGTCCGTTTAGTGAAACTATCTTTAAAGAAAGAAAAAAACGTAAAACTAAAGGAAGAAAATCAAAGTGGATGTAAGAGCTTTCTGTACAAGCTCATAATTGAAGGAATGAATGACATGATAATTAAAAAAAATGAATAGCCATGTATTTATTCTTAAGCGATGTCCGAAAAAAATTATTTCGTAGCGCCATTTGGCTGATTCATAAATACTTGACGATTTCCGTGTCTCCACCTGTCTTAAAAATGTTCGTTACGAACGTTGTCAACGACTGCGGCAGTCTTACGTTGCAAAAATGTCTTCTGGATATCTCGTTTTTCTTGTTTCAAATACGCATTCAAACAATTTTCCACACGTGAGTTCTGTTTTAGAGTCGGGCACTCTAAGAAATGAATAACAGGCGAGCGGACATTGAACTCATTTTATAACAAAATCGATACTCTTGGTTGTATCGAGAAAATCAACATTTTGATGTCGTTAGATGATTTTTTTGTAACGTCGTAAATGTTGATTTATAAGCCTCTTTTTTAGTCGATTATCCCCTCGTCTAAATAGACAAATAAATGTAAGGAAAAAGAAAAATGTCTCGAGTGCGATCCAAGGATTCTTGTCTCGTTGCAATTTATTAATTACTAGAAAGAATTTATTTATATGAACCTTCCCTATTATTGTAAATAGGGTCGATGGCTTTACGCCGTCAAAGTTACGGTGATACGAAAACACCGTGCTTACTGCGAGCACTTTTTCAAATTAATTTGCGGCTCATTCCGCGCGACACAGCATCGAATGTATTGCAACAATAGTTGAATAATAGATATATCAAACGAGAAGATAACAAGAAAAGAAAACTTGAAGCAATGTAGTCTTTAACTGGATTAACCGAAAGGAAAACGTAACGCAAAGACAATTGTTGTGTAGAGTCGAATAAAAATACGAATCCGATTAAAGCAAGAGAAAGAGGGAGAAAAAAAAACGAATATTCATCGTCCGAATTACATGACAGCATTTTGTCAATGCACTCGAAGTATACCTCGTCTTTTTTTCTGTTCGTTTTGCTACACGCTACTTTCATAGATAAATAAATAAATAAATAAATAAATTATAATTCGGTGGCTGGTCCACTAGCTTCAACGTAAAGAAATGACGATGCAAGAAAAAAAAAAAGAAAAAAAAAAAGTGAGCGATTGGGAATTCTTCGTTTGCAAGTGTGTGTGTGAATGGGGGTGAAATGGCGCTTCTTGTGGAAACGAGTAAGTAGGTAATAGGATAATTGAACCACCAGCAGTATGTTTATCAATTGATGGATTGTTACTGTCGCTTTGTCATGTATTGCAGCGCGTACCGAACCTACCGAACGTTACTACGACTAATCGCAGAGTTTGTAGTGATATCATAGAATCTTAATGGAAAATCAAACGCGAATCGTTGTTCTCAGTCGTGCTGTTAAAATTGGAAGAAAAAAAAAAGAAGATTTTCAGTGAAACATCGTGGATCCATTTGTTTCGATAAAATTTTTTTAAAATACACGAGATATCGGATGAATTTTTCATGTAGTTAAAGAAGTATTGCTGGTGGTTGGTTACAGGGGTGAAGGTGCGCAAGGATTTTACAAGGGTTTGAGTGTCAACTTAACGAGGGTGGTGCCCGCAACGGTCCTAACATTCGTAACCTACGAACACATGTCTCACGCCCTACTGGGATTGAAGAAAAATGATGTCGCTGAATCGACGACGTTCAATCTGGTTCCAGTGAAACAGGATAAAAATTAAAGCGAAGAGATCTCCCCCCCCTACTATGTCGATGAAGAACGGAAATATGCGAAAATTGAATATTTAATATTACTTTTTTCACATTCTGATGTAATTACGCGTCAATATTTTGTTAATTCGTGTAGGAAATTTGATGATAATTTGCATAGAATTTGAAAAAGTAATCGAAAAATCTCATTTTTCTGTGTGAAGAAGAAAATTAGCTTTATTAGTCTAAGACATTACTGGAATTCGATTTTCAAGGACGGCAACGATTGATCATCCAATATATTTATAACCATTCCACCCTATTTCTTCGACAGTCAATGTAGAAGCCAAGACTTTTTACGCGCGTTTTTTCAACCGCAAAGTTATGATTGCATTTCGTTAATAAGTCTAAATGTAAACGCGAAAGTTCACGTGTAAAAACTTGCGCGTCGCTGTGAACCCACCGTAGATTTCTTACAGTACTGTATGCTGATAGATGGAATTGTGGAGTGTATGTAATTAGGCGCAAGATGGAGTGAATTTGTTGTCCTGCGAAAATAAAAATCTGTTGAGAGTTAAGAACTTAAACACTAACCCAAAAAATCACAAGATTTCCAGTCAGCTGACGAATAGAATACAATTCCTTTAATTTAAATCGAAATCTATTTTATTTTCATATATTCCAACGTTGCTTATAATTTATTCTATTTTACTTCGCGTATTCGATAATGTTATTGAAATTATTATTGTTATATCATTCGGAGTTAACAGTTGAATTTTTAAGCTCTCGACAGTTTTATTTTTCGTAGATTCGTTTGATGAATGATATTTATCTGAATGATCGAATGCAGGCTACGTTAACTTATTGTTTCCACAAGTCGCAACAAATCGAAAGCCCGAATGTGTGCCACTTTAGAAAAAAAAAAAACGCGTTCTCAAACTCCGGCGTTTCATATGTTCTACGATACATTTTTTATTTTCTGCTCGTCGACAATTCTGTGCCAATTCGCGTTGTCTCTCAGAAGCAGTCCTAGTTTTAAAAAAATAACAAAAACAAAAAAAAAATACGAAGCTTCTTCAACAACGCGTGAAAAACAGACAAAAGAGAACTTTCAAAATAATTCTGCTTAATACTTTGAGTCATTTTATTGAAGATGTTTTCGGTGCGCTGGCGTGTCGTATCGTATATAATGTTCGCAGTATTTAACGCACAATTTTATGTTCTCTTTACGTTTTTTTTTTCTTATTCGTTGTCCTACGTAGTTGAATAATAAGCGTATGTATACGTGCCCGTATATCCGGAAGTCGAGAACTCCGAAATGTCTCTATCTGCCCAACATTTTCTTTCCGTCTCGGAGCAAATTTTCGCCATCGAGAGATGCTTCTCATGTCGGTGTAATTAGCTCATAAGCGTGTTTAACGGCTGGTGTTGAACATGGTACCAGTCGACGCGTGTTATAATGCGGATTGTAGTGAACAAAAAAATAAAATAAAACAGACGAAAAGACAATTGTGGATTGTTTCCCTTTATTTCCTGCCGTTTAAAATTCTCTCTGTTTGCTGCTACATCTTGAAAACAATGGATTGCAAAACTGACGGTCTGCTCGCAGACTGGAAATCGGCGATGCAACATCGACGACGAAAATCTTGAGGCCTTTTTTAATCAATTCATAGTAGGGCAGTTTACAAAAGCCCTTTTTATATTATTCTTCATCGAAATTCAAAACCTTAATCAAAAAGTTCACGTGAAGGCAATTTTTCAGGAATTTCAAATATTGAAATACCGCCACATCCTATATGAGGATTTTTTGTGTGAGCGAATAAAATATTTGGTCAAACCCCAGCATTGTAGTCTCTCTTAGTAATTAAAATCTCTTGACCAAGATACGCCAATGAGTGAAATAGTATATCTCACAGTTGTATCTATGGGAATAAAACAAATGAACGGTGTATTACAGGTTTTATATCCTCGTACTATACATGCACGAGGATATAAATCATCTCGAAAACAGAAGCTTCGCTCTACCGTTCACTTTCCGTCACAACTCCCACCTCTCTATTGTATATTGTCCACATTGCCGCTCGGCATTTCTTCGTTCCGCGGCCAGCGAAACGAAAGTTTCGATGAAACGGTAACGCGGCTCCGCTGTATATCTCCTGGACTCCTTGGCCTTTACTCTTTAGTCGGTCGATGCCTCTGCGGTTCGGCGAAACATAAGCAGAGTTCATTCATTGAATTTTTACTAAAATCTGCACGCTTTAATTCTCGTGCACTTGTGACTAAATTTTTTTTTTTTTTGGACATTCAACCTGAAACACGTCTTTGACTACGTAGCGAGATAGGTTTTTTAAATCAAATATCGGAGGTAGATAAAGTACGATTGGAAGTCAACACAAGTGCTATGATTAGTACTTTTGGAAGACTCTCAAGTGGGACACTTGTACGCTCAGCTTTGTAAATCAACGATTTTTCTTCTTTCGATCACATATCAATTGTCAATTATATATTGTTAATTGATTTTGCGATCAACTCAATGATAGATTTATATCGTTTTAAACAGAGTGCGAGTGAATTGGAAATATACAACAGTGTGTTATCTTTTTGTTTTGCTAATCATATTTCAGTGATATCTGGATCTACAAAAGTGATAAATATCGAAGAAATTAAACAACAATGTATTAATTATATATTTCCGCGCGAAACATTTTTAAAGAAAATAACATTTTATATTTTATTATTTAATTTTTTTTAAATTGTTATATTTATATTTCAATATTTTGTTCTCTACGATTTTTATTGAAACATTTTCAAAAATATTTTGCGTCGTTGCTTAAAAGAAGTTTTAGAAACTGAAGTTCAGGTAAATTTTTTTCGCCAAGAAGGAATATAATTAGAAATAATCTAATAAGTAATTGAGTTCATATATTTTGATATTAATTGTAGGCAATGATTTACTGAATAACTGGTGTGTAACACATTTTTTTATTTATTCATTAAATAATTAAAAATGCACGTATCTTATATTTTTGCAATCGTCGACGATAATTAAAGTAAAATTTTAATTTGCAATAAAATTCGAACGTCTACAAATACAAAATTTTGTGCCTTGAATATTATTATTAAATAATTCGTATTAATATTAAATCCGAACCTCTTTATACCGATCTTTACCAAATTTAAAAACCGAATATCGCTGAATATTATTTCGTTTCTGTAGAAAACTTGGACACAACTGGTCGATGTTGACACGAGTTAGAGGGGCAACATTAAATTTTCGAAAAATTCAAAGTCCTGTAAAATCCGATCTGTCTGTACAGATTCGACTGAAATATAATTCTAACGATCTTTGTACATTATTCATGAAGAACCATTTAACTGGATAGCTAAAAATTTGCGACCATTCTCATAACATTTGATCACGTGTATCGATTTTTATGAAAAATCATACGAAAAACAAGGTATATAAGAAATTTCAGTTCGATCAGTCGATTAGCTCCCGAGATACAGAGGTTTCAATATTCGAAGCCACTTTCCTCGACGTTTTATACCATTTTTAGTATCCTGACATCAGAAACTCCACTTTTTGTTTTTTTTTTCACGAAATCAAAGTGCTCTACGCAAAAAAGCAAAAGGCATTTTTTTTAAGCAAACAAATGAAATTTTTAAAATCTATTGTCACTGTCCATGTTATCCACATTAAAGCATTCGCCCTGCCGATAAAATCTTGCGAATAAACAAGCATCGAGTAATAGGAGGAAAAAAGTGGAACCGTAAAGTGCTGCCACTGATTGAATAAACAGCAGCACCAGAAGGAAATTTCCAGCGCCGGTAGTTGAGTTCGGACTTGGTGACCGACCGATCATCGCGAAGGAGCACCGAGAGCCGCTCTCTCCGTGCTTCGGAGACTGAGACAGAGTGATAAGGCGACGAGGTGACAGCGCGCGCAATCGAGTGAGAGGGGAGACCAGTGATACACAAGCGTTACGTAATTACCGACTGAAACGCCGCAAGACACACGGAGACAGAGATTCTCCGTTCCCTCTCCCCGCCGTTCAAGATATTACACATTTGTGAACGTGCAAGATGGCTGGATGGTCTCAGCTGTGTTAAGATCAACCTGTGAGAGGTTCGCGCTCTAATCGAAGAAACATAAGTTCAACAGACAACGAAACGAAGGACAAAAGAGTGAGAGAAAAGTGTCATCATCTTTAAATCAGCAAATGGTGAGTCGTGATTTAATATGTTTTATCTTTTTTTTCTTTTTATTTTTTTTTTTTAATTTTTCGAGATATGTATTCCTTTGAGCGTGTGTCGAGTGCCGGATAGTTTGCCGCGCTGTTTTTGAAAGCTTAGCAGACTACGTGCAGTCTCGAAGCAGCACAAACTGCCGGCTAGCGGCTTCTTCCTCTGGCCTCTTACCCACCTTTCGAGCATATAGTAAATACACAAGAGACCCACCACGAGGAGATTCACATTTATTTCCGCGCACTTTTTCATTCGAGGATAAAATAGCAATGTATGTGCGGATAACAATCGATTTTTTTCTTATGAATTTTTCGAATGTCTACAATATTGAAAGATGGTCTTTGCGGTAGAGTCAAGGCGATGAAGTGCTAGGATTAAAAAATTGTTTTTACACGTTTCAAAGGAAAAAGTAGTGTGCTAAGATGGGGATCTGGTTCGAAGAGGTTGTACTTGATGTGTACAAAAATTGTATAACATTAATTTAGGAAAAAAAAATCAATCGACTTCCGCTAATAAATCCAGGGACATATTTTCATGCAGTTCTTGTGAAGTGAAATTAGTAATTTTGGTTCGACTTAGAGGAAACTACTTTTTTTTTTTTTTTTAACGTGTTTCTCGGAATTACCGAGTAATTTGCTTCGTTTTACTTTTAAAATAGAAGAAAAGTTTTATTACTTCCGTAACTTCAGATTTCTAAACATAAACAAATGGCTGTAATTCTTAAGCAATGAATATTTTGCTATTCAATTTTGCAATGAATATTCAATGAAATGTTTTTCTGTGAATTTATAGATAAATTCAAAAAAGTAATTAAAAATTAAAAAAAAAAAATTAAATTGAAATAAAATAAAAAAATAAAATAAATTAAAAGCTTATAAAATTTAAGATATTTTAAACTATTTTCTTGCAATGGTAAAACTGCTGTTTTCGAGTTCTTAAAATTTCTTGTCACAATAACAAGTAAATTATTTTTATTTCATTCATACTTAAAAAAAAGACTAGTGAATTAATACTATATAAAAACCTTTTTCGTATAATAAATTTGAAAAATCCTTCTTCCTTTTCTCTACAACTTAAATTATAATCAAATGTGGCTTTTGGTTGAGAGTTTACGTGTAAAATATTTTGAAATTTAATTTATGAAGCGATCTCAAAGTTTACTTAATTTTAAACTTAAAATTAAATACCAGATTTAATTAATTCTATTGTCTTTTCTTTTCCTTGTTTCAACTTAGCTTTCACAAAATCTTCGTACAATAATCAACATCTTTGCGAAGTTCAAATAGTCTTCATTAATTATATTAATTGTCTTAAAAAGCATTTTAACGGTGCATTTTTTTTTACAAATTCGCGGCTATGATTCGCACTTTGTGGGAGATAGCGAAGTGCTTTTATCTAATCGAGTTGAAAAAGAGATAGAGCAAATGTGGCGACTTTCAGACGCGCAGTTTTTTACTTACCTCATTGTAAAAGAAAGAAAGATGAGTTTGCGCCAAAAGTGTGCGTTGCACTTTATTTTTATTTGTCATCTTCATTAGGCGAACATAATTTCAAGAATTTCTTCATCCCATTGGACTAATGAAATTTACATATGAATGTAAAATTAAATGTGTCACAAAAGATTGTGTAAATATGTTAAATTTACTGAAAAAAAAAGTGTTTCATTAGAAATTAAACAGAAAATATATCAAATTAACGAAAGTCATTTTATTAAATAATAAATGACACAAAATATTGTACAAATTGAAATAACGCATTTCTTGACAAATTCTTTTTGCAATTATCCAGAAAAACTAAAAAATAACAGAAAAATTTGTGTCAATTTTAATTTCGATTTTCACTATGAACTAAATTCATAATTAAAGTTGTTTACGATTTACCAATGGCACAAGCTGAAATGAGAATTCTGTCGTTTAACCACCTTTCCTCAACTACCTGCAATTATAATAATACATATAATTATTACATCATTATTTCTGAACCTGCAAATTTCTACAATTATGTTACTTAATGCCGACGTAAATAGATCTTTTTTGTTGTTGATGTTGTTCCTTTCAATTGCCCACGTTCAACAGTTACGGTGCATGAGAAAATTACGCCCGACCATCACGAGAATCCCGAGGGAAAAATTGTTTGCCCGATAAAACCGCGACGGGTTGTCACTCGACTATCTAGTTAGTCTTCAGCTTCTTACTACACACACACACACACACTTTTATCACACTGCATTTAATCGAAGGGTCGAGAAGGAGAGAACCGATCGCACCTCACGAATAAGATCGGGTTTCCGTTTCCAACAGCACCAACAGAATATATATATATATATATATATATATATAGAAGCGAGCTGAACGTGTCGGATCGAATCGAGCCTGCGGTTATCGACAAGGCCGTGTTGGCTTCGTTCTGGGGTTGCACCGGGATACCCTACAGAAGGCCCGCAGGGAGAAGATACTAGGAAATATATATTTATATATATATGTAGGCATATATATGTATATATAGTATATGCTCAGCAGTCGTGAAGGGAAAGAGAGAGAGAGCGAGAAAAAGATGGAAGCGTATCGATCGATGTTTGTCAGAGAGCAGATTGAGTGACGCCGTACTAGCATAGCTTCTGGCATTTCTTTTTGTCCCTTTGTTTTTTCTTCTCGTATCTCGTTTTACTCGCGAGCGTCGCGCAATCGTGAGAATGGGAATCGCCTTATATAGGTAGAGAACTATGAGTCATATTGTGTCGGTAAATCGCTGTGATATCGCTACCGATACTATTTTTTTCTTGTCTCTCATTTGTGGCTTGAGGTTTTGATTGGTAATTGATATTAAATTATATCAGCATTCCTGATGAGATACACGTGGGCCTCGAGTATACATGTCTAATTTTTCGTGTCAACAAAACGTCCTCGCGTTGAAGAAAAAATGTCGGAATTTTTTCGGATTTTTTTATTGCATATTCCAGCCATTGAAAATCGCTGGAAATAATCATTGTTTATTTATTTACCCCAATACTACAGCTCGGAAAAAGAATATCATAAAAACATGAGATTTTGGATTTTCAGCGTATTTTTCAACAACATTTTTTTGTAAAATTCGACGATTTTGTTTTATACTATTTTTCAATGAAATAAAGTTGCCACGTTTTTTCCCTCCCAAACGGCATTTCCGTTTTAGTTGAAATTTTGACATTTTGTTCGTTGAAATGCCTAGAATCTTAGAAAAAATTGGCGAGATGGGCGGCAATTGCGCTTCAGAGTTGCAACGAATAAACAGCGAATTACACGAACTGGGTTTTTTCATGTCACAAAACACATGTTTAATTTAGCTTCTGTTAAAGTATTTGTCAAACGTGTATATCCTGTCGAATTGAAATCGACATACATCAGAAAGCTCATTTCCCGAGTCGAAACAAATTACAACCGCAGCTGAGGAACGTTCGTTCGTCGATGACGTTGACCACCGAACGACGTGTCACATGTTGGTTTACGAGTGTAAAGCATTTAATCCAATCCTCCTAGTATAATCCTAAGTGAATGCTGCTAAGTACTGTCGTAACGAAACTTTCGAGCGCAGCATGCGAGATCGAAGATAAAAGATGAAAGATTATTTTGTCGCTGAAAGGTTTCACCTCCAGTGTCTTGGCATACCGTCGAGTTTTATCGCAATTTTCCGATTGACCTGCAAAATGCTGAGTAATGTTTTTATCACTCGCCACTCGCCAGGATACGTATTCAAGTTAGAAGTGAAATGTGGTAGAGAAATCCGAGGTTTTATAGAGAAGTCAAATGACTCCTGGCGAGCCATGCTGTCGCTGAGTATATATATATATATATGACAAGAAAAACGTGTATATTTGCTGTTCCACTAGCAAAGAAGATACGTTTTTCTTGTTTTAGTCACGCGATAAACCAATGCGAAATTTTTTAGTAACCGTTCGTGGTATATTCGAGTTTACGAGTTAACATTTTTAAATCTAATATCGTTGCACTAGAGATGTTCGTATAAAAATAAATAAATAATTTGAATGCTTCACTCCAAGATATTTCAATCCATAAAATTGAAGCTTTTAATTGACAAAGCGTTCACAGATATTTGAAGAATAAAGCAAAATTAAAATATAATGCGAAATATCAATGTGCAAGGTTCTATTTTGCATTCTTGTTTAAATTTTTTTTTCAGAGTCTGTAGTATAGGGAACTTTTATTCGTCAAGATGTAATATGAATAAAAATAATCTAATGTCTAATTGTTTTTGTATATTTTCATATAAATTGTAGGCAATAACGAGAAATTACTGCATTACTTGTGTAATTTATTTATTTATTTATTTATAGCGCAAGTAATTTGAGATTTACGTGTCTTATATTTTTGCAAAGTTGGACGATAATAAAATCAACATTTCAATTCACTATTAAGTTCGAACGCCTCCTCCGTCGACAGATGTTTTGAAAGTCGAACCGGTTGAAAAATTTGAAGCACCCAAACCCGCTTAACATTATATTCTTTCTGCAGAAATGTTTAGCTGAATTAATCGATGTCGATACGAGTTCGAGTGAGAAGTAAAAAATTCTAATTTCTGTAATATCAGAATATTTGGAACTTAAAATTGAAACCTACATCATTTTGATTATTCGGACATGAACATCTCGATTTTTTTTTCCATAAAATCAAAAATTCCCCTATGAAGAATCAAAAATTTAGAATTGACAATTTTTGGCAAAAACTATCTATGTTATTGGAAATGCAATTTTATTGTTAATTTTCAATTTTATTTTTTCCGCACGAACTTTTATTCTAAAGATCTATTTTAATAACATTTCGACAGAGGTAGTTTCAAGATCTTAGGAACCTCGAAGGTTTCCCTAAAAAATTGGTCTATCACGATGCTTCTATTTTCACGGTATCCTCTGCTTAATCCCCGAATCCATTACGAGAGATATTGCCATATAGCTGCGAGTGCCGCCATACAGTCGGAAGTACAGATCTATTCGTGGCCGAACGATCCTTTCTTCCCGAGGAAATACGAGACCGCGGTTCAATCCGGACGAATGGCAATTGGAATGGACACCTGTCGCGATAAAACGAGTACCCGGTGGGTAGAGAAACGATATATCGACAGTCGTAGATAGGCCTGAGGCAAGAGATCTGTGACGCGAGTGATACGTTGTAGAGTACGAATTAAAAAAAAAAAAATTAAAAAAAAAGAAATAAAAAACTTCGATCCATACACCAGTACTCGCTGTTTCACTGGAATTTCGCGACTGTTTTTCATCATGATGGGGAAATTGGACGCCATGAGACTAAGAAAGTTGGTACGGATTCAGATATTTTTACCACTTTTTTTTTTTGTGCTTTCGTTATCGATCGGCCGGATGTCTCATAAATCAGTTTTTTTTTCTTTTTTTTTTTTGTAATGGGTGCTGGATAGTCATTATCGCGGCAAATTGACCCACTGATGAACTTTTCGTCTATGGTTTTTTTTTTTTTTTTTTTTCAAATACACACAGAGATATCTCAAATTTTGTTGCAGTTCACTTACTTATCTGTAACATTAAGCGCTTTATGAATAAAAGTGTATCATAGATGATTTTGACCCTTAGGTATGGCAGGCTATATCTGTCTCGAGATATAGCCTGCTATATCTTTGTCAAACGGATAACTATATTGTAATTAAGTTAGATTTTGGTGAGAAATATATATTGAGTTATTAATATTCGATTTTGAACTTTGGGTCGATTAAAAAATTACGTTCTTAGAGGAGTTTTAATTGTACATCTAAATATAAATAAAAATTAAACCTTGTTGAGAAAATATTGTGGTCGATCGATTTTACAAATTTATAATAAAATTTGGCACACACGTAAAGTATTTGCCCCGCTTTGGCTGTTGTGATTTTTAACAAAATCTGTGCAGGCATTTAAATTTTACATTATTTGATACTTAATTTGGTGAGAATCGAACAGAGAATTCATATTTCAGAATATTTTCCATTTTTTTTTCTTCATAGAAGAAAAAAAAATGGAAAATTCCTGTATGAGGAAGCCAAACGTGTCTCATTGGTACACATTTTATAAAAATCGATTGAAGAATTTTAATTTTATGGAATTTTTAAGATTTTGAAAAATCTCTGTAAGAATTCTAACTCGAACAAATATCCAGCTATCGGGCTGAAACGTGGAACAAAACTTCATCGAGGTGGTGCGACGTTTGGTATTGAATTTGGGCGAAATCGATTAAACTAGTTCAAATTTTATAGAAATTCGGATTTTCGTAATTTTTTGATAAATGCTATACGAGAACTGAATAAGCAACCGATCTAAAATTTTCGATAATTCTTAAAAAGAGCGTTTCAATATTTGATACTAAATTTGGGCAACATCGATAAAACAGTTAAGATTTTACAGAAATTTGCATTTTCGTCATTTTTTTTTTCCAAAACATTTCCAAAGTCGAAACATGGACGTACGAACCTTGCTTCATAATTTTTTTTCATCCGCCATCCACAAAGCTTCCTCATAGACGAAGCCAAATTAAAATCATAGAACAGAGTTTGTGACAGGCAAAAAAAAATGAAGAAGCAATGTGCAAGGTTCGACTTTGCACCATTTTTGAACTGAAACTTTAATTTCACTAGTATTTTTTTCTATCAGTTATTTTTAAATTTCATAAATATATCGATATGTTAAGCTTATCGAGCAATTCGTCAGTAAAATTAACGTTGCGGCTATCGTAATCCACTTGTCCGTGTGAGCTATGACTCCTGGATTCCCAAGGATTTTGACAATCCCCAAAGCATAATACAACGATAAAGAAACCGTGAATTTATAATTGGTGTTTAATCGTTATAAACGAGATGCGATTTAGTTGCAATCTAATATTTGGGATTACGTCAGACTTAAACGCCGACTATCGATATCGCTAATTGACTTGCCAATATACCGAATAATTCGTACAACCCCATATATATCATTTCTTTCCAGAAGAGATTAAAATGTTGCAAAAATACATTTCGTAATCAAAAGTCGTTTTTTTTTTTTTCTTCCCGACACAAACGATGTCATGTAAAATTTGATTGATCGACTCATCACTTAAAAAGTCGGACCTTTTTATTCATTGAAACTGATTTTCGTTTATTTCTTATGTGATTTAGTTTCTTATGAAAATTAGAGAAATACATTTTAATTACGTGGAGCACGTCCGATCGACCGGGGTCAAAGTCGGGTCGATTTGGTCGTTGACTTCGATACAAATAATTTGGATGATTTTTTATTAACGTCATTGGTAAAAAATTGTCGGTGACGCCACTGTTATCATCCCGTCAGGGCCAAAAAATGATTAAAACGTATTATATGATCAATAATCTTTATAGTTACTATCTAAAGTAGCCTCGACATGAAAAGAACATGTGTAAATTAGGATATTTTTCACGATTTCTTAAGACTTCAAATCGTCGAGTGTGCTTGCTTGATTAATTCTTAATGAATTAAGCAGAATCGACAAAAAAGGGGGATTCTAGTATTTCAGATGTTTCTCTATAGGAAAGATGATAATGTAGAAATATAGACGCGAATTGTCAATTGCCAAAATTCCATCAATCAACAACAAAACGGTCGCACGATTGAGCGTAACTAAAATTGTTACAATCATATCAAAACTTTTTTTATTTTATTTTTTTACCCAGAAGGCAAAGCTCATTTGTACTTTTACTCGAGCAGAAACTTAATCAGGTTGGAATTCGGACCAAATCGGTCTTTGCTAGCACGCTCGCACATCCATCTAGGCATTTTTATCTGAACCACTTTTTTCGACGTTTTGGAACCATTTGGAATGTCCTTACAAAAGCCTTTATCGAAGGAAGCTTTATCACGAAAACAAAGCTTCCTCTGTGAGAAAGCAAAAAGAAATAAACGAGAAAAGAAATTAGCACCGAAACCGATACGTCAAGCGTTCATTCGATAACGTTATAATTCTATACTAACGACTATTTTAGTAAAAATGTACAAATGTAAACGAAATCTTCTTCATTTATTTAAGATGCAAGTCATCATATTAAAAGCTGATATACGAGGCCTATCAGGGGTTCCCCACTTTTCTCATCCCCATCAATATGTCTCTTTGGAAAAAAAAAAAAAACAAATATCTCGAAGACGAAAAAATCGTGGTCGGTTCAATGAATGGCTAACGTAGATATACATATATAGTATACGATATAGAGAGTAAATAATATCGTGACGCACTTGCCAGAGCACTCCATATATCGCGCCCTTTTACAGGGCAATGTCTTCGTCACGTGTAACAGAGAGCATGTAGTACGTTTGCAACTATGTATAGTATATAGTGCGACATGGCGCCTACCTTTTTTTTTTCCCTCCAACGATACGCGATAAGCAAGAGATGATAACGCGTTACAGTCCCCCGACTAATAAATGGTGGGACTTTGCACTCTTGGACCACATTCAGTGACACTACTCGTATGTCATAGGAAATCTCATTGCCAGTATTTTCGTTGAGGGTCGATCGATCGATCGCATATACATCGTTGTCGTCGTCGTCAGTCTTGTCATTGCTCACAGACTTTGACAGAAGTTGAAAAACGTATTTGATAGAGCGCGCACGACAAGAAGCAATTGCGAAAAAATAGCTGTTTCCGTTGCTATGGCTTCCATCAAGGTGAAATTCTTTGTGGGATCGATACGGTGATTGCAGTGATTTCCATATAGTCCGTACATATAGATTACCAATTTGGAGACTTTTTTTTTTTTTTTTAATTCAAATTTAAATATAGAATTTTGATTCATTGTTGATTGAGAAAAGGGGTGAAAAGGACAGAGAGCGTGAAAAATGTTAGACAGACAGGTGATGTTGGTGTTAAGGACGAGGCAGGATCGAACGGAAAGGCGATTAAGACACAAAAAGGAAGCTAATCCACCACCGATGGAACCACCACCTCAACTCTTAAACAACAATTGCCTCTACGCTGACTTGAATATCAATCTCAGCCAGAATTACGAGCAGGAGATATCGAAGAGGCCGCGAAAGAAGGTAGAAACGTGAAGCATATCTTTTTTTAAAAAATCATAAATGAGCTCGCAATCGTCAAGTTTGCAAACTAAAATTGCGAAGTTTAATTAAATAAAATAGAATGATTATTTTGGTGTAAGCTGAGTTATTTTTCTGTAAATTCATTTGCAGTAAGAATCACTTGAGCAGTACAAACTAAAATTTGGCACGCAAGTACAATACTAAAAAATGCTTTTGAAAATTTAGAATTTGTGTATCTTGTTGGGATTTTAAGTAAAATGTAGGTAAAAGGAATACAAAATTCACACTCTTTTGTGTCTACAATTCTGATATTTATAGGGTTATTTAGAAAACTCGGTATATCGTCAATGGACAGAACATTCCATCTTATCAGGCTTACTCTTCGTGCATCACAGTAGAAAAAGAAATTGCAAGTAAAGAGGCTAAGTAATAACAAGGGAGAAAGGGAGCTTCAGCCTCGGTGAAACCTCCCCGCGGTAGTCCCATGAATACTTGAGGCCATTAACAGACAGGACGTCGTACAAGTTCGCTTACCCTCTTTTCAGTGCGTGCGAGTCTCGTCTCATTCACACAATACCCTCTGAGATTCACGAGAGTTGCGTGTTCAATGACCTTACGCAGTACGCGCACGCAACGATCCACCAGCAAACACGAAAGTATTTCTCAATGTCAGTAAAAGGCAAATCGCTTTTACAGACAAAATTTTTAGCTCAGAATTTACAAAAGCTTGAGTGTTTACTGGAATTGAAAAAAAAAAAAAAAATTAAAATTCCTATGAAATTGAAACCACTCAATCGATTTTCGTAAAATCCAACACCAATCATGATTCAATATTACTCCAATATCTTTCTTTATTAATTTTCCTTTTATGGTATTGTTTAATTAATTTTTATGTAAAATTAATTTTTTGTTTTTAACTACAGGTTTCTCTAGTTTCTGACGAATATCGTAGGATATTCTACGAAAAAGATATGAGCACAGAATTATTTGTGGGATAAATAAATAAATAGAGTGAGATCGAAAATAATGGGATTATCCCAACTCCGATCTGCATAATAGTTATAAAATCTTGAGAAGTATACTCCGGAAGACAATTTTTTTATACTCGTAATTTTTTTTCTTGCTATTTATATCGTCAGTTTTGCTCTCTTGAGTCCTTACTGATAAGCAACTGAAAAAAAAAAAATGATATCTAATGTCGTATGCTGTACTTGAAAGGGTTAAGAACCTCAAATTAGTATATTTTGACTAAATGTCCGTATTACGCGTGGAGTTTCAAGAACACTTGGGATTGCGTACGTAAAATATAAATATTGCTCAATATTTATCAATTTAATATCAAGTCAAACTATATCATTGTGTATATATATATATATATAGGGTTACGCGTTGACGCGGAAGAGAAATGACGACAACTGAGACCCGCGAGAGCAGCTTCTATACTTAATAGCGGATTAAATTTCATCATCGTAAGGCATAACGACGACGCTCCGTTACCCAACATCTCGTTTGACGCGGTTTTACTATTATTTTCTCACGCACAATATGTCACTTTATTTCCATTTCCAATATGAAGATACACTTGGCGATCAGTTTTGCGATAATCTCGTTCGGTACGGCGCGCCTCGGTATCCTCAATTGTTAATTAATCACACAACACCGAAGACCTGCTTATCGACTGAATCGCGAGTGACGATGGGAAAAAGATACGATCGGTAATATTTTATTAATCGTTTCCTATGGTCATTCTTAACTCACCGGTAGCCGTCTTAAGACAAACTGGAAATAAATCCAGTTGTCATGATAAAACGATTTTGAGATACATTTTAGCGAATCTGTCAGACATCACTCACTCAAAAATCAAATTTTTATTTACATTTCGGCATATCCGAGTATGTCACAATTTCTTTCTCATTTTTCTTTATCATCATGTACGGAGCTTTATTTTCATAAATTTCTATTCTTAAATTATATTTTAATTGTGTTTCGTTTTTGAAACTGCGAGGATTAAGCACAGGCTCAAAAGTAATGTTCTTGCAAATTTAACAAAAAAATGTTAGAGCGTTAAAATTTTGAAGAAATTGATGAATCTGTCACATTATTATCCACCAGATACAAGGTCGTGACCATCATTTTCTTCCTGTTGGAATGTTGTAGGGCATTATAAAAATGTCCTCCAGAGATTCTTCAGATTTTTTTTTCGAAAATTTATGTTTTCATAATTGAGCGAAAATTTGAGTTGATCAAAAACTACGTGGACGATTTTTCTGAATTTTTACAAAGCTTTCTCTATGAGAAAGCCAAAATCGATAAGCATCCTTCCTCATAGAGGTAGTTTTATAAAAAAAAGGCTCCACTTGGCATTCTTTTTTAGGGGGCGTCAATAAATCTGTGCTTCTCTGAGTCCGATATGATGACAGATATTTCTTTTACGTTCTGTCTTATCATGGTCGTTCAAGCATATATATTTACGAAGCATCCAAGGGCATAGGATCTATGCTCGTTGATTTCGGCACCACACCCTAACGCAGATGATTCTGCCTTTGATGATATGCATGGGTGACATACAATGAACTATATATATATATATAGCGATATCAATGGCTGGCATATTGTCAATGGCATTCGAGATGTGTTGGAAAGAAAAAGACGGGAGTATGGCAATAACACATGACTGCAATGTGTGGGATTGTTCAAAACTCTCAAGTTGAATTCTTCGCTCGATGACTTCGTTACGCTCGGTGAGCGCTCATAATGAAATAATATACGTAAATGTACGACTTATACTTGAGTAAAATAATATATGAGTACATAAATATAAATTCTTTGAATTGATTTATCACCAAAAATGGGCAATTATTTGTTTTAATTATATAATTTCAGGCGAAAAAAAAAAAGTTTCAAAACTTTTTGCCCATTCGTTATGCATCGACGTTGATGTGATTAATTATCAACTTTGCAGCGTGAACAAATAAACTCTCGAGCCGATATAAAAAAAAAATTGTGGCGTAATCCATCTCTCGTATTTTCTTGTATTCCATCGCGAGAATTGTATAAATCATTTGCAGTGCTTTGTCACCACTCATCGATCTCATACATCCTACGTCTGTCACAGGGCATCTTTTTTTTTTTTTTTTTTCAATTAACATTCAGAAAATAAATGCTATTCAGTGTATCATCACGAAACAGAGAAGATTTATCGAACGTCATTGATTATTCGTCTGAATCCTTATAGATTATGCACTCAATATCGAGTATAACGTAGAAAATATCCTAGTCAGGCAATGGAGAACGAGTGAATAAATAACAATTGACCAGCAATTAAGTAGACCAAGATAAAAATAAAATACATCGTAGCTTACTATTAAAAAATTCTCGAATTCTTGGACTTTCAATGACCTCAAATTCTAAAATGCTTTTAATTGCATAATGAGATAAAATTTACTTGAGTCGTCCTCGAATCAATTTTGATGATGTAAATGGACGTAAAGCAGTAATGAAAACGGTGGTTGAAGTGGCACCGGAATTGCAGCCCCCGGCGAGAAACCTGTAGTTAAAAAAAAAAATGTATTTGACATAAAAATTAAGTAAACAATGCCATGAAAGTAAAATTAATAAAGAAAGAAATCGGACTAATATTCAACCATGATTGGCGTTGGATTTGACGAAAATCGTTTGAGTGATTTCAATTTCATTGCTATATCAATTTTTTTTTTTTTCAATTCCAGTAAACTGAGCATTCGAAAGTATAATGGGATGGTCTTAAAACTTTGTAATAGCAATTTGCCTAGTTAGGGTTTTGGGGGCGGGGGTGGCTAAGCCCCCTCTCCCCCCATCTATGACAAAAATTATTTAAATCTATTTATAAATTTAATTTCGTTCGGTATTTCGTAGCCAGTGTGTCGATTTGTCGATATTTTAATTTGTCTAGAGCTTCATAGAAAATTTCTAACACTTCAAGAATCTTATTTTTCCACTTTAAGCGTAAAATGGACGATGAAAATAGCCGATGTGGGATATTAAGTGACGCCCCGATATACCACCAAGATCCAATCTAATACAGACTCAGATAAAAAGTCATTCTTCATCTCCTTGCGGCGGCTAGCTGTCGATGATAATTGTGGTAATGTCAGGTTACACCTTGACAGGAGAAACGCCCCGATATCCCATCCGCTTGTTAACTTCCACCTATAACGTATCGCCAATGCTACAAGAATCTAATTTTTTTTTTTTTTTTTTTTTTTCGAATTTAAAGTAAGTGAAAAACCTGTAGTGTTATGTGTTGATTTATTCGAGCGTATTATACGCTCGAATAATGGCGACTGGCAGCTAATCCAGTTGGATATATACTCGATGAAGCCAACCCGCAGGATGCAAAAATTATAATCGAGTCGAACCTACGCAGCCTGCACCTTCGAGTCCGTATTACATAAGTTTTCAGCATAGATATTGCTGCCATTCTCCGATTATGCGACGGCAGTGTGTCTATATGTTCTCCCCTGATACACCTCCTGTAGCAGCCCTTCTATATATGGCGACTTATGTAAACATTGTAATTACAGACCGTACGTTTGACACAAATTTAATACCTAACATAGCTTTGATGATTGACGTTTTAGCTCTCGTGCCTCTCGGGTATTAAATCTTTCTATAATAAGATTACATCAAATGTTTTCCTCAGATCGAGGATCCGATGGAAAATCACAATATCTTCACGCATGCAGACTCAGTTTAAACCCTCAAGTACCGGAGCACTTTTTCGCTGGCAACAAACAGATTTTACATTTTTTTACGTCCTCAGAGAGAAAATTTTACAAGAAATAATTGTGTTGAATAAATTATGGCTTTACCAATTTTTACGACAAAATTAAAAGCTACATCCATACCGTAAAGGCTTATCTCGAGTTTAACCAAAAGTTGTTTGGGAACTTTTGACCTACTGGATCTCTTTCAAAAGCGATCAGCGTACAGATTTTTTTTTAAATTCAATTATCAAATCAAGTTAAATTCTTAGTCTTATTAGAATGATTAGATCATGTGGAGTGATAAGCTTCAATATTTGCTGAGCAATGATTGCGTTCAATGATCAGTACACAAAGCAGTCTAACGTAAGAGGCTTTATTAATCGCCGAGAGTGGGACAATTAAGATTAGCAACAAAATAAAACGGGTCTCTCATTTTTCAAAATTAATAATGTACTATCCTAGCACTGAAAGCTTATCAACGACTCTCATCCCTCGGCAATGTTTAATTACCAGTTATATATAGCAATTAGAGAACTTCATTGCTAAATCGTTAAGTGCTACTGGATATTATCGAGAAAATTATTCGATGTGTCATAACGCATTTAGATTAGTATTATATAAATGAACGTGTGTTTTATCCGCAATGGTTATTAGCCGGATTCTAAAAGCCTTGAAACAAAGTTGTCAATTACATTCATCTGTGTTGCTATATAGTGCCAGGTGCGTAAGTGTTGCTGTTACATTACAATCTAAGATTTGTCATTATTCATCTCATATTTATTTGAATTCCAAGAATCTGCGTAACGCCTCTCCGCCAAATGATTTGCTATTTATCGTAAAGCCTGCAAAAGCTACGTCATTTCTGCGATTGTATTGAATTGACAATTCAATTTTTCAAGAGAAATCACTATTTGTGTATTCTAATAGTTTGATTAGAATTATTAATTAAATTAGTTTGATTAAAAACTATTAATTAAATGCCGCAAAAATCAAATTAACGGACCATTATACTTGCTTTTAATCGTATATTTTTAATGTTTACGACATTTGTAAACGAATTCACGTGGCATTTTTTTTTTTGTCAAGTGTTCATACATTTTCGTACCAATATTGTAGGATTAAATCGTAGGGTATAGTAATTATGCACTGGACATAAATTATATGTAATGTGCCATTGAACACACATACAAGGCAAAACTCGTCAAGACCGCCACCCCAATTTTTCATGTCAACAAAACGTCCTCAAATTTATTCACGATGTTGGTCTGGTTGAAGAAAAAAACGTAGGAATTTTTTCAGATTTTTTATTGCATATTCTAACTATTAAAAATTTCTGAAAATAATCATTGTTTATTTTTTAACGTCAATAGTACAGCTCACACAAAAAGATCATAACAACATTAAATTTTCGATTTTCAGCGTACTTTCCAACAATATTTTTTGAACAATTCTCCGATTTTATTTTATGCTATTTTTCAAATAAATAAAGTTGCCTCTTTTTTCCCTCCGAAACGGCATTTCCGATTTAGCTGAAATTTTCACATTTTGTTCATTGAAATATCTAGAATCTTAGAAGAAATTAGCGAGATGGGCGGCAATTTCGTCCCAGAGTTTACACAAAAATAAACAATGAATGTTTTCAGCGATTTTCAATAGCTGGAATATGCAATAAAAAAATCTGTAAAAATTCTTACGTTTATTCTTCAACACGTTGCAACATTTTGGGGTTTATTACTCCTCTTCCACCCTTTATACGTATTTTTGTCCAGGGAAGCCACCCTGGGCTTCGCCACTGGACCCCACCGAATCTAGCGACGATCCAAAATCTCAAAATTGAAAATTAACGAATGCCTAATGTCGAATGTGTATTTATTCGAACAATAATTTCCTCAATGAGAAAATAAATAAAAAAATTAGCTAGCTTCAAAACTCTGTTGAAAAACCGCGAAAATCATTATCGCTTATATTCTCAACTGGTAATTTCTTAACCTTTACTAACAGTTTTCCGTACTTACAAAGTGGAAAACTCGGGGTCACCGGCTTGGCTATGCGATACCGTAGGCGAAAATTTACGTAATTGCACCTGGTTGCATAGACCGAGTGCACATACTGTGTATACACATTTAACATACGAAGACGACGACGACACGGCGCTTGTTGTTACAAGGTTGTTCGTTCGCATCGTTTACGTAAAAGACATGATTCTTGCGTGGTTAAATTATTTGCGAACCAGGCGCTATTCATTTCTATTAGTTGTCTTGAATAAAACCTCAAATCCACGTAAATATGGTTATCAATCGAGAAAAATTAGTGCAATTCTCGCCATCGCTACAGGCCTGCTTCGATCACTGAAGGGATATTTCTTTGAAAGCTTCAGCTGATCTGCTATATATTCCGCCATTTATCTCTCATAAATCACTTGCCGTGAGTCTGCAATTACAAGACGAGCAAAAGAGGTGTAATGCGTGAAGCACTATCGCAATATAATCGATAGAGAGGTGTAACGAAGTTGAGCATCAAGTTTTTTCCTGAGCCTGAATGGATGCCTTCGTATCGACGGAGTTGAGAATTTATGGGGAGACCACGTAGGATTGAAAAGAAAAAAACGAGACAAAATTACTTATAAATTTAACCCAGAATATATCAAGTAAAGTAATTTTTTAAATACTTGCCATCGATAAATATAATGTACTAGTCAGAAGTAAAAAATTGTCGAGAATCTATACTGACTTCTTTTTTTTTTAGAATTCTCAGTTAATATACTATAATTGGACCTCATTCTTGTGAAAGAAAGCAAGCAAAAGAAGTTGAAATAACGCTGCAAATTAGAACTTTGCTTCCTTATTTATTGTACCGTTGTACAAAGCTATTAGAAACCATGTTCGTCGATTTAGATATAAGTTTATACAAACGTAAAGTAATCTCTGATTAAAAGTTTACGATAGCATAGATATGTATGAATTTCTTAGCGATATTCCACCAGTGAGTGCTCCACTTATGTTTTACATTTCAGCTCCAGATGCATATGGCCGCACTCGAGTTAAAAGACTTAATGAAACGCCTATAAAAAAAAACATCGTACTCTAATAACATTTTATTTTCTAAACCACTTTTCTCGACGTTTTCTTTTTTTTTTCTCGACGTCTTCATTTCTTTTTTTTTTCATGAAACAAAAATTCCTCCAGAATGAAGCAAAGCTCACGAAACTTTTTTTGTCAAGAAGGCTTAAAAAAAAAAAGTGACCAGTCCTTTTGCCACCAAGCAATAAAGGGCTTTATCGGCAAGGAAGAAGGAGAAAACAGTGTCTGTGTAGTCGGAATTGTCGAAGGTGGAGATGGAAGTGTGAGAGAAGGAGTGGAGTGTCGAACGTTGGAAAGGGTAAATTGACTTCATGTAAGAAAGTCTAAAGAACGAATCTCGAAGGCGTTCGTCGCGAGGAGTCGCGAGGCGTGACGAAGAGGTTCCTCGGTGGGGTGTAGTTACACCCCACCCTCGTTACGCGCGCTCGTCTCAGTGCTCGCAGTATTTTATTATTATTTACCACATCCAAAGTGATTTCAACTGGATGTATATACGGTGGGACGTGTGAGGATCCAGCTCCATTCGATCCACGTTAGACACTGTGCTGTGAATCTAAGATACGTGGTGGCGGTGGTGGTGGTGATGGTGGGGCGCCCACACTTAGAGGAATACCGCGCGAAGCTCTCCGCTCGCACGTTTCCCTCTACTCGCTGCACCTTCGTTGCAACATTTTTATGCATTAACATTTAGTACATCGTCGGATCCGCGTTGTGCTTGCAACGCCCCGAATGCTTGTAACCCGGTGCGGCGATATAATAAATATAAGAAAATTTCTTACGTAAAGAGAAAGAGAGAGAGATAGAGAAAGAGAGAGACAGAGAGAGAGAGAGAGAAAAAAAATAAGAACAACGTGGAAATAATTGAGCGATAAAAGAAAAGTTGTTTGCCTATATAAATAGTGAAGGACAGAAGCAATCGTCGAGCTTCCCATCGATCGCCTGATTCAGCGCACTTGCGCTATACTCACTCGAATTTCCACGTGGTAACCTTTCAACTGACACGTTGTATTGGGAATAACTTCGGAAGACATATTTCCACAAATTTTTATTATACGGAAGACAATGTTATATATATTTTTAGATGCTTTAAGGAGGTTTGATATACAAGCATTTTTTTCCTGTTTTTGACTTTGGTGAAATTGTCATTGTAGTTTGATGTGAATTACGTTCCACCTTAAATAAATATCTATGGCTTTTAGTCATCTATGACAATTCGATATTTAAGACTTTATGCATTGAAGGTTTTGAAAAATTGCTGAATTTACATTACACTTGAGGTGACGGATAATAATTGCTACGGTCGTATTATTGACGACACTGAGGCTATAAACAATGTAAAACGTAAGTTTCGTAAATTATTTTTTTTTTATGTTCTGACATGAAAATCTCGAGAAAAAAAAATGTTGCGAATAGAAAGCTTCCTCTATGAAGAAGCGAACAAAAAAAAAGGTATTTTTTTTTTTTTAAGAAATCACTATTGTCTGCCCTTAATTGGAAAGAACGTGAACATTCGATTCTTAACAGCTTATACACATCTAAACAGGTGGATGTGCCGATAACAGCAGTTACCACGTACAGCCTTGAAAAAAATCGCACAAAAGCATGACAGACAGGATTATCAGCCGTTGCAATTAGTCGTCATTCGCAATTTGTTAATGCGCACAAAAGCCTGCAAAGTAGAACCTCGCAAACTGTACCCTCATTATTTTATATCTTTGACGACGCCACAACCATGCGAATGTTGATCAATTGTGGCTGGTTCATAGAGATGAAACTTTTACAAAGATGTAGAATAATGAGCGAGTAATTTGCAAGATTCTTCTAATGAGATAAAAGGGGCGCGTAAATTAGTGAAACTTCATTTTTTTTTTTAACTGGATAAACATACTCGATATTGTGTTTATCAATTTTTGTACTGTTTTTTTTTAACATGAAACTGCATTCTATAACGAAAAAATTGGCCGTGTTATTTATGTAGAAATCATGTTTTTAGGTCAAGTGTTTTTTTTTATGCAAAATTAATATTATCTATAGATTAAGAACGACGCAAAATGAATATGTTGTAAAGATAACAGATACAGTCATTTCACTGATAACAACAATATGACAAATATTGTTAACATTAAAATCGACCTTTGAAACCCACAAAAAAAAAACACAGATTTCAACGGTTTGTTTATTTACAACTCTGTCTTTATAAACAATAAAAGTTTGTTATAATTTTTACATTAAAACATTAAAACGTTTGAAACATTAAAAACGACCCATCATGCTTCAAAGGGTTCAACCACGCATGTACTAATGATCATTAGATCACTTAAGGGATTTGTGAAAAATATTTTGAAAAAATAGAAACAAAATCATTTTTCACGAATTTTAGTTTAATTTAGCCGAGCAAAACAATAAATTTAGCTAAAATAAGGTATATCAAACCTCTTCTAGGACAAACTATTTCGCAACCATTACATTTTCTCCACAACCCTCATTACTCAAGTACATCAATAATTAAAAAAAAATAATAAAAAATTGAAAAAAGTTAGGAAAATTGCTGCAGAGAATCGCACACCATTATCCAGGACATTGACAAGAATGAATTGGACATGACATCGTCAAACATATCGTCTCGAAGAAAATAACATCCCAAGTTTTCAAGATATCGATCGATTGTTTGTTTATCGTTTGCCACGTTGTCCGTATAACAAGTGGGAAAGAGGCTCATCGGGCGATTGTGCCGGAGAGGTGCATTTTACATCGGGACAGCTGCGAGTTGAAACGAGTGGACAGACGGTGAAGACAGCGTTGGATAATCTTCGTATAGTGAAAGAACTGTGGTCGCATCGTCTACCCCGGGGGGAAGTTCCATACTAGGGTTTCCCTTCCGGCTGCTCGTGAAGCCAACTCGCTGCAACACCAAGGCCCTCGTTTTTTACCCTTTTTTTTTTTTTTTTTCCTCTCTTTACCTCTTCTTTCTCCTTCGCTCTTCTTCGTCTCTCTATCTGTCGTTCTTTCTTCGCCGATCTGCCTTCCGTTACGTTTCTACACACGTTGTGCGAACAAGCCCGGGGTAAAGTCAGTCAGACTGGATCATGGAGAGAAACAACGAGAGCCCGAACGAGGACGGCAGTTCACCCGACACCGTGATTGGACGCTCCTCGTCCGAGGAAGACCGGAAGCATCGCGCCAATACAACTGCCGGCAGCACTTCCGGCGAATACGTCACGGGGATCGGCGAGAGTAGCTCGAGTCTTGATACAATTATCGGTACCGCTCTCGGCAATCACGGTAATCCTCTTCATCATACTTCGTCGTCGAACGCTATCGAAGAAATTGGCAAGAAGAAAGGACGTTTCGGTGCGTTGAAAAATACTTTTCGCAAGATCAAAAGAACGAAGAGCAAGAGCATCGACTCGGAGGTGTCGGTTGACCTCGAACACGACGACGACCAGGCGGCGAAAGGTTTTTTTTTCTTACTATTATCGATACAACGCGTAAATTGAGTTTGAGGGCAGATTTTTTTTCTTTCACTGGAGAGGTACTTTGCTGTTTTATGTCACGTGAAAGAGATTTCGTTTTGTCTGTGTTTTTGTGACGTTAATTTTATTCCAATGGAAACTTTGCGATCGTGAAAAATGTTGTTTAAACATGATTTTATTTACTTGATTTTTTTTTTTTTAATTCCGTTTGGTATCCGAAATTAGGGTGAGCAATGAAGAAAATTTTTTTTTTTCTAAGTTCCCAATGAGACAAAAAAAATATTCAAAGACATATTCGCTATTGGAGCCAAACGTTATTTTGTTCATTTATTTCAAAATCGAATAGGGTGAATAGCGTGAAAAAGGTGTCCCTTAATGGTCCTCCGTGATATATATCAGGCATTCTATGTCAATTTAAATAATAAAAATTAAATACCACAGAATTGCTAAAAATCAGATGATATAATTCCACCAGAGACACCAGAATTCAAATTTAAAAATGTTGGATACACTTTTTCAATTATTTATTACATTTCACGAAAATATTAATTTTTTTAAAGCGGTTTACACTATTTACAATTTGAAAACAATGAAAATATGCATTTTTTCCGAAGTCGATCAAAAGTGACAGCTATTTCATTTAAAAAAAAAATAATAAAACTGGCTTTCCCTTTTGATAACAATTCAATAACAAAAAATTTGTTATTGTCTAACATAATGTAAATAAATCAAGTCAGTGCTGATATCTGATATTTTTCACCTTGAACACATGAACTTTTTATTTATTTTGCCATTAATTCCGGTCAAAATAACGTAATTCAATTTCTACAAATGTTCTTTTTATAGGCCTCAAGACATTCATATTTTTATTTTTTAAATTGCAGATAACGCAAACCTCTTTCGAGATATATTTTTTTTTAGTGAAAAGTAATAAAAACGTCAAAGTCCATCTAAACATTTTATTTTAATTTGAAATTTGGTGTCTCCGCTGGAATTATGGGATCTGATTTTTAAAAAACTTCAGGAATTTTTTTTTTAGTGGCTGAACTGAAAAGGAATGCCTCAAATATATAAACACAGATTCATATATTTACATACATGTAAATATACATAATATTTACATATACAGATAAACGCTACCCTTTCAAACGCTGCCCGTCACCGCATAAGCGGCGACACTTGTACCGCAGGGAGGTAACCGATTTAGCGTATATCTGAATGCGATTTTGCCACTTTATTCAAATTTTAAAAATCCGGTGGTGGAAATGGTAGATAAGATGATAGTGAAGATTTGTGCAAAGTTTTAACGAAACATTATCCACCAAAACGTAATGGAAGATCCTCTCCAGACGCAAGTGAAAATAACCAGGATATTATCGACTGAATTTTGCTACATCGATTTTTTAATTAATGACTAATAATCTTCAGCTTCAACGTGGAAGTCATCGCCGACTCGTGAGGAGGAAGTGGCGTCTGGTGGAGGTACGAGCGAATCAGCGACAACGGGGAAAAAGAAGAAGAAGCGAAATTCGCTGGTGCGTAAGCTCAGCCTGAATAAATTCAGGCTGGGCTCGAGCGAGCACCAGCAACCACATCATCATCATCATCAACAGCTTCATCATCAAGAAACGACAAGGCACACGCCCGAAGGTGGTGACAGCAGTCGCTCTCAGAGCCAATCCTCGCAGGAGTCGACGAGTCATACGGACAGCCCGTCGAAGATCGCCGTCAGGAAGGGGTTTTGCGTTCCTGTAACATCGACGGAACAGCAACAGCAGCAGCAGCAGCAAAGCCAACAGCACAATCAACTCTACGAGGAACGTGATTGTGCTGGCGGTGACGAGACTCTGGAAAAGAGGCGATCGACGTCCGATAGGCGTGACGTTTGTCCGTGGGGGTCGGACAGAGAGAAGGGAGCAGCCGGCCACCAGCAATCCACAAGCCGCAGACTCCAAGACGAAGCTATTCAACGACAGCAGAAATCCGAGTCCAAGATACTCGATAAACCTGTGAGCACTGTCACTGTCGTACAACGAAAATCACCCTCGCTTACCATCAGGACCAACTTATCCCACATACAACAAGAACAACAGGACAAAAACCTGCCTGGTGAGCTTCCGAGCCTGAAAAAAAAAAAAAAAAAAACATCAACGTCTTTTTTTTACTAGTGAGGATTTTTTGTTGCGATGAGAAATTCAAAGTGTTTGGACTGATTTTTTTTTTCGGCATATCGAAGGAATTTCGGCAATTTTATTTACTTTTCTTTCGTTTTTGAGGATTTTTTACAAACGTGATCATATATGTTATATCCGGTTTCTTTTTTGTCGTGATTGGGCTACACAAAGTGTTTATACAAAATTAATCACGATGTTGGATTATGGATTTGTCATTTTTCTTTTTTTTGGTTTAAAAAATTATAAAGTTACTTATGATTTTGAGTAAAGTTTTGCTTTCTTTAAAAATATTACAGAGTTAAATAAAATTATAAATTTAATTGGTCGATACTGGGAGTTTCTGTGCATACTTATACTGGTATTGAATGTAAAATTTCAATTTATTATAAAATTCTAACGCCTTTCTCGATATTCACCAAATTTTATACCAAATATCCTTGAACATTATTATATACGTGTCTCTAAAGTATTATCGCATTTTGTAAATTGTCTTAAAAGTCCAATCGGTTAAAAAAGATTTTTAAATTCGAATTTCCATAAAATCCGAAGCCCTTTATCGACTTCATCAAACTTAACACCCACCATCGCTGAATATTATTTCGTTTCTGTAGAAAATTAGAGCAAAACTTGTCGGTGTTGACTGCAGTTAGAGCAAGAACTTTAATTTTTTTGAAAAATTCAAAATCTTGTAAAATCCGAATCTACGTATAAATTCGGCTTAAATTCAATATCAAAGGTCCTTGAACATTCTTTAATTTATGAAGAACTATTTAATTCGATAGCTAAACATTCGTAACTTTCACGTTCTTCACCTACATTTTTCGAAAATTCAAAGTGCCATAGCATTTGATAGTGTTTGTCGATGATAGACGTTTTAAATAATTTTGTAATTAAAAAAAAAAAAAAATTTCATAAAGCTTTCTCTAAGAGAAAGAAAAAATATATCAAATCATTTATTAAATACATATTGATTTCAAAATTGAATTTGATCTTTACAACTCTCTTTCGTATGCTGCAGAATTAATTTTTTTTAAACTCTGTATGTGGTCCAATTTTTTTTTAATTACTAAAATTATGAATTTAATCCACGTTCGATAGCTAATAAAATGCAAGAAAGGTTAATATGAAATGAAACAATGCATGTATAGATGCACGCGATACATAAACTCGAGCCATGTGCTAATTGCATGGATGGATGTATATAATAATGCGCACGTGTAGTAACTATACCTAGAATCACTGTAGAGTACCGCGACGCACATCATCCACTTCTGTGAAAGTAGTTCGTGCTGTAGGATTTCGACTGGAAAATAATAATCGTTTGCCCCCGTTCGTGAACGCTTGACGTGACCTACGAGCTCTGCATAGGTCTGCTTTTACTACTGCATATTACTATACAAGACATACTATACTGTACTACACTATACTATACTATTCCTCCGATGTACGTGCCGGTGAATGTTTCGACCAGTTCCCCTGAGAGTTGGTCAATCCTCTTTTCTTCTTCGTATATCTATCCTATTATTACCGAGAGTGCTTTCATCCTGCCACAATCCCATTTTCTAAATTTATTCATGCACTTTTTTTTTTAGATTTTTTGTTTCAACTTCATTTGGTAATAATCAATGCATCAGTTGTTGGATCTTCTATTTATTCTTCGTGTCAATCGTATAATTAATTTTCTGAATTTATTTATTTTCTTTTGTCGTTTTTCTTTTTTTTTTTAGATTTCTTTTCTCCGACTTCTTTGGTTGATAACCAGCGCTGTTGTTTAATCCTCTGTCCTACCTTGAATTATTTTGAGTGAGCAAAAATTATTCTAGAATTATGTTTGCTCACTCGATTTGATGTTAATTAAAGCGGATTTTGTTGAAAGCTCAAGTAAAAGGATAACCTTCTCATTGACAGAAAGTTCACATGCGCTTGAATACACGCAGACTTTCACTCTCTCAAGAGAACTTCTAAACTTTTACCTTGGTGTTCTTACGAGGCAAGCCTCGATTTTACGTTACTGCATACATTTTCCCGCAATTGCAACTATATAGTACAGCTCAATTACCGTGATAAAGCCCGTAATAAATTTCCTCCTCGTTGCGAAAGAAAATATCAGGTTGTTGCACTTCGCTTCTAATTTCATTCTAGACTCGTCGCTGTCTGACACGATGAACTCTACGTCCCGGGCAAAAGATGACAGTCTCAATCACTCGAGAATTTCCCATCGGCCAACGATCCGTTTAAATTTAATTTATTTCTTTTTTTTCCCCTCGATAATCGACTGAAGAATTGTTTATTTATACTGGGACTTTCAGAAGGCGTATTCCATACGCAGATTATAATAATACTTAGCATCTACATGCGATTTGCAAAAATAATTAATAATATTTTTGCGTCATTCGTACATTTGTTTTAGCGGTGATCTTCTTGAATTGCATGGTAATAAAATAAAATACACATTTAATTTTCTTGTATAAATGTGTATTTTATTACCATGCAACCCATGAAGTTGCAGGTCTAAAAAAAGAGACCCATAAATGATGTTAAAAAGCTCAACAAGACGCACATTTATATAAACTTTTTTTTTCTATTTTTTTTCGAGATTTTCGTTGATTACCTGAATTTCGATTAAATCAGAAATATGTTTATTAAAAAGTTGAGACTTTTTCACATAAGAACATTTTTCTTTGTACATTTTTTTGAGTAATGAATTTTTTTAAATTTATGTGCAGAGCAAGGTTTTCAAATTATCAAAGCTCTGCAGAAATAAAAAATACTATACAAATTGGGATTAAAAATGTACGAAAAAAAATTATAAGACCCAGGACATTATATTCTACTTATCGTCGAGTTTCTAATGCTCTTGATCATATCCTGGAGTTACAATTTTAAAAAAAATGACCCATATCTCAAAGCCATAATCTTCTCATTGTCCAAAATAAATGTCAATATCTTGATTTTTATGTGCCAAACATATTTCTATATAAATGTCAAGAATATTGATTTATCTTATTTCAAACACATGAAAAACAGAAAAAAAAAAAATGAAAAATAAATTTGTCAGTTAACCAGGAGTACTACGAGAAACAGCAGCCAACTCAGGAGACACGGATCCAATGTTCGGTATCGACTCTGCCGTACGCGATATCGAAATGGCAAGATTCGAGTCAAGAGCCACATGAGTCGACGAGAAAGCCAAAACTATCGATAAAAGCGGATTCCGAATCAGCGGCGACATCACCGAAAACGGGGCCGGTTGAGTTGCGTCGTAAATTGTCGCTTCTCGAAGAAAAACGGGCGATCTTTCAGCGTCGAAGATACGAAACTTCGCAGGACTCCTCGGACGATATTTCCTGCGACACCGTTGTAGCCGCTTCTGTCGATTTAACTAGAAAAGACTCGTACGATCCGGAGAACAAGAAGAAACGCGCGAGACAGATAAGTGTTAGGAAGTTTGATACTTTTTCGACTTTCGAAGGGACTTTTGACGAGGATACGGGCGTGGGATATCTCGCCGGTATCGAGGAAGACTACGGCGAGAGTTATCTATCCGACAGAAGACACGCCGACAACGATCAACCCGACGAACTGCAAGACGAGTACGAGGAGGCAAAACGGACGATGCAGAATATTATCGAAAATCCGGAGAAGTCGCGCTCACTCAGTCAAGAAAGTGCGGTGAGACACACTTTTCAAAACACGCATTATCATAAAATTCAGCGATTTCACTAAAAACAAAAGGAACATAAATTATTTGGAGAATAATAACGTATATATTGATGGTGAAAAATATTCGCTGAGACGAACTATTAGCAGCACTCTTTTGGCGCCAATAGAAGGGCTTTTTTTTAAGAGGCTCAATAAATTCCCACTTGTAAGGTCACATAGTGGTGCTCGCCTCTTGAAAATAAATTATACTCGATTTTTGAACGAGTATATGTCATTGATATGGGGTATTCCATGGGGTATCAACAAGGTCTTGAACTCTTGTACTTTTTTATTTCTTTTTTGATCTTTCAGTATGTTGTAGTGTTTACAGTAAAAAATGATGTGCTCAATCGGAGCGCCAGGTTTCGAAGTAACGAACTCCGTTGTATTTAATTAGACAGAAAGTTTGTGTATTGTACATTTTTTTCTGTTAAATTACGAAAGCAACATAAGATTGTGTGAAACTGACACATTTTTATGTGTTAAGTTGTAAGGAGCACAATGACTGTATGGATTTGTCGAATTTACAGAAATAATTCTGTTAAATCAGAAGTGACACAATAATTATGTAAAAATACACATTTTTTTATCTCTAAATGACACTGAATTTGTGATAAATTAACACAAACATTCTTTGGACGTTTGGGGACAAAATTGTTCTGTTCACACTACACAATTTTTCATTTGGTTGTTACTGTGTGGCATAAAAAAGAAATCACACAAATCATTACATTCTTTCGAAAATTGATTTGGTACAAATCATTAATGTTTTCTTTGCTACATCGATGATTTTATTTTTTTATTTTTATAGTATATTCTTTGGTGAAAAGCACCATGTTTTCAATTATTCCGAATATTGGCGTGAGACTCAGATTGAAGTAAAAAATTGAAATAAGCAATTTTGAAAATGGCCTCTTTTCCCAATTTTCAAGTCACGACACTGTTTTTTTTAAATTTTTGCCAAAAGCTATATTCGGCCAGAATACAGATAAATGCTCAGGGAGAGTGAGAAAATATAAATTAGAAATTAATTTTTCAGTTACATATAATATTTTTAAATTTCCTTTTTCTATTTAAAAACTCCCAGCTATAAATTCAAATTTTTTTTGGCAAAAACTATATTTACTTTTTCCTTTGTACAAAATACTGTGAACATAAAAAAAAATTAATAATTACTTATCACTTGAAATTTTTAAATCTCCTTATTCCTTATATCTACAAAAATAAATTAAATTCCAATTATTCTTTTATTGCATTTACGTTACACAAAAGAACAATTGAAGAAAAAAATTGGATATAGGTAGTAAGACATTTTTTTAAATGTAAATAAACCTGAAAATATGACATATAACTAAACAATTACTTGACAATTGACGTTTTCTCACCCTGTATTCATTTTTCCCGATTGAAGAATACAAAAAAAAAAAAAAGATGTCTTGCTCAATATCTTTTGGACCGCGTCGGTTTCCGATTATAGAATTGTCCCTTGTCACGAAAATCGATTGCCCCGATTACTAAAATGCTCCCTCCATGTGCGCATATATTCGCCTCCCTCGCACAAAACATACAAAAGCTATACTCGAAAACTTATAAATTCGCAGAGAGTGTACATCCCCTTCACTTCCAATAGCACTCGGCAAAGTTGCATTACACCACTGCCTACATATTGCGCAACGCTTTTTCTAATTCGATAACACTTGGGGCCGCGTTGCTTCGCGGTCGTGGTCGCCGTGTGGTCGTGGTGGTAGCGGGGCAACCTCGCCGTCACTCGATGGGACTTATATAAGTACACCGGTTGTCCTCTCTTCGATATTTATTTTATTTTATTTTTTTTTCCTTTGTACGCGACAACCTTCATCGTCCTACACAGCGAGAATTTTCTTACATTTCTTATTATATTTAAATAACCTTCGTATATTACAACTATCGAGCAACAATTATTAATTATTAGTATTTTAAGGTAATACAACGATAAAAACCTTGTAAATAGCTTCTTCATTTTTTCAGTCCGTCGTTTACAGAGCCTCCTCCTTAAAAATAATCTAAAAATCTGTGCATGCATTTTGTTAAAAATGAATTGTCAAAAATTAACACCCACATACATACGTACAGACATTTTTTTCTAAACCATTTTTCTCCACGTTTTGGACCATTCTAAGTATCCTGAGATGAAAATCTCGAGAAAAAAAAAATTGTCATGAAAACAAAGCTTCCTCTACGAGGAAGAATAATAGTCAAATGGACAAACCTCTGCAGTCAGAGAAATTACAGATTCTCAAATGAGATACACAAAGTTTTGTCAAATTATAATAATGGTGTTTGTTACTTCGAAATCTGGCACTCCAATCTTAGACATAAATTGAATATTGGATAAATCGCTTATTTCGGTATTTTAGACTATTCTGCACTAGTATACCAAAGATAATAATAATAAGAAAAAAGATATTGAAGAAAAATAAAGCTTCTTCTATAAATTAAGAAAAATGGAAAAATCTTAGTAACATTAATAAATGGTAGGGGGAGGGAGAAGTCCTCCCCGTACCAACGAGATTCTCGACTCCTCTCTCATGTCCCTCACAGCCGTACGATCCCCCTTAACTCTGCGATGCAGAGATCGATAGTGTCGCACTTTGCGGTTCTCGTTCGCGGTCTAGCGCAACTCGAGTTTCGGGTTACGCGGCTTTGCCCTCCGACAGCCTTCTTATACGGTGCCTCTCGCAGAGTTTATAGTATTAATGCAGTGTAGAACGGTGCTCGAGAATCCTGTATATGCCAAAATGGGGCTACCGAACTCTCGACGTGTCCCACGATTCATCAGTCGGTTGGTCTTGATCAGCGAGTCAAGAGGCAATGGTTAAGAAACTCTTACAAAGTTCTTCCTTCTTCTTCTTCTTCTCAGCTATCTTTTCGATCGCTGTACTTGCAATGACGATAATCCCGACTGATATTTGCATGGACAAATTCTGTCAACGATGCGAGATTTCGTTCGGAAAATTATCATTTGTATATTTAACGTTGTGTACCTACAAACACGATTACCGAGTTTTTCCACGACTCGTGCAATCGGAAATATTAAAACTTGGTGACAGATTGGTTAAATATATATTTTTTTTTATATGACATTCCATGTTAGTTCAGTTACTCAAAAAAAAAAAGGTTTCTTAAAAAATGTCTAAGAACCGGATGATATAATTCCAACAAACATCAAATTTCAAATTAAAAAAAAAATTGCGGGTGCAGTTTTGAATTATTTCTTTCTTTTCACTAAAACATTTATATCTCGAAAACGGTTTATCCTATTTATAGTATAAAAAAATAATAATATGCTTTTTTTATGTCGTATAAGAAGAATTTTTTTTTTTCATGTCTTCAAGGTGAAAAACATCGGATATTGGCACCGACTTATTTTACTTAAATTATGTTAGACAAAAACTATTTTTTTTTCATGGGGTTTTTATTTGATCAAATGGAAAAGTCATTTTTATTATTTTTTTTACAAGTAAAATGCTGTCCTCTTTAGTAGTGACCCGACGCCAAGTATTTTTAAATATTTTGCAAGTTCGCCAAATTTACACAAAAATTTGTGTTACTATTCAAATTTAACAGGAACATTCGTGGAATACAGAAAAATTCTGTCAAATTAATACAGCTGGGTTTATTACTTGAAAAGCTGCCGCTGTGATTTTGCTCAAAGATTTTCGGTACAAGGACGAAAAAACATTTTCTGACGAGTATCGAACAAAATTTTATTTCGTTCGATACTCGATTTTATACAATTAAACGTATTTTATTATTATATTTAGTTTTATTTTATTATACGGTGAAATAAAAAATTGGCGTAAAAAATTACGGACGCGAAGCGTGGGTAAGACTTCGTTTTACGTACGGAGTGAAATAAAAAAATTTATTCGCAGAAACCAGGATTTTCAAACAGTTAAAACGTTAAAGACGAAATAAATAATTTATTAGTATTAACAAATCGCTTATTTGAACCTCTGAGTTGGCGCTAATAAATATATATTAATAGTTGCTAAATGTATATTCAATGAAACAGTACTTTCATTCTTTTCCAACAAACATTCAAATGACCTAAACATACATTTATTAATTATTTTTTAAAAATCTAAAATCCTATCAAATATATATTGCCACAAAATCATTCTTTATTGCTATCCAACCTTGAATTGATGAAACGTAAAATGAATCATGCCAGAAATATTGCTCAAGTAAGGTTCACTTGACACAACTGTCTTCAACATAACATTTTATTATTATTATTATAATGACAATACTGATATTTGTTTACGGTTACTAAATTCTGTAACACTTAACAAATTTTTATACACAATTGAACAACTGAATATATTGATTTGTAGGAAATAAATTCTTTCCTCAGTGTTGGAAATTTTCCTAGATTAAAAATTTTCCATTAATGGTCTCTAACCCCACAATCATTATACCGATGGCTGCTCATTCTTTACCTGCATATCCTTTTCGTCCCACCGCCCCTCCCCCAATGCGATTATCCACCCCATGGAAATTTCCGTAAGCCCAAATTATTCTGAAACAACCGAGCCCTATTGGCCCATCGTTTACCCCTCAAAATTCCATTAAACAATGCTCTGCGCTCTCATGTTTCAACAGTGTTGTATATATACGTATCGTGGTATGTAGCACCCGAGTCAGTATATCGAGGGTGATGAGCGGGGGTGAAGGCAAAACTCGATTGTGATACTTTTATTATATTCGTTTGTTGGACCCTGTACATCTTTGGTTTCGACGTTACGAGTCATTGCTATTCCGTGCGTCGAGCTAACAAGACGAGCTCCTCCGCTCTCGTTTATTCGGACAGTGACGTGCCGATCGATTACTCAAAGTGCATCGAAATCGGTCAAGAGCGTGGATAAAGAGTCGAGTAAATAATAATTTCAACTCGATATACTCTTAAATCTTCCTTTTTGCAGTCGACCCCAAAAGCAAATAATTAAAAACCCAGTTCGATTAAAAATAATTAAACGCGGTGGTTGGTTTAAAAGAAAAAATTGAATTGAAGTGAAATATGGAGATGCACTTTAAATTTTGGCAGAGCATCGCCTTCCACGACTTCGAGAAGTGGAAAGTGCATCCAAAATCGTGGAAGTGGCTTCGGATTCATAATTCAATCAAAGTAATGATATTTTTTTTTTCATATTTTTATTTACATTTTTTTTTTATTGGTTTTGAACTGATGTTGTCGTGATGAGAATTATCGATGAAATCTTACATTTTTCATGGAGTAATTCTTCGATTTTTATTGACAAAGTTTCTCAGGCAACGTTGAGCAGGTTTAGAGTTAAATGAAACGAAGTTGCGATAAGATAGCGCATACAGCGATGTACTGACTGTGGTATGGAGCCTGAGAGTGTCATGCTTGTATCTTTCCCTGCTCATTGTTTTGGTTTTTTCCCCTATTGAATTATAATGATATGGGAAAATATAATAATAATAATAATAATAATAATAATAACAATAATAATAACGACGCAGATTGATAAAATTGACATCACAGAGATTTTAATTGTTATTTTTATAACTGCAATTTAAAACTAATTGGAGCAAACTCATTTTTATCAATGTTCCAATTACATAAAAAGACTTTGTTTTCTTTTTCCTCAATTAAAATATATTATATTTAAAAAAATCGTGATCATTCTATCCGGCACTCGACTCCTGAATTACGAATCGCTCAATGTACATCGTATGTCGTAATGACAATGATGTTTCTTTGCACGCGTAAGCAAATTTGTGATTAATGTATATTTGTTTTGACTTTTTTGAATTTCGCAGTCGTCGCAGAATAATGCACCAAGCACGGGGATCGGAGAGAAGCGGGAACACCTGTACAAGATTCTCGTGATCGGGGAGCTCGGCGCTGGCAAGACTTCAATAATAAAGCGTTATGTGCATCAATTCTTCTCACAACATTACAGAGCAACGATAGGCGTGGATTTTGCGCTCAAAGTACTAAACTGGGATCCGCACACGATCATCAGACTTCAGTTATGGGATATCGCAGGTCAGTAGACTCCTAGAAAAAAGAAAGCCTGCAAAGGAGAACCTTGCTAATTGCTTCATCATTATTTTTTGCTTTTTAGAAACCTACCTCTATGAGGAAGTATGTTGATCGATTTTGGCTTCCTCATCAGAGGAAGCTTTGTAAAAAGCAAGAAATAATGAGGAAGCAATTTGCAAGGTTCTCCTTTGCAGGCTTTTTTGTTCTTGAAAGACATTTTTTGAAAGAATAAATTCATCATTCATAATCAATAATCGTGAAATTATGTCGAAAATTGCAGCCGGATATTTCAGCATTTACAGAAGTTGAAGTATTTGCCGACATTTAACAGAAAAATAAAAATTGCAATTAAATTAGATTCTACCGATTCTCCTCAAATTTGGTACACATAATATTTTCATGGTAGTCCATTTACGTACAAAATTTCAGCCCGATATCTTATAATTTGCGAATGTTATAGGGTGAAAAAGAGTTTTTCAAAATTTTCAAAATGTTGTAAAATTTTTATGAATGACAGCCCACTTGTGTGCCAAATTTGAAGAAGATACAGCTAAAATTACGACAATTATCGTGCTTACAAAAAAGTCGGCACATACACACACACACACACACATACAGACATTTCGTAAAAATTACTTTTCTCAACGTTTGGAACTATTCTGAGTGTCCTGACATGAAAATCTCGAAAAAAAATGTACACGAAAACAAAGCTTCCTCTATGAGGAAGCAAAAAATATAAAAGTACAAATAAATGAGGAGAAATAGGCGTCAGCAAAAAATGTGACTTGTATTTTTTATTAATGATAAGAATCGCGTGACTAAAGTCAAAAGAATTTATCTGTTATGCTTATACATAGTAAGTACGCCCTTCTGGTTTTAGTCACGCAAAGTGTTATGACGCTGTTTGCGTCGAGACATAAGAGCGCAACGAGATAATCGTACGCGTAGTGAAGTTGTTGACGAAGGGGTTCATCCGTGTTCTGGAAATTAATTATAATCGCGGTTATAAATAATTAATGATAGCTTTTCGTAGACGTAAACAAAATTTGTGACAATAAACGTTTGTTGTTTAAATTTTGTTGTGATATTTACACTATTTTACAAAATTCAATATGATTATCAAGTATTTTTATCTTCACAATATTCAAATATACATGAATAAATAAATCATTTGATTTATTACACGGAATACGTGTTATAAAACATAAAATGTACAGAATAGAGGCCCATTAATGGCACAATAAACATAGCTACCAGAGCAATATAAATAATATTTATACCAGGGACACTCCACTTTTTGTAAATTTTGTAAATTTTGTAAATTTTATAAATTTTATAAATTTTGTAAATTTTGTAAATTTTGTAAATTTTGTAAATTTTGTAAATTTTGTAAATTTTGTAAATTTTGTAAATTTTGTAAATTTTGTAAATTTTGTAAATTTTGTAAATTTTGTAAATTTTGTAAATTTTGTAAATTTTGTAAATTTTGTAAATTTTGTAAATTTTGTAAATTTTGTAAATTTTGTAAATTTTGTAAATTTTGTAAATTTTGTAAATTTTGTAAATTTTGTAAATTTTGTAAATTTTGTAAATTTTGTAAATTTTGTAAATTTTGTAAATTTTGTAAATTTTGTAAATTTTGTAAATTTTGTAAATTTTGTAAATTTTGTAAATTTTGTAAATTTTGTAAATTTTGTAAATTTTGTAAATTTTGTAAATTTTGTAAATTTTGTAAATTTTGTAAATTTTGTAAATTTTGTAAATTTTGTAAATTTTGTAAATTTTGTAAATTTTGTAAATTTTGTAAATTTTGTAAATTTTGTAAATTTTGTAAATTCTTTAGAGTAGTTCTCATGACGTACTTAGAAAAATTTGGCCCTTGAACGGGGTTTTCACACGAAAATCTCGAAAAAAAAATGTTCACAAGAACAAAGCTTCCACTACGAGGAAGCAAAAAGAAAATGAAAAAGATCGATGCTTAACTCCAATGCAATTTATATTTGAGATTAAGCTCGAGAAATGCTCTTATATAAACGATTATCATTTTATATTGGATTAACGCGTCATACGATTTATTCAGCCCTTCTGAGGCTTTTATATCCGGTTACCCTTATACGATGAAAAATGATAATTAATTCATTGAATTCAACTCAGCATATTTTATTGAGAGATCAAACGAGCGGTGAATTAATATGGTTTGTTTTCTCGCGCTATCGACAGGTCAAGAGAGGTTCGGCAACATGACGAGGGTATACTACAAGGAGGCGGTAGGTGCCTTCATAGTGTTCGACGTTACGAGAAGCGCGACCCTCGAGGCGGTGGTCAAGTGGAAGCAGGATCTTGATTCGAAAGTACAACTGCCGGACGGCTCGCCTATACCCTGCGTTCTCCTCGCCAACAAGTGTGATCAACAGAAGGAGGGGCTCGTCAATACACCAGCAAAAATGGACGAGTACTGTAAAGAGAAAAACTTTTCCGGCTGGTTCGAAACATCGGCCAAGGAGAATATAAACATTGAGGAAGCTGCCAGATTTCTCGTCAATAAAGTAAAAACTCTTTTATCGAAAAAAAAAAAAAATACAAATGCTGCAACGTAGAATCATCATTATTTTTCATCTTGCACAAAATCCCCTCTGTGGGAATGTATGTCGATCAATTTTGACTTCCTCATCAAAGGAAGTTTTGTGCAAGGTAAAAAATAATGAGAATGATATGTGCAAGATTCTACTTTGTAGCCTTATTTTCAATTTTTTTTTTTCATTAGTTTTCAATGCCATTATCGATCTGGGCAATTAAATATTTTTATTCACTACACTTATATTTATATAATATAGTGTATTCGTATTGTTCACTACTTTACCGACATTGAGGCAACTTCTCTTCAGCTTTAAATTTCAAATCGATATATAGAGTCTTTGTCGAGTTTTAGGAGTTTAATGAAATGCCTACATTTTTTGAAAAAAATTGCGTCATTTTGAAACCGCTTTGTCGATTCTAGTTAAATGCAGTAGCAACCAACCTTGCTCATACCTACTCTTGCTATGAAAGTTTTAGTTCAATAGCTTAAAATTTGTTCAAGTTACTATAAAAATCAAATTCTAATCAATGGGAAAACCAAATCCAATAAAATTTGCAATAATGAAAGGGCTAGCAGCGTTCTTAACTACAAACGTTTTACTTTCAAAGCCCCTCACACTCGCAGAACTTTTTCTAAACTTGTTTCTAAACCGCTTTTCTGATCATTTCAGACAATTCTAAATATGCTGAAATAACATTTTAGAATTTTTATTTTCGTGAAAAACAAAAATTTATGGCATTTTTACAATTTTGAAATATTTTGACAAAACTGAAATTGGCTTTTTTAATCGAATTTACTAAATTCGAAAATCTATTAACCATTTCCAGATACTCCAGAATGATCAAATAATGAAGGGCAACGGTTCGCAGGAGCAAACGGATGGCGAGAGATTCGCCCTTAACCAATCGCCGACGGGTTCTAAAAAGTCTTGCTCTTGCTGACGAATCGGTAGCAGGGCCTCAGGGCCCCGTTCGCGTCATTGGAAACAATCAAGTATCACAACTGTCATTGAGCCACGAACAGGCCGAATCAAAGATATCGAACGAACGCGAAGAGTACTCCGTACGAAAAGAAAAGCCCGCAAGAGACTGTCACGCGATTCGCATTCTCTCGATACTCCACAATCTAAACGCACCAGCGCGGCCTCATCATTGCGCTGCGTTTAGAACCGCATGTATATACATAAATACTAATAATCAGTGACACAATCGACGTTCACTCCGCGATACGTTCCTCGCGTTTCAAAAATATATATATATGTTTATTCGGACCAAAAGATGAGCAAGGTGAGTGTTCCAGTAAATGTAACGTTAATTAGTAACTTGAAAATTGACAAGTCGTAAAAGGAAAAGCGACAATTGACAAGTGAGGATAAAGGAAATCTACTTCAAATATCATTTTAATGATTATTGCACCAAATAAGCCCGCGGCCTGCATATTATCCTATGCATTTCTCAGATCATTCATCAGATAAAAAACATTTTAGTACAAATGTATTCAAAATACTTTTTGCATCGAATAACAATATATAATAATACGAGAGCACTACAGTTATTAATCTTTTTTTACCGAATAAAAGTACTTCGACAAAATTAATATTACTGTTGGTCTTTTTTTGAAGAATTATTTACATTTAATTCGAATACATTTTCATACGAATATTACGGTGGTCAAATACAGGGTATATTTCTATTTTCTGCCTCTCATCTTAAATTTTGTTGTTTTTACTATTAAAAAATGTATCTGCGTCAAACAACATCAAAGCTATGAAAACTTTTAATTAGCCCTTTGTGAAAAGTATTTAGACTCGATAAAGTAGAAATGAAAGATCGTTTATTGCATTTTACCCAATTAAGCAGTCAAGTTACAAAAAGCGATATTCAAATTTGTGATTCTTAACACAGCAAAACAAAAATGTTGATTTGGGTGATCTCTAAACATTTTTCGATTGGCTTTTTTTTCTCCTCGCAAATACGTCCTTTAATGCTAAAAGCTACAAATTTTAAGACGATGCGACGCAATATGCCTTTTATCGCCACCCTACTTTGACTCATATCGAAGAGCAAAGGGAGAAAAAAGTAGTATTCAACGAAAAGATAGATAGCTTAAAATGTCTCATTATCACAAACTGGAACGCTCGCCTTGCTGTGATAAAATACGCAATGCGTAAAGCAGCGGTGAATCGGCATTCCTCGTCTCAATAATGATCGCTTCGGACGACTTGCGTGAATGTCATCGTGCCGTTACCGCCGTCGCCGGAACTTATGACCCGCGCGAGGTTTTTAATCGCCACACGTAACAGAAGAGCCATTCACCGCAATGCCGCGAGAACGATACCGTTTATCGAGTGACGCGGTCACTGTGTGCCATTTCTCACCGACCTTCTGCAGTCGTGAAGTTCCCAATAGGCCAGCATAATAAAATCACGATAAATCGTGAAAAACGTCCTTGAAGTTCTCTTCGCGAGACTCTTAATCTGGCGCGAATTTGTTCATCCTTTAATACGATAACACCACAACACTAGCTATTATTCAAATAATATATCTAATTTTAATATTTTAAAAATCCACGCATCACAAGCAACATTCCTGCCGTTTCTTCCCGAATATCGTCTTCGTCTTTTTACTATAAATATAATATACTTTTTCAGGCAAGCTTCCACGAGAACGCGAAAGTCAAATAATTGTTGTTGATAACAGAGTTTTATACATGAAAAGAAAGGACTATCTATATAAATTAATGAATTATCTATAATATAGAGAGAGACTTATACGTATATTACATATTATATTAGGCACCTATGTACGACACAATTTAACGTCTGCTGTAAATAACCGAGAAGATTTACAGTCTAAAACGAATGTATGATTTTTTTTTTCTTCACACTATCGTGCTCGTAGTACACGACGAATCATCCAGGCAGTGTAATACCTGTTTTCACTTTTATAAATGTACGATTCCCTGACTATGGCAACTACACCGCTGCGGATCCCATCGCAACCGTGGCATCAGCAAGTGTCCACTCGTTGATGAAACAAATGTGTCTATATTATGAGCTTACATTTTCACATGTATCTAAACTCGAGTCCACATACTTTTCACGGTATACAGCGAGGGATTTTTATTATTTGTATATGTGTAAAAGAAAACGACGTCATTAAATTATATTCGGTTGTTAATAGTGTCTTTTTTTTCATCCTCTCGTCTTACATTCATCGCAATGGACTTATTGTATTTATTAGATAATTATTGTGAAATAAAAGCGGTAACGTTTTTATTTAAACATGAAAAATCGGTATCTCCATCATGGCACCAGAGAATAAGTCGATTTCTTTGAATATAGTGCTTTCCTGTAAATTTGCCTCTTTTGCAGGCACTCAGTTACTTGATGCTCGCCGAGGTATTTTACAACTTGATGCTTCAACTTTTGTGCAAATATAAATAGAAGCCTGCTTCTGTATCTTAAATTCCAAGATAACATAAGCAAATAAACCTGATACATAAAATCTTGAAATTGTTGCACCATCGCATATTCATTCAGGTCTTTCTTTCGAATGCAGTCTCTGCTTCAATTTTGAAATATATAGAAAAATCAATGTTTCAGCGTGAAGAACAACACATAACGATTTTTAAAAAATGCATAATTCGCGAGATACGATTGAGGTGAACGATTGCCTGTTGCACAAAATCGAAGATCCTTATTCTGTCGAACTTGAGTTGAACAAAAGAATATTTTGTCTGTCGTGGGAAAATTTGACTGTTCGTATGGCGGAAAAATCGTCGACATTGGTGGAAAAAGTAGTGAGAAGATTTTCGAAACTTTCCGAGACGAAGGATCATCGATTTATCGAAATTTTGAAGTCAGGTAAGTAAACCGATGATCCATAAACGATCTTAATAATTTACGGTTGAATCGGTTAATTATTTATCATGTGCACTTTGAATTTCTTTTTCATTTTCTTGTCTCCTTGTAAATTACCGGTCAAGCGTCCGGTTACGCCGAGGCTGGCCACATGGTTGCCGTAATGGGGCCGAGGTACTTATAAAGTGTTGTTACCTCCATGGAAATAATTATATATCAGAATATATGCGAATATATTTTAAATAGATTTTTTGTATTTAAAATATATTTATTAAATTTCCCTTCCGGACCCTTCCGAATGGTTCCGCAATTTTTTACATGATTAACCGAACTCTAAGAAGCACTATAAAAAATTGTACACATTTCGAATTATCTAAGATTTTTTTTTTTAATTATCGAACGACACATTTAAAAAAACTGAAAAATCTTTCTTCGAAAATAAAAATGTTTGGCAACCGAGCCGAAATCCATTCCATTTATTCTTTATGGCCTTTTTTCAACAGCAACAAAAAATAGAACATTTTTGTATGCAACACATGATTTTTGAGAATTTTTTCAGATTTCACGTTCAGAATACATTTTATTAACATTGGAAGTGCATTTTTAGCATGTATGTAATATAATTATCTCCATTGGTATGGGACGTTTATAACGCCTTTCGCTAATACAATCAAATCTCCTTGGCGATTTCTTCAAAAAATTCAGTGAATCTATTGCAGCGGCGCTGGGAAAACAACTTTGCTTGATGCATTGGCTAAGCGGATACAACCGAGTTCCGGCAAAATTCGCATTAATGGAGTTGAAATCTCGAGCGGAAACATTACGAGGATTTCTAGTTATGTGCCGCAATTCGATTCTCTGCCTGCTACTTTGACCGCAGAAGAATACATTACTTTTTCGGTAATTCGAGCTTTGTAGTACTTTTACAATTAATAAAATTGGATTTATCTGTGAACTTTCATCATGAATTTACTTGAAAAATTACTATTCTTTATCATATTCCTGGAGTTACAATCTGAACGTCTCGTTTATTTAAAGAATTACCCAATTTTCATTATCTAACATATTTTTTTACATGAAAAAAAAAAATTCTTTTCCCCTTTTACAATATATTCTTTATAACTTATAATCAATTATTAAGATGACAAATTCGCAGATCAGAATTAGTGATTGTTACTCAAAAATTGTATAAGAGGAGGACACGTCAAGTCGGCCACCCCAATTTTTCATGTCAACAAAACGTGCTCACATTTCTTCAGAATGTTGATCTAGTTGAAGACAAAATATTGTAATTTTTTCAGAATTTTTTATTGCACATTCCAGCCATTGAAAATCGCAGAAAATAATCATTGTTTATTTTTTAACGCCAATACTACGGCCCGCAAAAAAAAAATCATAACAGCATCAAATTTTGGATTTTCAGCTTACTTTCCAATAAAATTTTTTGTAAAATTCTTTTTTTTCTCTGCGAGCCGTAGTATTGCCGTTAAAAAATAAACAATGATTATTTTCAGGAATTTTTTAATACCTGGAATATGCAATAAAAAATCTGAAAAAATTCCTACGTTTTTTCTTCAACCAGATCAACATCCTGAACCAATTTGAGGACGTTTTCAGACCTGTTTTGCCTCATATATTTCACGAAGCTAGTAAAAAAGTTCAATAATTCTTTATCAAGTGTGCCCTGAGATTGGAGAGAAGCACGTCAGCTCAAGAGCGAGATGCACTAGCTCATGAGATAATTGTAAATTTGGGTCTCGAGCAGTGCAAAGACACGTTAACTAGTTCTTTATCGGGTGGCGAGAGAAAACGCTTATCCCTCGCAGCCGAGATCGTAACAAAGCCACGAATATTATTTTTGGATGAGCCCACAACAGGTAATAATTACACACGAACTGTGTAGGTATTCATAAATCTTGAGACGATGCTAAAACAATGCACATTGTTTCTTTCATTTTCTTATCATTTTTATTTAACTGTTGTCTCCTCCTCGACAGGTCTCGATACATCAGCGGCCCTTCGAGTCGTGGAATCGTTAATACCGGTTTCCACAAATGGCATAGTAATCTGCTCGATACATCAGCCCAGTATGATGATTTATAATCTCTTCAGTCGAGTGATTTTTCTCAGTGGCGGTCGAACTGCCTTTTCCGGAAGTCGCGATGATGCTCGATTATTTTTCGAAAGGTAATAACGTCAATGAATATTCACTGTTAATTTTAAGTATTCTTGGCCAAATCATTCAGCTTTCAAACGCTGACCCCTCTCAATTCGCTCTCATATTTTTTTATACTATTCTGCATGCTTGAAAAAACACGTTCAATTTTTGTTAGATTTTTTTTACTGAAACTTTTGTTCCCTGTATTTTTTTAATTTAAATTTTGTCCGCATTTAAAATTTTGAAATTTCGTAAAAATTTGAAATTTAAAAATTATAGCTGAAAAATGTTGATATCTAATATAGGATATTTGAAAAAAAATTTTTAGTTTTAAAATTGGGGCAAAAAATTCAAATTTTGAAAATTCATGAAAAAAAAAGTTTCAGCCAAAAAAAAATTAAAAGTGTTTTTTTTCGAGCATATAGAGTAGTATAAAAAATTATGGAGCAAATTGGAAGGGGTCAGGGTTGAACGCTTACAGAGTTGGCCAAGAATACCTCATTTAGTCACTTTATTCTGACTTTCTTACATATTTCTCATAACCAGTCAGATTTAACTAATACACAGTGAAAAATAAATTTAAATTTCAGTCACATTATTTTCAAAAGTACCTTATAATTTCATATACAAATTGTTTCTTATCACAGAGAATGCCTTATACAAGGATACAGGAAATTTTTTATTTTAAAACATTGTGAAAAATGATTTAGCGACTGCTTGACATTTATTCGCTGCTTTTAAAAGGGAGGGTTTTCAGTGTCCAGTCGGTTTCGACGAGGCTGAATATTACCTCAAGTGTTTGTCCATTCGAAATCTCGAAAATTTCGTGCATTCGAATGCGCTATCGTCGCTCGAGTTCGAAGACCACTCCATCAGAATTTGTCGAGCTTACGCGAATTCCGACTTTGCCAAAATTCCTGAACGTCGTGGATCGCCTGGAACGCTGGAAATCGATGCCTCGAAGTGAGTTTTCATCAGTTCGATTGCCAAACGTTATTGTTCTTATTTGAATTGTCTTTTTTTTTTGTTTTCTTAAGACTAAGCAAATTAATAATTCGACACTCGAAACACTATTGAAATAATATATCAATAATTATTTCACAAAGAGTAAAAAGAATATATTCAAAAAAAAAAAATGTAATTAGAGAAAAGAATGAATATTTTGTTCGACTCTAAAATATAAACTAAAACAAACGTTTGATTGTAAATTAAAAGTAATTTCAAAATATATTTTGCATTTCATTGTACTAATCAATAATTATCAGCAATTGAATAATAATAATTATTATGCTGTGTGATTGAAGAAAGGGAGCGCGTTGGATTGTCCAGTTTAATTGGTTACTGTGGAGGCATTATCTCGAGAACCGAAGAACCTTCGTGGATGGCTTAATTGCCTTTCAATATTACGCGGTTCGTTCATAACAAAGTGAAGCTGTTCTCTTCCGATCGATCGGATCTGACCTCTTATCTCGAGAGCACAATTAAATAACTTTTTTTTATTATTCCTCTTCTTCTTCTTCTTCTTCTTCTTTTTGTCAGATATCCATTGTTTTGATAAATATATTCTTCACGGGTATCGATACGCACAAGCAGCGTGGCGTACAAGATGTGATGGGCGTTTTGTATATGGCGAGCTCAGAGACAATATTCTCGACTGCTTACACACCGCTCTATGAAATACAACGCGAAATACCGCTCTATCAACGTGAAGTCTCGATGTATGGTCCTTCGGCTTATTACCTTGCCGTTGCTGTCAATTGGGTACGCTTTAGCATTATTTCACATATCCTTTACGCAATTTATTGGCGGCCTTAGAAAAATCATGTTTTTCCAGCTCGATTAGATTAATCTATTTATAATTGCACATATCGAACGCTCGAGAAATCCCGATGGATTATTTAATCAGAATCAAAGTAATGTATGAGAAAGGAATATTAAAAAATTAAACGCGCTAATTGTAGCTTAATTTGTCGAACCTTGTGAAACTGCAACCAAACTTGGACAGTCTTTTTAGGTACTTTCCACATTGCACAGAAATTTTTAGAAAATATCATAGAAATATTGCAATATTGCAAGGATATTTTTAAATCTAGGAGGAAAAATACGTCAAGTCTTATCAATTTATTCAGGATGTTGGTTTGGTTGAAGAAAAAACGTAGGAATTTTTTCAATTTTTTTTTTATTGCATATTCCAGCTATTAAAAATTTCTGAAAATAATAATTCTTTATTTTTTAAGATCAATACTACGGCTCGCACAAAAAAAAATCATAAGAATATCAAATTTTGCATTTTCAGCGTACTTTCCAACAACATTTTTTGTCAAATTCTCCGATTTTATTTTACGCTATTTTTCAATTTAAAAAAGTTGCCACTTTTTTTCCCTCCGAAACGACAATTCCGATTTTTGAGCAGATATCAATTTTCATGCAGCGAAATATTTTTAGAAGGCTAAAAATTGAATTATTAACGAACAATGTATTTTTATCAAACTGCTTGTGATTTGACAGTAAGTCGAATATATTGTGAGAAACATTTAGCAAAAATAAGAGATAATGTAATTTTTTTTACCTAAAGTCACTGTAGCATCTCTTTAAACAGTCTCGGAGGTTTTTAAAAAATATTATTTGTAAACATTTTTTTCGGATTGTTACATCAGATTTTCAAAAATCAATTTCGATGTCTATATTTTTTTTTTTAAATCAGAATTTGATTATTTTTATCATTAACGTTATAAGTAGAAAAAAATGACTTCTTTAGCGTTTTTATGAAATTAGGTATTGAGAAGGGATTATATAATCGATAGGTGAACCAGTCATGTCAAACGTTATATGTATAATTAGATTGAGAAACGTGCTTATAATTAGCCCTCGTGCACCGGTGCAGCCAATCTCTCCTGGAACTGTAAATAAATTATAATGCCATATAGAAATTTCACATCTGTTTACAGGTACCCAAGGCTGCTGTTAAAGCGTTAATAATCTCAATCATGCTGTTCTCACTTCTCGGCACGCGAACCACGTTTTTTTCCACTTTCATGCAATTCTTTGCATGCACTGTGTCCAGTGGAATATGTGGTTCCGCTTACGGTAGCATGATAGCTTCTTTTATAGCGGATAATGAAATAGCTACTGCGGTTATGGTTCCCCTTGACCTTGTCGCTATGCTAATGGCAGGCGTTTATTACAGCTTGAGGTAACCCGAAATTTATTGATGTCTTCTAAATTATTAACACCACTTGTTTGACTTTTATTATTGATTTTTAAATCGACTAATCTTATAAAGGATGCGTCGAAAATGAGCTTTAAAAAGAATATTTTTCCGCTCCTACTACTCAAAAATTTCGTTTCCGACTAGGGATGTGCAAATATTCAAAATTTCAAATGTGCAAATATTGTGCAAATATTGCAAATATTCAAAAGCAGGCTTTTAGCGCAATTATAAATTATTCAGTAAAATAATATTAAGAACTTAAACGATGTATTTTTAAGTCGGAAAACTAATGCTTGGAGTAGTGATAGCAAACATTTTTATAACAAGTTTATTTTCCACGCATCTAAAATAATAAGCTCATCGATGAATCGATATGATTTCTCATCGACTCTTCGGAAAATGAGTTTCATCATTTTTCTAAATCCCCCTAACGAGCAAAATCAAATTCTCCAATATTTATGAAAATCTAACTACAATCGAAATAAAATTCTCGTTTGTCAGAACACTGAAGTGGTATACAGTGATCTTCAAATATATCTCGATATTCTATTACACGAATGAGGCATTGGCAATCGCTCACTGGTCGGAAATAGACGATATCGGTAATCGATTAACCCTCTAGTAAATAAATCACTGAGACAACTTCTTATTCGCATCAATGTACGTCCTATTGTATCCATTCAGAATGCGATAGCAAGAAGAATCTACCATGCATATCTTCAGGATCTCAAGTGTTGCTGGAGTACGGCTATGAGGAGTCGAATTTCTGGGTAGACATACTTGGTATGGGCGTCTTAACGATCCTCATGAATTGTATAGGGTACTTGGGAACGCGTCGAAGAAGGTACATAAAGTCGTTCTATTGATAAATAAAATTGACTCGGAAAATTTGTAACGTAATTTATTATAACAATGTTTTACATATCCAGGGCAGTATAGAGACATTACATAATAACAACGATAACAAAATATGTATAAAATGTACAGCGCAGAAGGATGGGATTTTAAACTATACAAAATGCACATCAAATGTCATGCAACAAATTTGCCATTATGAAAGGTCGCGTGGTGAATAAAAAATACAATATAACTATGAATCGCGTGTGTATTAATCGTCGAACTGCTTATATCTTATCGTGTAAATTACTCTGTCTGCGGCTAGTAAACCGGTTGCTTTCGACTTCTGTGGCGAAGCGCGAGAAAACCGGCCAAGTGCGCTACCGCGAAAATTGCAACGAGTCCAATGAGATCCATGGGATAGTTGTCGGCTACATAGCCGTATTTCTCGAGAACACCGGCACCAGTTGAAATACAAGGCTCCTCAGGATCAGCTGGACAGTCTGCAAAACAATTATTTATACTTAAGTTTTATTAATTATTAATATCAAAATGATTAACAACTTTTAATACTAATAATTATTGATTTTTAATTTATGAATTTTGGCATTAAAGATTGTAAAGATCAACTTGTGCCAAGTTGTAACCAAATCCATCAAAACCGAATGAGCAAAGAATTTTTCTGAATATCCAAAATCAAAACTTTCAATAACGAAAGCTTTACAGCCTAAAAAGTATTATGAGGGCAATCATGTAATTTTCCCTATTATTTTTTCATAGCTTTAAATATGTTTACTATTTACAGTGATATTTCTATTTGGCATTAAACGCGCACACTATTTACATTTATACGTCCATTCAGCTTGTAATTTATTAATTTATTTCTATTTTTCAATAATGTTCTATTGGTGAAGCAAGATTTAACTATTATTGGCAAAATTTTCGAGCACTGACTTATCTTATGAAATTCACGCCACTGAATCAATGAGACAGCCTCAGTACTGTAGTAAAAGTGGGAGATGTACTTCAGCCAGGAGATGTGTGCCGGTAAATCCCTGCGCAATCAAACATACAATGTATGAGGATATTATGTATTTCCGTGACAAATTTGATGAATAACCAATTAATTATAAAAATAAATATGTAAACATGACGCTTGAATTAATCACTTACGCGAGGTGTAAATATATTCCACTGAATATGAGAGTAAGAAAGTCGATAGGAACTGCTAGAAGCGAAGCAGTGTCCACTGACTCAAATGCCGCCGACATCAGACATCCTGTGTGCAAGAGTTTTCTCAATTAATGTGTCTAGTCACGGATCTTAGGTTTAGAAAAAAAAAAAATTAATACCCGACTTTATTAATCATCGGAAATAAAATATTCTTGTATAATGTATTAATATTCATTTGCGTTATTGCTCTAGGATTTATAATTGACATGCTAATATTATTTATCGACTTATTACCTTTTACCAATTAGTTAAAACTGTCAAATAACGATTTACGAACCGACAGCTGCTGCCGATGCCGCGGCGAGAATAACTGGAGCAACGAAAAATAGAAAACCCGTAAAGCCACCCTTCAGTCCTACTATGCAGAAAATAAGGGCTGTGTAGAAAAAGGGTTGAACCACCGCACCTGGAATCTATCGGAAATTTATATTCATATTAAAGGTTTTCATTCAATAATAGAAATAGATTTTCCATCAATTATTTTAATGAAGAACAACAGTATTTTGGATTAAATATTTTATAATTATTAAATACGTTGTGATTTTGTAATAAATATATTTTCAGTACTACGTGCAGAAAAGTGCACTTTTCGCAAGGTGTCGAAAACAACGTTTTCTGGACGTCGTACTGAAGAGATTCGTTCAAAACTCGAGAGGAAAATTTTTTTTTCTCCCTAATGTTGGATTATAATAATACTAGCAGACTTACCCAACCCAAATTTTTTATGGTTGGAAGTCAATGAATGGTTGATTCAAGGTTGAATTTAGGTTGAATTTAGGTTGACGACTACAAATTCTTAAATGCTTTTAAATACCATGATTGCAACTTTGCTGATGTAGTATGGTGCAGGACCGTAGAGACCGCTGGCAATATCTCTCAGCAGTAATGGCATTTCTTTGGGAAAGGTGTAAAAAACACCGTAATTAAAAGTGAATACGGTTTCAGTGACGACCAGATACATCAAGCCTTGCATGTTCTGTATTCCTCGTTGATCAATGTTGTCTGTTATCGACATGAAAGGCATGGCCACAAGAAATGCTATAAACTGACGGAGCAAAAAAGGTATAATAATAAAATATAAAGAGAGGGCACACTTATTCCAGGCAAAAAAGTGTACTTTTTAAAATTACATGCGTAAAAAAGAATTTATACAAAATCCTATGCCTCTAATTGCTCGTTACGGTTTTCTGATCATATAAAAAACCTTCAGACCCAAATACAAAAAATTATAGGATGCGATTTAATTTTTTTTTTCGCTAATTTTTTATTTAGCACTGGATTTAAAATAAATTTAATCCACACCTAAACGGTGTGGACTTGGGAATCATAATTTCATGATCAGAGCAATTGAGGCATCAGATGTTTAATACGAATTTTGTAGCCAAAAAAAAATAAATAAAGTTCATTTTTATTTAAACAGCTGCATGCTTTTGTATAAAGTACTTGATTTGACAGTTTAAAAAATCTGAAAGATAAGACAAAAATATACAAACCATGTACAACGCAAATTTAAGAAAAATTGAAAATTTGTTTCTTCTATAATCGATGTAGTTTCTCCACGTCAACCACTCCAGTTGCGTGTAAATCCGAATTTTTTTGAACTCCCCTATCGATGATGACGTAACGCTTGAGAAGACAGGATGGGGTGCTGAGTTATGCGAAGTACTTGCACAGGACTCATCTATCAACCTTCTTATATTGTCACCGTATTTTGATCTTTGAAATTGGTCGCATATCCATTTTGTCTATCAAAATAAATTGTAACTAAACGTGTAATTAAAAAGGGTACTCATGTTTTTTCTTTTTTTCATCTTGAAAATAAAATGTTACACTTACTTTCTTCATGCACTCAACTTCCCTGCCACGTGTTACCGACAATTGTGAGACGTAAAATTCGGCACTGTTAAATGTCGGCGGACAACGAAGGCCTAAGCTAAAACATTGGTATTAAGAATTTTACTTTTGAAACAATAAAAACTGCCGATTTAATTGAAATATAAACTACAAAAATTTAAGTAAAAAATGTGCTTCGAAACTTCGCAAAATATTTAAATTTTACTGCAGGAAAGGTAAAAAAAAAGTAGTTTAATTTAAATTTTGAAAATATTTTACAGCGATAAAAAGTTAAATTATAAGGTGACAAGTCTCACCTGTCGAAAAACGTAGTTGCATCGGTTGAAGAACCCTGAAAGGCTACTCTTCCAGCTGACAATAAAAGTATTTCATGAAAAAGATCCAAAAGACCGGAAGCCGGTTGATGCACAGAGCAAATCACGACCCTCCCTCTTGCCGCGACTTCTCGAAGAGTTTTGATAACGACCATCGCCGAATAACTGTCCAGTCCCGTAGTGGGTTCGTCGCAGAAAAGCATGCTTGGCTCGGTCAATAACTGAAGTAATGCAAATTCAAATAATTCTTTCAATAATAACAGAAAATATTTTTCAATTTCTATTTCGAATATTATAATTGCTTAACAGGTTTAAATACATATATTTATGATTATTGCTTGTAAGCTTGATAGTGTTCAAGGATTTATTCGGTCACCGCTTTCAAGAATTCATTTTTTCTTACATACTATTTACTTGAAATTTGGTGCTCGAGGGTTTTCGGGGTCGCTGATTACGAACCTGAACTTAAAATTCAGGATTAAGAAATAACGGATCAAAATGCAAATCGTGACTTGATTCAGATGAAAATCGATACTCAGAGTTTTTTCCAGCCGACCATTTTTTCGCTGAATGTAAATTATTTATTTCTTTATAGAAGTCCCAGGTGGTATCCCTGAACACTATCATGCTTCAAGAAGTTAATAAATAAAATCAATGAATAAATTATTACACTAAAAGATAGATGCAAAACCAACTAATTCTGCAGAGTTTCGACTGATGTAAAAATTCAATAAATATTCATTTAAATATTCTTTTCTTTGATCGAAAATTATAGCTCAGTCGACTAAAATATTTCGATCGTCATACCCCCGCAAAACTGCAGATTTATTTGATTAATATATGTCTTTCTCCGGGTGTATTTTAGTACCTGAACTGCCAGTGATACTCGTCGGCGTTCTCCACCTGATAACGCGGATAATCTTGAGTTTCTACACTTGTCGAGACCAAGATCACCCAAAAGCACTGTTATCCTCTGGGTCCTGAAGACTGACCTGAATCTTCGATCCATCGTCATCCGTGCCTTGGAAAAACATTGTTATTAACTTAAAGTGGCTAAACATTCAACATTTAAAAAGATATGAATGTTTCAATGAGTAAAAATAACATTGAAAATAAAAACTGTCCCAATACAATAAATAATAATCAATTTATTTTTGTATGCGATTGATTTTTTTCTCCCTAAATTAAAAGCAACAACAAAATATTTCAAATTTACGTTTTTTTTTTTTTACAAGTTCCAGTTATTTGTTGAAAGTACTAAAATGTCGTATAATATTGATATTTCAACTCTATATTCATTTTTACAATTCCATTTAAGACTGGAATAATAAAACATATTGTCTTTGACTTGTTTTTAATTATTGTTTCATTATCCCACGAAATGATACTTATTAGAAGTGAAGTCGAAGTAATGATTAATTTTTAATGATTTTTTTTTCAATATATTCGCGAGTCTCATAATTCCGGCTCATTTCGTCTCAAAGCTTATGATTATTATATTTATGTAATACGCTTTTCACGTCGTTATGTATTGTGATTGTGATTGGGGATAAAAAAAAATTTGTTGTAGCATAAAAGCAGAGTCCTGATAGCTGGGATCAAGACGACGAAAGACTCACTCTATACATACTATATTATTATACCCATCGCTTTAATCACCATAAATTCCATGTGCTCGTGGACTGTCAGAGACTCAACCGCGAGATCCTGTTGCGGAACGAATCCGGATATTCGCGACATCACCTTTCGGTCCATGGGCGATCCGTTTACCAAAATATCACCCATTGCATCGCCTAAGTAATCATTAATTCATAATCATTATTTTTTATTTTTATCATTCGTTAAATGTCATTTTGAAGTTGCAGTTACTCAACCAAAATTGGGTAAACGTTATGTAACATACTTGTAACAATGTTACGTCCGATGTTTATTCGGAAAGCTTCAAATTTAATGAACAGACTATTTGATTTTTTAATTATGTACGAATTATCAACTAATATATGCAAAAATCACGATTTTTTAACTTAATATTTCTCACTAAAAACGACGATAAGATGCACTCAAACTCAGCGAATGAAATAAAAGGTGGTCGAGGAAAATTTGAAATTCATAAGATTCTTAACAACATCCCTAAGTGAAAGGACCACCTTTTAAGTATCAACCCTTTTAGGTATCCATCAGCAATATGAGTGATGAAAGGCTTCAATTAAATATTTTATATTTAGTAACACGAACCTTTCAATCGTCTACTGATAGTGGCAAGAAGGGTAGTTTTTCCAGATCCACTAAAAAAAGAAAAAAGTGATAAGTGAAACGTGGAAAAATAGTACATACAAGGATAAATCACTTGAAATATTACCTTGGTCCCAGAATGGCCATAAGCGTACCCGATTGTACGACCCCGCTGACTAAAATGCACACAATTAATATTTCCAATGGATTTAATCGCTATCTACTTGCATAGAATATACTCTAAGCAGAGTCTACTAAGCTCCAAAGTTTAAATATAATTATGAGTACAGTAGAACCTCGATTTTCCGGGTTCCGGTTATTCGTACAGCCGATTAACGTTACTCCATCTCGAATGTATTTCTTTACAATTATTTTTCCAAAAGTGTCAATTTTATCTCAAATAAATAAAGACGTTTCACGTATCTAAATAAAAATAAAATAAATAAAAATGTTCACTCGCCTGGCCAACTGGGTAAACTTTTAATCCGGTTTTTTCTAATTTGCCCAATATTTTGTATTTCATATTCTTTCTTTTACTAAGCCAAAATCTTTTGCGTAAAATTTCGGAACTTCGAAACTTTTTTTTCTCTATGTACGATTTATCATCTTTCTCCCGTAAATCGATGGATCTATCGGATCCTAATAAAACTATCTGATTTCGTCTGTTTACCTCCGTGCAACAGTTGAACATATTCGTGAGATCTGCCGCGTAGAAAGCCCATTACATATGCGTTAACTTTCTTCCTCTTGACGGAATAGGAGATATTTTTCCATGTGAGGCTGAGGTACCTCGGCGAGACGGCAGTGCAAGCGACGTTGCTTCTATTGATTTCCACAGTCGAGGCTGATTTCATCTTTTGAATTTAAATTCAAGGATTATTGGAAAAACTAATCGGACTGCGCTGCGCTATGTGTAAGACATAAAATATATGTTTTTTACTGTAGGTATACTGTATGTATATGTAATACTGTGCGTAACCGTTGATGTTTTCACGGCGCATAGGACAATCGCAATCGATCGGGTAAGCTCGATTAGAGGGGAAAATGGGTAGACACCGCGAGCGAAGTTGCGTGGTACTGATGTGAGTTGCGGTGGCTTTTGCTAGCAGCTTCGTTATTTCTAACAACAGGTCAATCGCAACGGGGAGTTTATGTAATGGTACAGGTCCGGTGTGTGCCTCGGGATCTCAAGGCACTATATAACGTTGCCTAGAATTCCGTTAATAGTAAGCCTATGCAATCTTCGATATATACAGCGACATGTTAATTGATCGTTGATTTACGTGTCAACAATCACGATTGATATCGAAATTACCAAATAATACAATGTTCATTCCTTTTTTTTTTTTTTTTTAGAATGACGTACTTGAATTATTCTTTTTTAAGGGGCTGCTCCACCGATTTCAGACAAACCCACATGCAAAAATTGTATATTTGAGATACACGAAAAAATATATTTTGTCCGAAAACTTGTATATGAGGCATTCCACACTATTTCGACCTGGGTCAGACCCTCGGCCTCCCGGATTTGGTCCATAATTTTTTTTGTTATCGTTCCGACTCTAAAAAGTACTCAGATTTTTTTTTAGATTTCTTTTCCTAAATTCGACTTAGTTATGATTTTTCAAAACTCACATATTTTTAGCAGCAATTGAAAAATCTGAAAAAATTCTCAAAAATTGTGTGTCAGATATCAAAATTCTTAAGCCTAAACCCAGTCCAGGCGCTTGTTTTGTTGTTTTTTTTTTCAAGCTTTTAAAAAAAAATTGATAAAAACAGGAGATAAAGCCAGATCACTGTAGTTTATTGCTCGAACATTTTGATATATAACACGAGATTTTTGAGAATTTTTTCAGATTTTTCGATTGCTGCTAAAAATATGTGTGATTTTTTTTTGGTAATAAAATTTCAATTAATTATTAACGAAAGTGTGAAACTCATTTTGCCAATAAATATTATCAATGCTCATATGCCAATTGCTCATATGCCGAATATATTTCGGAATATATGTCAAATCTATGCCGATAAAAAATATATCTGAATTTTACTATATTATCGTCCGAAAAGTTACGTATGTCATGTATCTTTGGATATATTTCTTTTCCGTGTGGGAAGAACGTGTTTTTTTTTTTTAATTTATTTTTTTATAGTTAAAAAAATCCCATGTGATTAACATTCTGTAACAATGTTCGAATAATGGAAATAATATCCAGTTTCGAAAAAGAAAATTGTGGAAAAAGTGTCATTTTTTGTAGGGATTCTTTTTTTACGGATAAAAAAATAAAACATATACTTTATGGCCTCAAATCGCGGTGGAGACTGGCTTAAGGAAAATTGAGATTTAAATATTTTATGACATTTCATGTCTTTTCAGGCCCAAAACGTGATCTTTTTTTTTCATTATTCTATTTTGTAGAATTATAAATGTGACAGGGAATGAAAACCATAAACTTGCCATAATTAAAGTCATTAAGAAGGAAATTTTCATACGTCCGGAATTTTTCTAGCTATAATTATAATAAATTACTCATCTCGAGATTATACAAATTAATCACTTTTTTTTTTAAACAATTTCAGAATCATCTTTACACTGAAACATCTTCAGGAAACATTTTAGTTTTGCCATTGTTTATCATAAAAAGTAATTAAAAGAATTATCTGAAGAAGTGTATTTAAAATAATAATAATAATAACACTCCAACATAAATTGTATAAAATAGTATATTTAAATCTTCTTCAAACTAAATGTTTGAAGCACTTTACATTAAATTTCAAGCAAATTTATTCCGTTGATTTCCTTTTTTGAATTTCCGATCTATTTTTTTTTTTTCGAATTACACAAAAAATTTGTTGCAAACTAAAAGCTATCCTACCTTGCGATCGAACGGTGATATCGCTCGGTTGATTTTGGTTCGTTAGCACCAAAGACACTGCTCCGCAAAAAACAAAAGAGCAAAAGCACACAACGTTTCTAGCTTGACGAACGCATCCAAATGGCGATTAAACTGGTAGTGATATATCGAGATATAACACAAAATTCAGTCGAGTTTACAAACTCAAAATTTCCAAACTCATAAAGTAATTATGAAAAAACTTGAATTCAAGTGTTGAAACTGTTAATTTGAAGTAGTTTGCCAGCAACAATTTTTTTTCTCTTTTTTTAGTTGTAAAAACTTGAATGACTTGTGTATTCGGGAGCGTAGATGAAGAGGAATCGAATGAAAAATAAATAAATAAATAAATAAATAAAAAATACTAGTGGTGTAGGGTCACGTGGTGTGAATACCCTAATAGAAAACGAAGACAGCCGGATCCGGTCGTTACGGTTACGTCGGGGTGACTGAAGCCGTGTATCGAGTTCTCCAAGAGTAGTCTCACCGATGTATGTCGTTTGTGTGCAAGTTTTTTGCGGGGGAAGACTCCGCATGCAGAACCTTATTCCAAAGAGTTTGTTACACAACGTGCTGTACTTTAGCTTTGTGTCTGTCAGTACTTCAATCGCAATAGCGAAATGGTATAAACGCTGCAGTAAAATTTAATTATTCTTAAAAAGTTATGAAATAAAATGATACCTTTTTTTTTTTATTGTTCCGGTATACTTCTTCGTAACATTCCTGTATAGTTTTTTATTCTATTGATTAGACGTTGCCCTGCAAAAAAAACGTATAAATATTTTGCAACATTTAAAAATTATTTATAATGCTTCAATATAACAAGGTGAGAAGAATGATTTAAAGACAAACTTTTCTATGGTTAAAAACAATATTTTATTAATTGTAAACTTCTTAAGTTTCAATTTTTTGTAAATTATTCATTTGTTGTTTGATTAACAAGATTTAAAAAAAAAATTACTAATGACAAGACTTAAACGTTATTTTGTAATTTACAGGTTTTAATTTTTAGTAAATTATTCATTTCTCGTTTTATTAATCAATCTAGGATACTCACTGTGTGTAGATTCTTACTTTGATAGTGTTACACAACGTGCCGTACTTTATCTATCTGTGTAATTGGTAACGCCAATGGCATTTTGCTAAGTGGTATAAAAGTCGTAAAATTTAATTAACCAATAAAGATTCATAAAATAAAATTAAATAAATTGTTTTTTATTCTGATGCTTATCAGTCTGTAAACAACATACTAAATACTTTTAAACATTTTTATATTACTTAAAATGCTTCAATATAATAAAGTCGGAAGAACTATTAAATAAAATATATCTTTTCGGTTGTCAAAGATAACATTGTATTATTTATAAGCACAACAAGTTTAAAATTTTTGTAAATTATTAATTTATCCTTTTTTTTCTTTTTTTTTAACCACTCGTAAAGGTATATGTCTGAATAGGTTCGATTATTCAGGAATCTCAATAATCGGAGAAATTCATTAACCGAATGAACAAATGAGTTTTTCATGGTTAACGATGCAATTCAATATAATAATATTAATGTTGTACACATAGCTGCATCGATATGTCGAGTGGGTAATTGATGCTATGGGCGTATCTATGAGTCGCGGATAGAAAATGGCGTTCCCAGGCCTCGTGCGTGTTATTATATACAACATATAATATTTACATACGCAAAGGCGATGGCCACCGGTATATTGATCGTCTTGTATATTTCAAAAGACTTATTAAATCCTGATGCAACGTAAGACAAAGTGTAGAAGTTGCAAAAAAAAAAATATGCTTATCATAAATTGTCGCTGATAAAAATTATTTTTCATATATTTGAATCTAATGCTATTTTCGATGTAGATTGACTGGACGAACAAGAATATCACTTTGGTTTTGCTGTACGACCAATAGCGGCCGAGAAAAACGCAAATAACTATGGATCCAATTTTTCGAAGATATGCACCTCGTGATTCGTCGGAAATAAATCTTGTTTTCGAGACTTTTTAATGTTAGTAAGTCTATTTCCGGTGTAGTTTGACATGCCAATCACGAATATAACCAAAACTCATCTCTGGTACTAGATATAGTACTACTCTTTGAACGAAACAAACGAACGTTCAATTTGTATGTGTATCTTTGTTTTTATTGGACAATATTCCATGTTTTTCTTTCCTTCCTCATAATTATGTGTTTATTTAACTGCCACAAGAATTGGAATTCCCATGCAGTCGCTTTTTTTTCTCGATGCAGTTATAAAACCAACAAATTTTTCAAATTGTTGGTAATGATAATTAACGCAATAAGCAGTAGTAGAAATAAACGCGGTTGGTTAAACGAATTAATTGCGTACGAAAGACTTCGGCTAACGAATATTCGTCGTACCGACCAACCGGTGAGCTGATTACTCTATAGAGGTTGGTTTACCCTATTACACTTATCTCCGCTATTACTACGTGTGCTTTACCAACGATTATGTAGTTCCTCGAATCCAACATTTTGCATAAAACTTAAATAGAATGTGTCGTTGTTTGATGTTGAATTTGATGAGAATCCTACAGGGATTATATTTCAGAGAATTTATAATGTTTTTTTATACAAAGCTTCCTCTATGAGGAAGCCATAATTCATCAATGTAGAGGTAGGTAAAAAATCAAAAGCAATAAGGATACAATGTGCGAAATTCCACTTTACAGCCTTTTCTTCTATTTTTATATCGTACTGCAATAATGCCCTTCCTCTATCCGACGCAATAAAATGCATAAAATATTGGTATCAACGCAATACGATTTCACGAACACAGTCGAAACGAAGAGAAAGAACATTTGCTTTGCGCAAAGCAGAGTGGATGTATATCCCCCATCCGACGCCCTAAACTCTATTTTATATCTCTTGTGTTCTGAGAAAACGGAATAAATACAGTGATTTAGCCTGTTGCCGGTTCAACTGAGGCCGGCAAGGTGGCGCTCAACTTCATCCGTAGCAAACGCTACCTGCGCGAGTGAAAACCGCGTCGCGAAGTCGCGAGGTTACGAATTAACAGATATGCAGCAACGAAACTCACGGGAGCAGTAACTCTTTCTATCCACATTGTAAAAAAAAACTTAATTTCGCCAAAACAGACTCAACTATAATCTGTTTAAATGTTCTTAGAGTCATCTTTTTCTATCGTGTTGGCAAGATACAAGTTTATCTGATCTTAGAGTCGTTTAATATATCAAGCAAAGAAGCTGATTTTTAGAAAACTAGGGTTATGCAGCTTGACTTTTTCGGTCAATATCTCAGAATTAGCATGGGTAAACAATTCTCGTTCCTTTGTCAGTTGATCCGGTTATACACATACCGCACTAAGTTTGTTTACTTCAAGTTCATTTATTCAGGAAACTTTGTTGATATTGAACAAAACAGCCACAAAATATTGAATACCTAAATCGGACTGTGCCAGCATGGTCAGAGGCAAACAATAAAGATATAAGGTTTTTTCATACTCATAGCCGGAGGTTAGTCGGAGTATATAAAACGCGATGTAAACACTTTCCAACACCTATGTAAACTTTTACGTGGCGTAGAGAATTTATGTTGTATTTTTTTTTTACCAGAAATGGACACCATTTGAATGGTCGAGTAAAGTTGCTGTAATATTTAAAACAAATGAGAAAATTATTGCTAATTATTGAGAGTTACCTATTTAATTCCAATAAATACAAGTTTCATATTTTTTTTTTTTTTTTTTTTTTCACTTTGAACCTCGAATGATAATTTTACAAAAAAAAATAAAAACTAGTGTTGCGTGTGAACGTTCTGGAATCCCATAAAAAAAACAAACTATACATTTATTTTTAATTACAAATTTTGAGTTGGCGAATTAAGTCAGCGGCCATATTCGGTGTATTATTCCAATTGATAAGCAAAATCGATGTTTTTTCCTGTAAAATATGGTTTCAAATGAGATAATTGAAATAATTAAAAAATTAAAAACGATTTATTTTCGTAACTTAAAATTGAAGAAAATGAAAATAAAAAAATGTGTTAGTAGTAGTAGTTCTTGTTTTTCACAGAAAGTCCATTGATAATTTCATTGATGTAAAAATATTTTCTTTTGTCGTTTTCCTCCGAAGTAAATAATAAACAAAGATCCATCTAAAAGTGTCAGAATAAATGTATTGTAAAAAAATCACAGTGAACTATGTATACCGGTTTCGTGTGAAGGTCGTTCGACTGTTTGACGCTAGCATGTCATTCGAGATCATAACAAAGGACAAACGTAAAACATTGGGCTTTCAGCAGTCGCGAATACCCAAGATAGTCTAGGAAACCCCGGATAAACAAACACAGTAATTCGAAACGTGACAGCAACAAGATAAAAAAGAGATACAATCAATCAGTTTGTATCTAATCGTGAAAGATTCGAGGTGGAGAGGGTGTGACAATGTTATCGGGAGCGGAGTCGTCGATATACGTGAAAAAGCGGGAAAGGACGCAGAACTGGGCGCCCGAGGAAAAGAGCGCGCTTTTCGAACTGGTTAAAGTTCATGTTAACGCAATCGAGAACAAGAAGCTCGACACAGCTTCGGCAGCGCAGAAGAATTTCGCGTGGAATACCATATATCAAGAATTTCGTGGGAAATTCTCAACGGAGCGTGATAACGATAAAATAAAGGCACAATGGACAAGAATGAAAGCGCAAGCGAGATTCGAACTGTATACTTTTGCCGCACAAGTGAGCATCGACTTAATATTTTTTAAGCTATTTTTTTTGTTCTGCATCTGATTTTGTATATGGGGCATTCCATCACATCCCGATCAAAATCTGGCGATGACATCTCAGATCGGCACCGTAATTTTTTATACAAAATTACTTCTCGAAAACCACGTACGAAATTTTTTTTAGATTTTTTTTAACACTTTTTACCTGAGATATAATTTTTTCAATTTTTTTAAAAAACCTATAAAGTGTTTAAAAAATCTAGAAAAAAATTGGTACGTGTTTTTCGACAAAAGTACGAAATGGGCATTTTGAGAAATTAAAAAAAAAAAAAATGTTGACAGGTAAAACTCGTTGGAATGGAAAGAGCGTCAAAGAAAATACCATCGGGTTTGTCGATAGCCGTTTGGCGACTATTGCAATCACTGAGAAGGAATGATTGCGAGGGTGCTGAAAATTCGGACGAGAGTTCGCAAGATGCCGATGTAACCAACGACGTCGATGCTATTTTGGATAAACTTCCGAGTTACGATTATCCGGATCCGTGGTGTTATCCTCCAATCAAGGCTGAACCAATGGGCGACGGATTCGATGATCATTTTGTTACTGACAGTTCTATCTATAGTGGCCAAATGCATACTGAGAATATCAGCAGAAAAAGAAAATCAATATTAGACGGTATTAATGATAATTACCAATCAATAAATCCGGATGAACGGAAGAAAACGAGAGGGGAGACTTCCGGAAGCCGATCTTACAATAATACTGGTAATTCGTCGTTTTTATAAATTCATTACATCTGTGGAATTTTTTTAGAAACGACATTTTTTTCAGACTCTTTTCATATCATATAATTCAATAATAATACAATTTTCATTATTACAACGTATTCTTTTAATTGATGGTAAAGTGTAATCACAAAAATGTTTTTTATTCGTTTGAAAAGCATTCGCAACATTTTGCACGTATTTCAATGTTATTTTGCAACGTCAGAATATAACATATGCAATTTTTTTGAGGGGATATTGCAATATTGCTGTAATATTTCAATAATTATTTTTTAATAGACATCGAAATATTCTATAAAAATAGCAATATTTCACAGGTATATTTCTATAATATTTAAAAATCCTTCGATGCTATGTGGGTGTCTATTAAAAGTGAATAACCAGAAATATAAAAATATCTCTGCATCGAATTGAGAACTGTATACAATTATAAAGAATAATTTTTACATTTAAAGGTAGCGAGCACAAAGAGGATAACGAAGGTATCACAGGAAGTTCGATAAATCTTGAAGATATTTATCAACCTGAAATAACCGACGACTTTACATCTTGGAAGTTCGAAGCGGCAAAGAAGGAGCATCAGTTGAAGCTTCAGTTGTTAAATGCGGATCTAGAACGAGCCTCATTACAGAAACAGACGGCAATTAACGATCTCAGAACATCGGCGATACGAAGGCAAATGGCAGAAGCTCAGGCAGACGAATATAAAAGGTTTTTACAAATAATTTCTTCCCATCTACTTGTTCACTTTTCAAACAGACCGCGCGCTTTATTCGCTTAATCGGCAGCGCCCCCTCGTGTTGAAATTTTCACTTGAACTTTGCAATCTCTTTCAAGTCATATTCCTACGTCTAATTCACGTTTCACGTTCCAAGGCACGACTCCAAAAATTCGCCATATCGTGAATTTATTTGTTCTCGATAACGTCGCAATATTTTCGTTTTACAATGCAACGCGCGCTCGTTACCGTTTCTCGTAGAATGGCTTCGACCAGGTGAGCTGATTCTTCGTTGTTTTACATTAAAAAAAAAAAAAAAAAACGAATGCACGCATCAATTTTTTCGTTTACTTAAACGTAAATTAAATTTACTTATACCGGCGACCCGGCGACCACTTTACCAACGGGTTACACCATTTTTCGAAACCAACATCGGCTACTCAATAATTATTTATGCGAGGATTATATTGCCATCGGATGTAAAAATTATAGCAAAAATTGTGTCGTCAAGTTCCGTCGATATTTACCAATAATTTCGTCATTTTTTTTACTCCAATTATCGCTATTTAGGTCCTGTATTCCTGAACAATGTTATGAGGAACTCTTATATAATCTTCATATTCTCCCTAAGTTAATTTAATTTGCTCCTAAGAAAATTTGGATTATTCTTTATTTGCCTCATTATGAACTTAGATTTGTTTTCACTACCAACCATATCAGAAGTGATGTTTCTTGATTTTTTTTAACGCATTGGATTGAAAAAAAAAAAAAAAGATTAAACTGATAAGGTTCTTGTCACGGTTGACAAAATTTGTGATTTTCAAAATTGGCTGTACAGTTCAATTTTGTGTGTCACATGATACTAGGAACTTTTGACTTTGATGGTAGACTGATGTTTTTTTAGTAAACAACTTTATCTGTGTAGTACGCTAAAAATAGATTCTCGCCAGAGTCAATTAATTTTGTTAATTCACAGTTCGACACTAATGTCTGGCCAACCCGGTTCTGGAGCTGGAAGAGGAGGTGGCGGCGGTGGAGCCATTCGTGAGGCTGGTGGTGCTTTTGGAAAGATGGAGGCTGCACAGGAAGACCAGTACTTCTATAATCAGGTTAGCAAAAAGATTTGAGGGATAAAAATTGGGATAAGTATACCTAAGAGGACACAATCTTGAACACTGTGGTCTTTCATTGTATTGTAACTTCAGGATACGATACAGTATAGTGCCCTGAGTATTGTGATTTTCTTTTCTTCAGATTTTCAATTCTAATTTTTATACCTTTCTTTTATTTTTGTATTTTTGATAAATTGAAAATCTTATTCTACATATAATTGAAAAAATACATTTGATTGCGCAAGCATCTTATGTGAAAAAGGCTCAGATTTCTAATATACATATTGCAAATTTAATTGCAAATCTGGAAAGAATTTAACATTTTTTGAAAATACAAAAAGTTGGGTTATATAAATGTTACACATATATTCCTCTTGTTGAGCTTTTTAATATCATCTTTATGTTTTTTTTTTTTTCAAGGCAGGTTTTACAAAATCCATGTGGTTTTCATTGCAATAAAATAAAATACACATTTATGCAGTAAAACAAGCTGTATATTTTATATTATTTACATTGAGATCCTGAGGAGATTCCATTCTAAAAAAATATACAAATAATGTAAATAAATCCAACGAGGGAAGTGACAATATTTTTTTAAATGTAACACATATTTCTTAAAAATTAAATTGAAAATTCTGTCGTTTTAACAGAAAGATTGCGTCCACAGTACTTTCTAATATGTTCATTAGAAATCTGAGACTAGCTCAAGTAATTAATATATATTATATGTTGTAACGAATTAATGTTTTACCAAATTTTGTATGATACAATAATTTTTTTTTCAAAATTATGTACATAATCATATTTTTCAGAATAACATGCATGTAGTTGTGTAAAAAAAAAAAGTAGATTCTATTGCAGAAAAGAAATGTTTAATTTTCAATCCTAGGTGAATAAGGTTCAGCTTTATAATAAATAATATTGCCAATTTAATGAAAATTCAGTAAAGCAATAAAAATTATACATTTCTTTTTGTCATTTGCATAATCATTTAGGCTGTGTTTGAAAACAGATAATCATACTTTTTTTTTTTTTGCAGCAAAAGGAACAGCTTAAGCATCTTCGCGAAGGACTCCACGATGAGATTTCGTTCCACGAGGAACAGATAAAACGCCACCAGGAAGCCATCAACCGTCATAAGGAAAGAATCGGCAAAATGGAGAAGTAACGAGAGAACTTATTAAAAATCCGCTGAACATCCTTGATCTCCGATAGACGAGTGTGTGTGCAGTTACTGTACATCATTATTTGAATGATTGAGCAGACCCAGTTAGTAGATCATTCATGTAACCTTTTTTTTTATTCATCAAAATGTTTAATATAACTTGTAGAAATAAAAGATTGTGCTTTCACTAATTAAACTTTGTGTCAAATTTATTCTTTCGTTATTTTTTACAATTTATAAATTTCTTTTAGTAAGAGTTTTCATTTGTCGATTTGGCGACTTAAGTATAAGCTTTACAATAGCGCGGAAAGCATAAATAGATGTGGAATAATCGTAAATGTAGCCGAAAGGAGCAAATTAAAATCATAAAAGCGTTACTTTTACACGATAAATTAACATTCGACATAAAAGTTTTAGAAATTGTTTTGTATTTAGTAATATTGATACATGAATTATTATTTGGAGAACATTTATTTGAATGGCAGGTTCAACATTTTATTGACGCTTTACAGTTGATATGAAAATCAAGAGCTAAACGTATAACGCAAAAATTCAAGCGTATTAACAAACATGGTGACATTCAATTGTCTTACGATCGAGAATTTTATGATACGTACGTTTTTCCAAATTTATTTTGATATCTTTGAGCATTTAGTTGAGAATTTTTTAAAAATATGTTTCGAAACATTTACAGACACTTGCCGGTTCACAATAAAAGGTAAGATAAAAACTTATGAATTTTACATTAAAAAAAAATAACCTTCAGTGACATAAAAATTGCGGTTATGGATTTAACTGCGAAATTTCAGGTTCATTAAAGTTACGATTAAATTATTGTTACTTCTTGAGGATCTTATCCGACTTCGCAAAGCAAAGTTGTTGATTACAGTTCTTAATCTTATTGTTTCATTTTCGATAGTTTTAGATTTTTTTGCAGTAAGACGAATGAACCCGTGAACTTTTTCGACAAAGATGTCGCTTACGAGAGCGAATATTACTACAGACAGGTGAATACCCAGCAATTACATTCCAAATTATCAACAAATGGAATTTCCGGAGTCCTATTAAGCCAGTTCCAAAATAGGATCGCGAACTACTGAAAATTCTGAGGGAAAAAACTGAGGAAGAAGTAAAAGCGATGCAGAAAGAAGTTCGCACGATGCATGGGAAAATCGAGGAGTATAATCGTGACATCAGTGAGACTTTAAGATTCTTGAAAAACCTTGAAAATGATTCAATTGAAAACAACACAAAAAAATCATAAATAATGTTGTCTCTGCGTCGCTAATGGAATCGTAACATAATTTTATCAGAATTATCGTCCTTGTAGAAAATTATCTTTGTAAAAAAATTTAAATTCGTTTTTAAGCACTAGCGTCTACTATAGTTATTTTTCAAAAAATGCTGCTTTTTCAAAACTGTAATCGGCAACTGAAACTGTACTTCAATTTACTCGGATAATAGATTAGCCGGATAATATTATAGACAAAAGCTAATTCGCTTTCACTTTGTCTATTTACATTGCAATGGTACTGAATTTTATGCAGATGAATTTTGTGCATAAAATTGGGTTAACATTGAACCACGCTTGGTGTTGAATTTGTCGAAAATCGATCGAGTGTTTCTGATCACATTTTTTTTTAAATGTTAAGCAGCATTAAATTTAAATTCTGAATTATTGGTTATGATTGTGCGCGTGATCTTACAATAATTAATTATCAAAAATAAATATAGTCAAAGAAATCGGCGCTGTGCTAATGATTATCGATTTTGCTCCGGAAAAATGAGAACATTGTTACAACGAAAAAAAAATATTCGAGCGTTTCCCGTAGATTTACAATATATTTGATTCATATATGGGTTATTCAAGAACAATATTTGCGCACAAAATTGTTGCAAATCGGTTTAGCGACAAAAATTTTATAGCATTTTGAAGCCTTTAAAAAATATCTTTCGCGTAGAATTTCGAGCAAAAATTTTGTACATATAAGACTAACTTTTTAATAGTGATTGACATGGAATTCAATGGTTTATAATATTACAATAATTTAAATCTATCGATAAAACAGTTTCTAATTAAACATTTATCGAAAATTTTATCTCTGTTATAAAGTATAGACAAGAATTTGTTGAAACACCTTTTAAAATAGTGATTGTTGATCGGGGACAATTAAAAGTTATTTGATGTCTTTATTAAAGATAAAGATATAAGATAATAATAATAATAATTCTTTGTATCACTATAAAGTAGCCAAAATTGATGAAAATACTTCCTCACAGAGGTGGCTCTGAAGAAGGTATAAAATAATGAGAAATCAATTTACAACGTTCTCTACTACGCAAGCTTGTTTTCAAAAGTCGTTTTATTTCTCGCGGGTCCGTTTGGCGTCGCTCTTTCTCGTCCACCGATAAAAATGGCCGACATTGCGGCTCGGCGAGTTCGCCGATCGTTGCGCCCTCAGTTTCTCACGATTCATCGATCAGTGTGGTGTGTTTCGCGTTGTTGCTCCGTTGGTTTTTTTGGTGGTTTGTTCCCGACGAACATTATTCGTTGGTTTTTTTACGTTGTGATATCTGAGGGGCCTCGCAAGAGACCCGAGGACAGAGGAGCTTTAAATATGCAGCCAAGGATATACTGGATTCTAGCGAGCGCGGCGGTCATCCTCGTTGGATGCAATGCTGCTGCTGCTTCTACGAGCGAGGTAAGTTGCGTGCTGCAATAGTAAATCTGCTCAGACAGTGCTGTCATTGCCCTGGACGCTACAGTCGTCAGCGTCGACAATCACCACAATCTAAACAACAAGCTCACAGACTCTTCGAAATTCTACAGAAAATACAAAAAATCCTTTACCTCGACATTCAAACAAATGATATTTTTAAACTTAGGCGTTTCCGAACACATAAAAAAAAACCCTTCACCTCAACATTCAAACAAATGATATTTTTAAACTTCGGCGTTTCCGAACACGTTTCCCTTAAGTTAAAAAAAAAAAAAAAAATCTCCCCCCGACTTCGATTTAAATTGCATCTAATATATAGCAGATATAATCATAAGAACATTTAGGATGTAATTCGAATAACCTCGAGAAAATAACTCGTCCTTCCAAAGCCGCTCAAAGATTACTTTTCTCAAACCCTACAATCTTCCTAAACCCATATAAATCATATAATCATACAAATCAGGTTTCCCATTGAAACCCGTTTTTTCTTTCAATGCACCTACTAAGAAAAAAAAGGAATCCTACACTGCATCGTAAAGAGATATGTATTTATGAAAATTAAATATACTTGTATAGAAAGTATTTATGCACAAACATAAAGTTCAACAAGTCTTAAAATAAATCAACGGTGTACATTAAACATGCTTTTTAACAGTCATATTCAGTGTACAATTACTCCAACAATTTTATATTAAAATGTACTGTTTTATTCACAAATGATATCTGTACATACGTATTTATTTTCCTATTATTTTAATGCACCAAAGCAGTTGTGGGATTATATGTTTATTTAATTTATTTATTTCACTTATAAATGAGCGGAAACTCAATGAATACGAGAATAATGAACAATATATAAAATAAATATTGTTCGTTTTTTGTTTCAATACAAAAAGTGAACAATGAAACAAAGCTTACTCGCTTGATGTTTTGTCGAAATAGCGCGGTTAAAAATAATTCTTTCACGGGGTTATTAAGTTCGTTGAATTGATTTACTGAAAACAATAGTATCTGACGGTAATACGAACGAATGAATAATCGTGAAGGATAAAGGGCGTCGCGTGACCTAAGCGTCGCGAGCAAACTATGGGTTTCTATGGATTGGTTGTTCGGCGTGCATAATCATGTGTTTTCTCAGTAGAAGAAACGCTCGATAGTTGTATTTGTCATTTGCCCGTGAGATAATCGAAGGCCTTGGATTCATCGTTGTGTGACAACACGAATGAACAGGCAGAATAGGACGTAGTAAAAGAACTCAGTGGCGATCAGGACGAAATGGTCAGTGACAGAGAGTGGGTAGGGCAAGAACGAGACAACGGAAAAAGTATCCTGGCTTCACAAACATAATGAAAATAAGCAATATTATATTTTAACGCCTAACCCAGAGTTATTCTCAGCAACGGCTCGACATTTTTCTTTACAATCAAAACACGCCAGATGTTCAACGTTTTAAACATGTTTCTTACAAAGCATATTTCAGTTGTATGATTTTTTATATCCGAAATTCTGATTAATGCATTTATCGGATTTTCTCAACTCTACTATTCCTTTTATACATCGCACATGATATATTTTCTGAAACACAGGTTTTTAGAATACTTTTTGGATGTAAGTTTGTGAGCTGGTTATAAAAAATAAATTTCCTTATAGACAGAATATAATATCTTACGAATTTAACAGTTTAAGATAATGACGACAACATACAAGCAGCGAGAAGCAGGAAAGTTGTTTAATTCTCCTTCTTTGACGACAGAAAACAGGATGTTATTTTGTTTCTCGTTGCTTCTAAACGCTTCCGTTAGCGGTTAGTTAAAAAAGCACTGAACAAGTGGTTCAGTTAAATTTTAATGAAATAGATGATAAATCATAAAAAACACAGATTAAGCATTTTTCTTAGTCGTAGACAAGATGCATATATTGTTTTTTATAAGGATGTTAAATCTGTTATACTTAATATATATTTTCTTACAGCTTTAATCTCTACAATTTTACATGTATATATCCAATTTTTTCATGTATGTTTTTGAGAATCTTACAAATTTTAAGCAACGATATCAATACCAGTGTATTCTGAAGATTAATTATTGAACAACGTCCACTTTATGTTTAAAGTTAAATAAAATCTCATAATAACAGAATAAAAATGGACTGCTTATTCAAAGAATTATTGTAATTATTTTTCCTCGCTAGGTAGAAATAAAATCATCGGACACTAAAATGGCAAGTTTTATTCTCAAAAGTCAGTGACTCATATCGCGTTGATCGTTGTGTATCGAAGAATAGAATAGGAAAAAAAAACGAGATAAAATCGAAAGACACCCTTGGGGCGTAAACGCGCATCGTTAAATCTTGGCATAACCACATGGCGCGCATTCGTAGGGTATACAGATGTGATGGCGATACATCCCTACGTGTTCTCTCGGTCTACACTCGTCTGCGTGAAACTGTCCCTAAAAAAAAAAATATATTAACGAGAATCGATGACTATGATGACTGGACGTACGCGCCTACTGCGAACAGTTTACTGGTGTGTGTATGTATACATAGCTGGCTAATATACACACACTAACTTGAACATATATGGGGCATTCCATACCAATTCGACCTCTACGATCTGGTCCATGATTTTTTATATAATTATTCTGACTATAAAAGGCACTCAGATTTCTTTTTTTTCAATCAAAGGACTTATGACTATAATTTTAAAAAAATTGAAATCTCTTTACAATAATGTAAAAAAATTCCCACAAATTCTTTGGTGCATATAAAAATATTCAAGAAACAGCTAGCCTACAGTGTACTGACTCGTGATGCTTATTTCGTTTTTCACCGTTTTTTCTGAATAAAGCTTCAAAACCGATGGAAGCAAAGATCCGGATATAATGAGTTTAAGCTTAATATATTTTTTTTTTATTTGATATACGATTTTTAACAATTTTTCAGATTTTTAAATTCTCACACCCTCGATATTTTTATTTAAAAAATCATAAATCCGTCAAATATATTTTTAATAATCTAAAAAAAAATCTGAGTTACTTTTCGAGTCAGAACAATTACATAAAAAATCGTAGTCCAAATCGACGAGGTCCTGTGTTAGACCCAGGCGTGGTTTGGAATGCCCTATATATATATTCCCATTCGCATATGTGTGTTTGTGTATGCGAATGTGCCGTAACAAAAACTGTCCGTGGGTTTGTAAAACGACGTCCGTGCGCCGAGTCCATTCACGGAAACCCCTCCGATTTATTGTTGCCCGTAGCTAAAGCTATGAGTCCACGCGCTCCTACTATAATATTATTATGAAATCGCACTATATACTATAATCTCTCGAAAATGTGTGTTCGCTCTCTATACCAATATTTCGGATATACACACAACGACATGTACTATACACGTAGTTTCTATCGGAGACTCATTCTTCTCGTATCGCTGGCGTAATGCTTCGACCCAGACGATTGTTTACACTACCCGTGCACTGAGGACTTCGACCCCAGACGAAAACTACTAGAAATTTACTTATGGCGCTGCGTTTTCCTATATTCGATATATTGGCGTGAATGTACATTCATGAAACGTGCTTTCATGGCTGCAGTCAAGATTTATATTGTGTACTAATATAATAAGGTTTATGTGAACCATCATAACCGGTATACGTTTTTGGATGTTCACTTTTTAAAAATGTCGTTGCTGATAAATAAAATTTTGTCTCTCAACCTCGAGAAAAAATAATTCTCCGCTTCTTATCAGCGAAAGAAAAGATCCTCCGAATATTAAAATTAAGGGTCTCACTGAAATAAAGACAATATTTTCTTCTTTTACTTTTCCGTAACGCTTTTTTTTTAATTATATTTTATAAACGAAAAAAAATCGGTGAATTAGGGTGATACTAAACTAAAAACGTAAGTAAAGCTTTTGTACTTTGCAACAAAAAATTCTTATCCGCTAAGGTATCCAATTTTTGTTTCTTTATTTTAAGAAAAAAGTTTCTAAGTTTCAAAATTACAAAAAAAAAAAAAAACATTATAAGTGCAACAGCAATATTATTTTCATTTTACAAAATAATTTTAATAATCTGCCAAATATAAAAGTTGTAGATTTGACAATTTTCATAAATATTTCTTGTCAATGTTCGAGTTTAACAAACACACGATGAAATCGTCGAAAGTTCGACCAACATTTTTATGACTCTTCACTGATTTAACAAAAAAATAATTGTAAATCATGAACGATTTTTCGTTGAAGTAATAAAACCGTTTGTTATATTAATTTACTAAAATTATTTGTAAAAAAAAAGTTGTATTTTTTTACAAAATTGTTGGTTACCATATGTAAATACAGAATCCTCTTTATAAGTATGCGCTTTTTTGAGAAATTATTTTTTCCATTTTTCACTTTTCCATTTTCAAAAGTGAGATTAATGAAAATTAATCTGGATCATGAATAGCTAATTGATAGTTATCGTAAAAATACAGCCACGAGTATTTAAAAAAAAATATGCGAACTTAGAGTGAGGCTGCTGTGCAGTACACACTGTATCGTTATCCATATGCTTGGAGCTTGTAATAATACTATAGCACGTATACATTCGTGGAAAGGATGCCAATCGTGCAACGCACCAGCGTAGTCGGCGTAATATCCTTTTATAGCAAAGATCGTACGTCGCTCTGAGCAATCTTGGTTTGCGTTCAGTCTTTATGTTTTTTTTTTCCCCCTATCTCTCTTATTCCGATGCTTCTCGATCTGTTCGTTCGTCTCATCAGTCTGATGTTCTTTATTTTGCTCAGAGCCCAAGTCAAACTATACTTTCAAAGTGCATACGTAATATCTCATACTTTCACATTTCGTAATTGCAAATTCTTGGGTCTTAATACTTTAGCGACGAGGCTCGCGGATAATTAGGCAGAAAAATATTGTCCATTCAATTGCACATTCGATTGGATTGAGATTTTTTGTCTGTCTGTATAACAACATTAGTTCTATCCCTGTTTCTTTGTTGAATTTTTTTTTAACATTAATATTTGTAAAATTACATGTCTAAGTAACACAATATTCCTGTGATAATATTGTTTGTGTTGATTTTTTCTGTTGTTTCATAAATGTGAATCATTTAGACCTGATATTAACAATAATGGTCACAAATATTTTGAAAAATAAACAAAAAAATTGAACTTTTTCTACAATTATTATTTACACCTATTTGGTATTAACCAAAAAATAAAACGTAGCCTTAAGCAATAAAAACTTGAAAAATACCCGTTTTATTTGGGGGAAAAAAAAATCATTCAGATTTGAAAACTGAAAACGTGTTTTATCCTCGAAGGCAAAAAAGTACGAAAAAGCTGTGAAAGGGATTTAAAAGAATTTATAAATCGAGGAACCTTGTTCAAAGAAATACGAAGGAGGGTGGGAAACCTGCCTCAAACAGCCTCTGCAATATCGATTAGTAGTCGCATATACGGCGTATCGTCGATATCCGATCGAACCGATGCAAAGGAAGCCCGACAACGTAAAACAGCATCAGCAGCCGGTAGACGATACGATCCGACGGCGGCTTCAGCTTTTACCCCATAATTCAGCTCATAACACTTGGAAATATACCGCACATTGATACTACACTGCATACTACTGTATTCTTTTGTGAATTTTAGTGCGTCTACTTATCCATTTAAAAGACTGCTGCTTCCGCTACAGTGTGCCAACGCTGAAACAACAATTTCAACTCCTTCACTTTATGGAAGTGGGAAAAATAAATTATTACATTTTCATCATTAATTCACAACCGGTAAAAAAAACTTTATCTCAGCTTTCAAGGATCTCTCGGCTCGACTTCAAGTATTTCATATTTGATTATAGTTATAAGCTTGTAATTAGATCTTCCTGTAAAAGCAACAATTGCCTTTTATTTTTATTGAGTAGTTTATTATGAAAATTAAAATATATAATGAAGTTATTAAAGTGGATAATTTTATTGTTATTGTTGCAAATTGTTCTGTATTTAGAAATTTATTGTTATATTTCTCTTTCGACATTAGTAGGACTTATTTAATTTAGATCTATCTTCGTCTGTACTAATTTTTTTTTTAATACGTGTACGAACTACTGTTTTGAATACTTGTTCACGATTGACCTGATACAGTTAACACTATGCGTAAAATCAAACTGCCCCATTTCGAAGTAGAACAAGCGTTGTGTTAATTTGACTGAAAGTCCTGACACAACACTCCCTGCACCTTCAGTTATAAGATTTCAAAAAAACACCAAGAAAAATGTAGAAGAGACCTTCATCGATTCGAATGAAAATTTTCGCCTTTTTCGGGAATATTTTTTTTGGAGGAAGAAGTCATTTCTTCCGGGGGATTTTTACTCACCTGCTACTCTGTGAAGAAGCCAAAATCGATAAACATATTACCTCATAGAGGTATTTTTGTAAAGACTGAAAAATATTGAGGAAGCAATGTGCAAAATTCTACTTTGCATCCTTTTTTTAGATGTAAAATTGAAAGTCACAAAAATTGTGAAAGTTAATCACTTTTTTCTTTTTCAAAGGCGAACATTCATGTTGAGTGAAAGTACAGCATTTTTATTACATTATTTACGTACTTTTTGAAACTTCAAAGCACTTCACTTTTTTCTTTTTCAAACACGAACATTCGTGTTAAGTGAAAATACAGCATTTCTATTACATTATTTACGTACTTTTTTCCGTAAGATTTAAAACCGACAGAAAAACAAAAAGTGTCTGTGGATGTGTCTGCTGACATAATCGTACTCTCAAAACAGCATAATTATCAATTTAGTTTTCACCGTATACCATCGAAGCATCAACTGATACTGAGAATATTTTACCTTACGTACTTAAAAATCCTTCTCCCTTTTGCCACGATTTATTTGTCGAGTGACAAGACAGAGTGCAAAGTGTGTCTTACAACTGCGAAGAAATAAACAACCAACAGAGTTGAGAAAAGATTCGCCTTTTTTTATTCTTTCTTTTTTTTTTTTTTTTTTTTTTTAACTTTTAACTCTTTGCGAAGTAGAAGGATAGGCGAGACGTGACATCGAGGTTGTCTGACGAAAGTTTCGGAGGCTTTGGCTCGTCTCGTCGAGACACTTGCCAGGTCTCCGTGTCCCTCGTGGTGTCCCGGAGCCCGCTTATTCCGTCGGACACTTTTGCGGTAGGTATTTCTCGAAGGTCTCGATAAAGCGTTAATGGTGGTTGAGAGGTCAGGAAAGCGGTGGTGCCGATGTTCGGCTCCGGGGCTGTACGAAGTTTATTAACGAGCAAGCCGTGCCCGCGGTCTCGATATCAACGCTCGGCGATATTCTCCTAGTATTATACCGTATAATACGCTCGTACACCAACTGCTTCCTTTGAACACCGCGGGAACTTCGGTCCTTTGTTATAGTGGCCCTGCGGCACCACGAGTCGTCGTCCACCATCAATACAAACTTTCCGATACACATATATACAGGGTGTCCCATTTTAATCTTACACCCGATTTATCTTGGAAAATAGGACTCCGATCGAAAAATGAGTCTTATGAAAGTTGTAGGGTTCAAAGGGGGACGTTTTTCTAGAAAAATAAATATGGTCCAAAATTCAAAATGGCGGAGATACGACGGCCGACATGTTTTTCTTAAATAGAACCATGACTTTTTTTTTCGACCAAAATGTTCGGCATATTAAACCTAACAACTTTTGTAGGAAACTTTTTTCGATAAAGTCCATAATTCATTTTTTTTAAGACCGTTTTAGCGTTATCCATGTACCACGACCGTTTTAGCGTTATCCATGTACCACGAGGAGGTAAGGTCTTCAACATCCCATTTGTGTGTGCGTGTGCGTGGTCGTGTGCGTGCGCATGTGCGGACGTGTTGGTCGTTACAACAATCACAAGGATTAGGTTTCTGCGGCTCGTCACTTCCGCAGTATTTTTTGACTCCAAACCCTCCTGGTAAGTGTACTTTGAACTCTTCTCAAAGATGTTCAAAGATCCCACCATTCATGTTGAGACATGCCTGAACTCTCCTCTCAAAACTACCGACTGTTTGTAAGAGGACATCTCTTGGAATTGCGCGGCAGGCGACTGCTATCCTCTCTCTCATATCCTCTCTTGTGGTTGGACGTTGGCGGTAGACAACGTCTTTAAGGTAACCCCACAAGAAGAAATCGGGAGAGGTGAGATCAGGTGACCTTGGCGGCCAGTGGACAGGTCCATCTCGACCGATCCACCTTCCCCCGAAAGTTCTGTCCAGATGGTTCCTTACAATACGAGCCCAGTGAGCGGGTGCACCGTCTTGCTGGAACCACATCTGTTGACGTGTACCCAAATCAAGATTTTCTAGCAGAATATGCAATTCATTTTGCAGAAAATCAAGATAACGGGCTCCCGTCACATTTCCCTCAAAAAAGTGGGGTGCTATTATTTGGCCGTTAACAATGCCACATCAAACATTTAAACTCCACCGATGTTGGTGATCGAGCTGTCTCACCCAGTGTGGATTATGGTCAGACCAATATCGGAAGTTCCACCGATTCACCTAACCCCGGTTGTTGAATGTGGATTCATCACTGAACATGACGAACCTGAAGAAGTCTGGGGTTCTCTCGATTTGCCTCAACGCCCACCTACAAAACTCGACCCTTCGCAACGGATCGGGATTCGGAGTGTCTTGGTGGAATTGTAGTCGGTACGGGTGGTGCCTTGTACTCCTCAACACTCGGTGGACTGTAGACCTGGGAATTCCTAGTTGCGCGGAGATCGCTCGAACGCTCAAGTGGGGATCGTTTGCTACCATGGCTAAAATAGCCATATTTCGAGCCGCATACGGGCCATCAAAATCATTATTGACGTCTTGGCGACGTCTACGATGGCGAGTTATGTGACCTGCCCTCGCTCTCTGTTCCAGCGTCCGAATTGTCTGCCGCGATGGGTGCCGACGAGGCGGATATTCGCGACGATACAAATTTGCAGCGCGGAAATAATTGCCACGACATCTCCCCAAAATGAGGAGCATGTCGACAATCTCGTTCGGACTGAAATCTGACATCGTTAGATGTTTGTCGGTAAACTTTTACAGATGTACCGTCCAAAACGCGCGATCCACAAAAATCATTTCGAAGTGTCCGTGTGATGAATTTGTTATTTTTCATCAGTGACGAAGAAGACTTGTAATTCCAAAAATACTTTGCCTTCGACGAATTTTTTAGACATTGGATGTTAAAGTTTTTAACATGATGAATGGTGGAATCTTTGAACATGTTTGAGAAGAATTCAAAGTACACTTACAAGGAGGGTTTGGAGTACAAAAATTTTGCCGAAGTGACGAGCCGCAGAGACCTAATTCTTGTAAGTGTTGTATGCACGCACACGCGCACGCGCGCACACGCACACACAAATGGGATGTTGAAGACTTTACCTCCTCGTGGTACATGGATAACGCTAAAACGGTCTTAAAAAAATGAATTATGGACTTTATCGAAAAAAGTTTCCTACAAAAGTTATTAGGTTTAATATGCCGAACATTTTGGTCGAAAAAAAAGTCATGGTTCCATTTAAGAAAAACATGTCGGCCGTCGTACCTCCGCCATTTTGAATTTTGGACCATATTTCTTTTTCTAGAAAAACGTCCCCCTTTGAACCCTACAACTTTCATAAGACTCATTTTTCGATCGGAGTCCTATTTTGCAAGATAAATCAGGTGTAAGATTAAAATGGGACACCCTGTATATTCGCGAAATTGTTCTATTCAATTTAGTGCCTATTATCGAATGATTATCTTTATCACGAATCATACAGACAAGTCGTAATATCAATATGGAATTTTGTTATCTGCTAAATCCTAAGATACTATTCTTTAGGATTCAAAGTAACAGAGCTTAAATTTTCTAGTCAGTGGGTTATTTTTGCAATAAGTGTCTATCAGTAAAATAGCCAAAAGAAAATATACAAATTAACCGATAAATCGACAGATATCTCGAGTGATGAGAAGCAATGTGAATGTGTGAGAAAAGCAGAAGTAGTGAGAACCAGAGACTTGGACTCTTCAAGGCACTTAAACTCACATCGGAGTCCGGTGCCCACGGGACGCGTTCGAAAATCATTCTGTACGAAGTCACTCTTGAAATGGCTGTTCACCGGGCCTCTCGGTGCTCGCTCGTGAATACACACGTATAAAATCGTCCGCCCGTTAGTTTTTACCGCAAGCCAAGTCTTTTCGCAGTCCTCGCTTTTTGACTCAACTTCACTACTATACTCTCGGTTCTCTTTCCATTTTCCTATCTAACTCCGACGTTTCCTTTCGCGACGACACTTGGAGAGTCCGGGTCTTGGTTCGACTCGACGACAGAGTACTCGGCGAGCACAGCATCCGCGGCACACCTCTAGTCGGTCGCCTCGAATGCTCAGGCTATGCGCGTTTGTGCCTCCGGTGGAAATTGGCTTGTTACTTTCCAGTTTTCTTGGGGAGGAGGGCAGAGCACTCGTCGCGAGCGGGAAAAACTTTCATCCATCTCGGTCGGACTCTCCGGCTCTATCGGAGCCACTCGCGGTCCTACTGGCGACAACTTTTTCGTCTTTCCACTTTGTGCACATATATATAAATATATATATATATATATCTAAGCTTTCTCACGTGTGTCAGTGACGTGCACACTTTTCTCCAAGTAAGCAAGAGCCTTTTCCTGAGCTGGAGAGCTCATCGTCATCTAAATTCCAACGTTGCATTTGAATGTGCTGAGAACAGAAAAATATTCCAGAGTGTATATTTATGCTGAGTCTATTTTTGCTATTTAGACTTTTCCCACGGTCCTTTAATTCATCGGTGGAGAGACAAAGAATTCAACTTTTCATTTATCTCTTTTCTGCTTTCCTACATTTTTTCCCCACTCACAATCGCAATCGCTCTATACAAGAGATTACCTACATTCTAGTGGTCTTTTGCTAAAACTATTTTCTAACGAGAGGGACGGTTGAAAGGGCCAACTGAGCTGTGGAGCTCAGCATGCATGAGCAAATAGCGCAATGTTTCTGCTAGTTGCATATATAGTTGCAGAGAGACCATGAGGTGCCGCACACGTACTCCTCTCCTCTCTTTGCTCGTAGTGCACAGCCACATTATGTGCTTGAGTAAGCATGTAAAATCAGTACAACTCTCGCTCGTACCACAACTGCTTTATTCTGTTTCTTTATGTTTGTTTTTTTTTTTTTTGTTTTTTTCTTCTCTTGCCGCCGTTCGCTTATTAGGAAAACTTGCTTGCAGCAGAAGAAATTACAGAATTGGAGTTGGCACGCGAGTATAATGTGCAAATGTAATAATATACGTACGTACTGAAGAATGCAAACTGGGTGATTAAAAAAGAAATTATAATTGTTGGCAAGATTTCATATGATTTTAATTTTTATATTATCAGACTATTTTTTTTTTTTACTCTTATTTGCTTATTTTTTTAGACTTTAATTTTTTTGTTGAAACCCTTATTTTCAAAGGGATACTTGGGTATAACCGCCAAAATGTCAGATTCTTATGGACCAAAATAGATGCTGAAGGGCATAGTATCGATTTAACTGGAAAATGTCATCCGATATTATGTCGTTTTTTGCAAACATCAATTACAAAATATTGAGAAGAGTTTTATAGGTTAAAACTAAAGACACACACATTAAAAACGAAATAAATGTTGTTGTACGATCAAAAAAAATACTGTTACTTTACAAACTTACATAATCTTTTTTATTTTACAAAAAAAAATAACTTTATAACTTTCAGTTTTAGAAACAAAAGTACAGAACCATAAAGAAAATTTTTTAAAAAATTAAAAAGACTTGCATACAAATGACTGTAAGTTTGAAAAATAAAATGTAGGCTTTGGTTTCTTACAAAATTATTTTCTGTTCTGTAGCTTTCGTTATTTTTTTGGCAGTCGGATGTTTAAAAAATTGACCTCAACCAATTCCATCAATACTGTGTATTTAACTAAAGTGTGTATTGCAAGTAATTTCAATATAATTCGTAATATCTTGATTGGCGTACTAATTATAGTAATTAGTTAATAAATGGTCTTCATAATACACGATACTCCACAATATTGTTATTATTATTATTGATTTATTATAAAGCTCTAGGACTAACGTCCCTTGAGAATTAACACAATATACAAGAGGGTGCATTGTGATGAGGCAATGCTGAGTAATACAAAAGTGCATAAATTACAATGAATCGCTCCTGAAACAAACGCAGGATATACAAAAATATAAATAAAGATAACGACATAATGATTAAAAATCAGCGTGGTCGAACCGCTTCACGTTCCTCCTCATCCAACAAAAAACGAACACACAACTCACGAAATTCTCTCCAAAGAAAGTGTCTCAGTAATACTGCGAGGCAGCGAGTTCCTGAATCTTGAGCCCATGATCAGGAATCAGCGATATTAATTAACCACAGGATATTAAAGTAATTGAAAAATAAAATGTGTCTCACCTCTGAATATAGGCAATAGTAATATTATAGCCTCTTATCCTGGACAGTATGTAGACTCAAGATTATTTACAGTCTCCTTTTGTAAATTGGCTACATTTGTGTGAGTCTCCCTGTGGAATATTGCACGAATTACAGTGAAAAGATTCGTCGCACATTGCAAAGATCACGTTAAGATCGAGGCATCAATACGGCTTGGGTTCCCTGTGCCTCTATCACTCTCGTTCGCAGAGGGTATTAAACGAACGTAAAGTCTCCTTTGAGAGACGTCGGGCAGAGGCGGAATTACGAAATGGCCGCGGCGTCGACGGATTAGAGGCTACGCTCTATCTCTCTCTCTCTCTCTCTCTCTCTCTCTCGTTTATCCACGTTTAAATATTCTTTGCGTTCCTTTTCTTCGTTTTTAGTCACTGTGCCGCATGCCCCAGTCTTCTCTACACACTGAGCTTCCCCACGTATTAAAGCTTTCCCCGCCTTGAAGTCCCGTCTCGCTTCTCGCTCTCTCAGCAGAATCGATACAACCATGCGCTTGCTATACTCCAAACCAGTCTGCTACTATTTCTGGAGAATTCGTCTAAAACAATTATTCGAAGGGTCGATTGTATAGTTGCCAGTTGTAATTTAATTCACGATTTAAGCCGCAACTTAAACCTGGAAATAAAATTCAACGTTAATTTACAACTTACGATTATAAATTCGGCGGTAAAAGACAATTCGTCAATTTCATTTTTATCTAGCCGAAAATATATGTAGAGACGAGTTGTTTTAGATGAATTGTGATTAGGCGAATTTTTTATATTTCACTATCTTTTCACCGTTGTGATTTATTTTCGACTCATAAAGGAATCACTGGTAATACCGAAAAATTGGGCAAACTTTAGTATTTTTTTTTTTTAGCAATTGATAAGTATTCATTGAAATGCTGACTGGCAGATTTATTATTTTACTGAATAATATGGAACAACACGTTTCAATGTAATACGTTATACTCTCGCATTCCTATAAAAATTCAGTAGAAATACAAACAGATGTAACATGACGCTTAACATATCTTGAACGAGGTATACAAGCTCGAGGGTATATTTTCGAGCAATAAGCAAAATGGACACCGCCTCTCACTGTACGCCGCAGACATTGTACATTTCGCGTTTACAAAGTATACAAAATGCGCGAATGGTATTCATGAAGCAGTGTAATGGCCAGTGGCATGGAACACTTGTTTGGAGTTTGGAGGATCATTGACCCAGTATTTCTCTCACACCGGCCCATTCGCGCTCGTCTACTCTCGAGCCGCTAGCCTCAAAACGGAATACAGCACGATCATATGCACTTCTCGTTGGACCGGCAATACCCGGTCCGGCGAGTCGGTGCGCTTTGTCGTTTAGAGAGAAAAAATAGACACTCTCAACGATAATTTGATTGAATTACCTGCGCGAAAAGGAAAGTATTAAAACAGTATGAAAAGTGAAAAATCTGAAGTACATGATCTACTGGACTGAATAATACTAAAGTGTATTAGACTTTCGATGTTCAGAATTGCATGTTTGGAATTTTTCGCGCTGAGTAATTTTACTTCGGTTGTTCGTCGGTTTACTTAGTCGTTCTTGCATAAAACTTCGTTTAGATAAGGTTCTGGGTAAACAAAAAAAAAAATACCAACATCCAAATACATCTACATCATAATTTTCATGACATGTCAGGTACATTCAAGTATGTCCGGCACAGCTTTCGTGGGTTATTCAAATAACCTGACCAAGATACAGAATCAGTTATCGACCGAAAAATAGTAGATCTATTTCTGTTCGATCATAATATCTTTTTTTGTTCGACCAATTATTTTACTTTTCTTTATACATTAACTTTTTCAAACGGGGTTTAATTTTTACAAAATTTTAATATCGTTTTGGTGTAACGAAATTTTGCATTTAATTGAAAAAAGAAATATAACCCCCATACATAAATACGGCAAAAGTCCGTTTTATTAATTCGGCCCATTGACCGAATTAATAATATGAGGTTCGAAGACCTTGGTCATCGTCCCATGTGCATTAGCCAATCGAGCAGACTTGACTATATAGGTGAGAGACTTCGCCAACTTCGCATGCACGCGTTTATATACACAGCAGCCGAAGAATGCTTTGACGCACCGTACGCACGCTCCAACGCCTCCATGCGACCTGGGATACTCGCCAAGTCACTACGGTCACTAAAGCGTGAATATTCGTGGCTGATGTGTGTGTGTGCATACACAGTTTGTGAGAGAATTCCACTGTCCGATAACTTGGAGGTTTACCGACAAGCAAATTCCTCAGAGTTACATCGAATTCTTGATGACCAGTGGTAATTCAATCATTGTGATTATTTCATCGGCAGCAATTCACGTAGTTGAGTTGTATTTGTCGGGTTTTTGGTATTTCATTCCTGCAGGTAATTGTCTAAACTAAACAAACTCAAAAGTTATGCTTTTAACGAAGAGTTTTTTCCTGACAAGGAATAGCGAGTTTTTATAACAACAATAGGAACTGGAATTTTTAATTGCCATAGGTTTCTAAAGTATTAAAGTAATGGAACTTGGAGGCTGTTTTTTAATATTTTTCTTGATGACTTTTCAACTGTGTATTATTTTAAACGAATTGAGTAAAAATCGCCATGGCCAAAAACTTACACACACACATACACATTTTTTTTTTTTCTAAGCCACTCCTCTCGAGGTGTTCACCATTCTAAGTATCCTGACATGAAAATCTGGCTTGCTCTATGAGAAAGCAAAAATTGGACTAAATATTTATGCAAGAAGAAAAAGTTTCATTGATTTAAAAAATGCGTCGCCTTTGGACGAACAAGCAAAAAAGAAACATATTGTTTGATCAAGTAGTTTCTCTGTTCTATGGAAATTTGGGTTATGACTAGTTTCTGTTCGCATTGAAACTTCGCCAGTTTGTAGAAAAAAGTACCCTTAACCAATTGTATTTTTTTTTAGATCTAACCGTTTTTTTTAGATCGATCGGAATAAACACAGATCGCAATACATACTTTAAGATAATTTGGGTCTAATTTTAAAGATCATTAAAAATCATGAAGACCATTTAGTTAGGTTCAGGGTAATGTCGATTGGCTTGAACGTCCCACATACCAGGATGTTGAAAGGGCCGAAAGTAATAAGATTCATTTTTAAGAAAATGGATAATCGAGAATAGGTTAAAAGGGTTAAACGACCGTAGATATAATATCGTTGATTACCTAGTTCCACCCGTTAGATCATGATAGGAATAAACCTGTTTTGGTGATCGTGGTCGGAGTGAAGGCAGTGCGGCGAGACTCGTGAGACGAGAGTTTCAAATAGAGTCTGAAGAATTAGTAGAGAGATGGAAGAGCTCGAGAAAATAGTACAGTACTATATCGAGGGCTAAGCATTCACGCCCGATTCCGGTGTAGAGAGTTTGCTCTGTGCCTCGCCCACGCATAAAAGAAACGTTGGTCTTTTTATGGGCCTATCCTTTCGCCTCATCGCAGCAGTAAAATGTCTTCACTGGCCATTAGAGTTCGATAGAAGAACTAGCGCCATTACCGAGCATGCAGCCTTCTGTGAATGTCATTCAAGCTCCTGGTGCTCTGGAAAAAAAAATAAACGCTCCATCACGAATGCTTTCAATACGTTACATCTTCTCAAGAAAATACATTTCTAAAAAAAAAAAAGAAAGAAACCCTTTATTATTTCAAACTTGTAAAATAATTTTCAAAAATCATTGAATGAAGTCAGTAAAACTACTAGAAACTTGATCAACAAAAATGAAGGTTATCTTTACAAAATGGAATTTTTTTCAATTCTGAAAATGTTGCGTTTTGAGTCAGTATTTTGAGGAATATTTTTTATTTGTTTTCTCTTTTTTATTTAATCGTGTGTAATGTGGATTTGCGGTTGTTTTAACATTCCGGAAAATGGATGAAGAGATAAAGAGAGACGAATGGAAGGGGAAAAGACGAGGAAAATATAATCCGTGAGTAAATAACGCTTCGAAGACTCACGTATGTCGAGTTTGCCACTCACGACTAACTCTCTCGCCCACGCATATAAAAAAAAAAATTAAGAGAAGCGTTGCGCAAACGTCAGTTCATACGTACCAGGCACGTAGAAGACGGTTCATACACCATATAGGCTCCATTCCGAGTTTACATACGCAAGTTGATCTTCTGTGTATTGGCTTCTTGGATTCCTACAAGTCCCACAAGACGTTCTGTAAATTTACCTTCCTATACCGGTTATATTGCGGGACACTGGTATACCAGCCCAGTGAACGAACCGAATCATTTCAATCTTAAATAGAAAAAAGACCATCCATCGCAGATAAATTCTTTTGTCATTCCAATGGAGGGAGAAATATACTAATTACGTGGAGAAAATACGATTAACATTTAGATTAATTCGCGGGACAGAGTCACGTGAAATTTATAAAGTTGTATTTTGCGACAGCACGTATGAAATTTTGCAGTTTTGTAGAATTTAGTGATCTTTCTTTAAGGCCGAATTATTGTTCCAATAGTAATAACAACAATAATTATTAATGAAATTCAAATATGAGAGGAGGCGCAAAAAAGCAGTGATAAAAAAAACAAGATAAAATAAAGTACGTCCTTCAAATTTTCAGGACAGTAGGACACGAATCCATGATGAGCTAATTCAACGAGTGATGCTTTTCATTAATACCTCAATAAGAGCTTTTATCCGAATTATGAATACACAAGATATTGCGACACAAATGTGAGAATATCGCGGAATATATTTCATGCCGTAGATACGCAACTATATACGCGTGTCACTTATTCATGCGACATTCTATTCACCGGACGAGCATCAATATTTATCTTCGCGTGCGTGCTCAACATATAGCGGTGACTATCCGGCTTTTACGTATGTTCTGTATATAAAGTCTTTCCTTCTTTGCTTCCTTATTAATTCATTTTCCGTGAACTCACCGAGGACTGTGATTCAGACGTGAATCTTACGAAGAACTCAGTTATAATACACGCTTCACTGAACGCGGAGTATATTTCATGTAATAAATTGTACTGCCAGCGTAATGATACTTTCAAGCTCGTGTAGAAATTGATTCATGACCGCATTGTATACGAATCCAGTACGATATGATCGTTAGTCATATGGAAATCTTGCGGTTCTGATTGTTATCTTAAACGAAATCCTTCGCATGGTATGAAGACTTCCGTTGGGTCAGGATCGCACGAATCATGGATTAGAAGCTGTGTTCGGATGATTTTTACTTAGCTCTAGTCTAGTTAACTGCTACACCGAGAGAAATCGTTTCATTGATTCAAGGAAAAGAGCCTAATTGAATTTTTTTTCATTGATTCCAATGAAATATTTCATTGATCTCCACAATCAAGAAGTCTGAAGACGACATTAATTACATTAAAATTTAATTACATTAAACTTGATGAATAAAAATTAAAAAAACATTTTTCGTTAATGAAAAAAAGAACAATTGGATGGAACTGCTTAAACTGGGATTAAACTGTAGGAGTAGGAGTAGTTACATTGCAGTAGGTGCGATACCGAATGGAGCGAGATATGTGGTGACTCTCGTAGACATACGTGCATCGCGTGCCGTACGTCACCATTACATCAATGCAATGTTATGCATGTGCGTTTAGCGTGGACGAGCGAGCATAAGCGTCAAGCTCGGCCAAGCTTCCACGCACAGCTGGCACGAAGAAATCACTCGCTCGTGACGGAGACCGACACGAGCCCGTTGAGATTTTTCGCACGTGGTCAAACCCGGCTTTCGCGTGCTTCAACGAAGGGGAGACCAGCTCGCCCAGCATACACTAAGTATTCGTCGATTTATCGAGCTTCGTGTACTTTGCTACTGTTTCTGTCATAACAAGCGCAATCTATGAGCGAGCATACAGGAAGACATGTGGAACATCGATATAGAGTATACGCAAGTTTGATCCTGACATTTTCTGATTTTTTCAATTATTTTTTGTGATTATACCTGCTGAAATAAATACTCTGATTTTTTTCAAGATTTTTTTTTTTAATTTAAAATATTAAGAACATTCTCAAAAGAAATTTCGAACTTACAGTGTATTGAGATGAACATTCGCTTGCTAAAAATTCTTTAGGTCAGGTATTTGTCATAAAAGATATTTATTTATTAAACGCAACATTATATTTCATTTTTTTTCTCTGTATACTTTAGGATACTTTAGGACACATACTTTTTTTTATTACATATAAAATTACTTTAAAACAGTTTATGATGCGATTGTTTGTCACTTGTAAAAAAAGGATTACAGAAACCAATGTGCAAAGTTTCAATTTTACGAATTGACCTCAGAAGAGCGTAATTCGATACAATAATTTTTATTGTAAATCCAATATTATCGAAGGAATTGGTAAAAAGCGTCGATACAAAATTTATTGAGGGATATAATAATTTGATCTCTCGAAATTCAGCAAAAAAAAAAGAAAAAAACTTATACAAATATGTCAGGCTGACAATTTATTTGTGTTTTTACAGTCCCTTTAATAGAAGATTCCTCTATTTCACCTGCGTGGTAACAAACCTCGTTACACCCGAGCCAAAGCTCGTTTTCCAAATCTACAATCACCCGATTTATTATCTACGTTTGGAAACAGTGATTCATGGATTTTCACAAATTTAATTAATACCCCATTCACAATACTGTGCATACATGTGTATATATACATCTATACGTAGGAAACGAAGCAAATCCAATTTACGATTGTTTCTTCAGTATAATAACGCTCGTACATCTCATCAAGTGTTATATAAACCTCACGTACATACATGTATGTATTAGTATTGACCCGGGCGGATTCAGCGGACACGATTTAATATATTCCCTGACAAGTTAACGGGAATGTCATATTAAACATACAAATAGCGGTGTGCGTTTGTACGGTCGATGTTCTGCACGGAGAGTTAGTGCGGACATTTTGCTCTCCGCACAATTGTGTGTGGATTTTGCGTGTATAAATGCACAAGTATAAGCTACTCGGTGATATAGAGAACGTACATGGAAACTAGCGTGCTCGCTTCAACAGCAAGTATCTTCGTTCCTGTAAAGGGCTCTTCTGAAGGTTTCAACCCTCTTTGAAATCCTTGTGGGACAAGCAAAACTTCCTCCCTTAAAGCATACACATTAATATACACCTACGTGAATCGCGCTTGTGCGCAGATATAATTAATTCTACAGCATCCGGTATACGAGTGAAGAGGCTTCAACCATTGTCCTTTGACTCTAAAACTCCGAATGTGTGTTGGTGCGTTCCTTTGACGAGCTGCTTGCCCTAGAGGGCGAGAGTGAGCTTATGATACTGTCTTGTAAATCCTGGCAAATATGTGCAACGAAAACATTGAGAGTCCAACCTCTTATAGAGATTGGAATATACTGCTATGTCCTGAGTGGAAATACCGAAGAACTCTCTGATGGGTTTTACAGGCTTTGACTTTACAACAGCTTTCGTAAGAGGTAGGCTGAAATTTTCATGTTATCTTCAATTACAAGTGCGTGAAAATCGTATAAACTTGATAATGTCATCTTCTTAAGGGAATGTTATAGTGACTTTTGAAACTTTTCACCCTTGTGAAGCAATTACAACCAAACTTCCACACTTTTTCTAGGTAGTTTTGAGGGAGAGTACTGCATCAGTGGTAAAGAAAATTACTAAGCGCTTAAAAAATATAAAACGGAGTACCTGTCGGTTAACCCAGGATGACAACCAATGACTAAGAAATAATAATTTTTTGGTTGTCTGATTTTAGATTAGCCATATTGTCAGGAAGACTCAAGAGTTATAAAAGGAAAGACCCAAGTAGATAAGAAGCTGTATTTTAGTATTTAACAAACAGTAGTTTTCTTTGAAGCTTGGTAAAAATAAAATCTGTATAAGTCAGTAATCTGCGAACGTAGAAAAATGTATTTAAAAGGTTGTATCGTACAAAGCTCGCCTTTTGGAATTTGCCACTATGGCGCTTTAATTGAGAAGATTCCCCCCGTGGACGATGACGTTGATTATAGAGACAAAACAGAGTGCAGCCTGTTTTTAATGAAAACATTTTCTGTCTATTCAAGCGACCACCGTAGGGACTCCCTATACTGCGAGTATATATGCAACATTGCAGTATATATTCTCTGGTCGACTGAACGTTAATGAGTCGAGTTGCCAGCGAGCCAGCATTAGTCGAGCCGAACGCTGCGATGGAGAAGTACAAGGGTCCCGTTCTTGAGGCATCTTGAGGCCCAGCGGCTATATCCAGAGATGGCCTTCGTCTGGCCTCTCCGCGGAGGGACTCGACAAGGGAAAGAAAGAAGAAACTACGAAGACGACTAGACGCTGAGCAAGCGAATCTCCGTTACGCGCGACACTCGCCAATCCTGGCCTCTGTACTTCATTGACATAAGCAGCGACGCAACCGTCACGTCGGCACACCAGAGAACCGGAAGTCCATGAGCTGGCTAAGCGAGATTTCTAAAACGCTTTAACTCGACGTCACATTCACGCGCTTCCCGCTCTGCTCAATGTCAGAGAGCTGATGAAGATCATGAGCGACCATTTTCCACGATTCTACTTCACATCCTTTAGAAGTTAAATATCGTCGTTCCGTTTTAATCTTGAAACTCGAATTTAAAAATATACATGTTTTACATACGTGCCAAATTTCGTACACTGCACTTTATCTGATGCAATTGGCTTTTGGTAGAGAAATTAAGGAATGGTAGGATTGCAATTGAACTTCACAAAGATAAAAATACCAAACTTGACATATCCAAATGTCTACAATGGAACGAATAGAAAAAAAAATCTGCTATTTATTGGAGGTCTCAATGAGTCAATGGAAAGGTCGACGACATCATCGACCTGAAAGCTTCTACGAGCTACCGAATGGAATAAAATTGTGCACTTACGACTACAGCCACATATGTATAAAGTGGACTTCACCGTCATCAACGGAGAAGAAGCATTCAGTGTGCCGCGATGCTCGCGACGATATATAGATATCGATAAAGCCCGCGATGGGTGCACCAGTTATTGGCAAAACGTGCCTCTCCCTCAATATTGCAGTCTATAATTGAACGCCATTGCCGCGTCAACGGAAATAGAATAGAAATTGCTATGGAAATGGCTGGCTGGTTCCTCATCCTCTCTCCTGATGCTTCTGGTGCTTGATGGCCTGGGGGACTCCCTTCACCGCTTCTGCTAGAGATTCGTCGGAATATAGCTTGTAGGGGTGTATAATAGCTGCTCGCATATACGTCTGCCTATAATATTTCTCGGATCTCACGAGTCCTCAAGCTTTCTCGATATATTGATCCCACTCCATTCACGTTTCTATCATCACTATATTCCAATAATATTTTAATATTTCAACGAGGCGAATACGTTAAAATTGTTATTACCTCGTGCTTCCCTATGTCGTGCATCCGCTCTGTTGCCTATTTGCACTCAAGCATTTTTTTAAAGCATTTTATGAGAAAACATTTTATGTATAAATGGCTTCAAAGCTTTCACTGCATATATTGCGTAGAATAAAGAAAAAATTATCTATGTAGCTTAGTTAAATTTTAATGCTGAACAATACTAACAAAAAGGCCATTATTGAAGCACCTGGAATCTTTGATAAATCCAATGTAGCCCTGTGACACATTGTGCCCCAATCTCACTTACGTCTGTGGACACAATCTTTATGTCAAAACTACACAATCTTAAATTTAATTTTTACTGCCCTAATTTAATTAATTAACTAATTTAATTTTTCGTAACCTTCATCGAAAGTTCGCTTTTTTGCACTTGTATCAGAGAAGTCGGTACAGTTTAAAAAAATGACTCCACTACTTTCAGTAGCTATTCTCATGAATCCTAAAAATTTTTTTAACTCATTCAACTAAATTATATTTTACAACAAGTTGACACTCTTATTTTGGAAAATGATTTTCTTGCTGTTCAGCACGTGGCATTGCTGAGTATGATTAAACTATCTGATTCTTGAGTGGAAAAGGTATACATAGCGAAAACCATCCGCACTCGAGCCCCAGGACTCAATTGCAGTAGCTCATCGTAAACAGCGCGGTTTGCGTTGCCTTTAAAAACTCTTTCGCCGTTACTTCGTCGGGATGGCAAACGCGGACGCTTTTGCTTGCTCGCCCCCCCCCCCCCGCTTCCCCTCCCCCTCCCCCTCCGTATTCCGGGAAATTGAAACCGTGACTTGAGCGCCGTCGATCCAGCCAGCAGGTTCTTCGTGGCAAAGAATGAAGAGACGAGGACAGTACGTCGCGCCAACCCGTCCCTTTCTGTACCATGTCTTTCTCGATTTCACACACAAACACACACACACACACACACACAGACACGTGCACGCACGCACGTTCTTTCTGTCTCGTTACTATGCTCTAGGGTTTTTACTCTCCGACGTTGGAGAGAGATAAAAGTTTATCGCTCGCTGCAATTGCCACGATACTCGTCGAGGCGCCCGGTTACGCTCCCGAGTGCAATGAGTTTCTCTCTTTCTAGTATGCCAGCAGGACACCCCCGGATAGATATATCATATATATATATATATATATATATGTATATATAGGTAAAGAAGGAGATAAAGGTCCTTTCGAAAGAAAGGAGAGTACAGGGAATTCTCCATACTAAGCAGGCTCTTGTGGAATTATAGAGGGATAGCTTTTATAACATATTTATAGTTCACTCTTTTAAACTTTGAGAATAGCAGTTGGAACTCAGCCACTAGTAATTTTCTATCTATATTATTACAATATTCCGATGGTAACTTTATTTTATGGTTATTAATTTTCCGTTGGTTCAACATTTGTTTTTTTTTTTTTTTTTTTTTTCTCAAAATTAAATAAACAACCGGTTGCCCGGCGGTCATGTACAACATAACCGATAGGCGATCGTCCGCATGATGCGCTGCTTGCGCCACTTGGTGGTACAATAAGTGAACTACACTCCTCCAGCAAGCAGTTCAAAATTACATCACAGACATTACATAAGACAGACAATTTTTCTATGTTTCGACATGCCATGTTCTCGAGTGTTTCAACGTGTTGTGGGAGGCACCAACTTTTTATACTAATTTTCTTGACTAGTTTCACCTTTTAAAATGTGTACAAAGATTTTTTTTTAAATCTTGTAGTGCTCGATTGACTTGAGTGTACCGAAAATTCTGGGGATGTCGGAACTCTGCAATTAAGTCCGAGCAAAATTTATGGAAAATTTGGTGAGAATTAAGAAGAGAAAAAAATATTGATCAAAAATATCTTCTTAATAGCCTCGCCTTAATAATCAATGAAGCATAATTGCGATTTCACAGATTATAGTTCATAGTTTTACATTTGAAGGACTTTTTTATAACCAGAATTTACAATCAAATTAGCCATTTTAAATAGAAAGTTGTTTAACATAGTTTATGAATAAATAGGTGCAGCAGCCTGTTTTAACGTTTACGATGGGCATGCGGAAAACGGATTGTATAATACAGGGTGAATTTAAACCAGAAAATTGCTTTTCCAAAGTTGAGAGTCGCTGTATACCGTACTTTATGGCTTGCCCCGATTTCCACTCCCAAGCTAACCGGCAGCACCACCACCCCAGCAATGGTAGCAGTGTTGCAGCAGAACTAGCATCACCGGCAGAGCACATTCTCCCTCATCCTATTGTCATAAAATGGCGCGCTGCTGACTGCCGTTGCTTGTCTGCCGTCCTGCACTGCAGTCCGCAGTAGCAGCAGAAGCAGCAGCCGATTTACCACGAACGCGTACTCTGAATTTCCGCAACGATCCGAACGTTACACGGCTGTCCTAACTCCGCGTCGAAGGAAATACCGGAATTCCTGCAGCTAGGCGAAACGACTCGAGCGATAAAACCATCCACTCCCAATCTATCGATTACATCGGCAATAGTCCCCTTCGATCAGCATGGATACCCCCCCTCCCCCCTGCCCCTTTTGGAACACATGCGGCTATTCAGCATTCATTTGAATTTAATCGAGGCAGTAAATGGTGTATTCAACTATTCACTTGATGGAATCGCGTGAAAATCAAAACCGAAAAAAAAGACATCTTTAGATTTATCACAATTTAGATGTACTCTATTATAGAATAGAGTAAACCTAGATAGGTGGATGTTACCTGATTGGACGTCAATTTAAGGCAAAAAGAGAGTGGACGATTTTTTTTTTGCATTAAGTACAAATGTATCTTTTTAAAGTGTTGCATTTAAACAATTAGTCCACGAAAGCGTTTTCGAAACTATCCGTTAGTTATTCAGATATTTTCAAATGAAAAAGAAAATATTTTTCTTTGCATCATTTTGATAAACTCGTATCGGTCAATGAACATTTTGCCCTCAAAAGCTGTGAAATGTAAAAAAAAATGTAAAGTTGCGACTATAATACTCAGATATTAAAAAAACATTCCAGATAATCCTATTACGATCTTTGCGTTTTTCATCTCTTCTCTCTCACAGTTTAATCCGCTATTACCACTTATTGAAATGACTGAGAAGCGGTGTGATATGCAAAAATGGGTCATTCGTGCAGGTGGACTCTCGGGTACTGGGTTACGACATGTGCGCAAGAGAGTTCTGCAGTTTCTGCCACAATAGCCACGCGACGGTATATAGATATGTATGAAATTTCCGATGCTGTATGACGCTCGATAGTCCCTACTTGTCTCGCGAGCCATTGCTCGTATTGTAAGCACTCGTTCAGCAGTAATACCTCAGGGGGAAAGGTGGAAGAGAGCGAAGAGAATGGAATTCATCGACTGTGCTTAAACGAGAATTATACACCTCAACATTTCTTCTCATTCCCGGGATCCAACTAGCAAAGGAAAGAAAAGAAAAAGGAGATGAAAGAGAACCCTCTGAGTGCTAGGGTTCCGTATGTCTGGTACTCGTGAAAAATTACCTCAACGATATTATTCTCTGGGTCAGCAAAAGCGTCTTCAAATCGGAATTAAAATTTCTCGAGAAAATGCGGAACCCGCATCTTAAGATGTGTGTATGTTTGTGTAAAAATATTAATTATCCTTTCTGACACTTCCCTTCTGTTACCTTTGTTTTTAACTCAGCTATTCCTCTTTCTCTCGTTTTTCGCTTCCTCTTAATTTTATTAAAAAATGATATTTTTTATCTTCCTACTTCTTCTTTGCCGTTCATTTCAAATTTTCTTTATTACTTTACTAGCTAGAGTTGGAATTCAAGAAAGTCGTGCTGACCATTTTAATCCCATAAAAATTCATGGTTCTTGTATTTTTTTTCATTCTGGTACGTATGACTGATAAAAAAACATATGCAAATGGTCTACAACATTGACTCCTACAAAACTCAGTGGCGTGTAATTATTATTATTATTTTTTATTGTAACGAGTACAAAAATTGAAGTAATACATTAAGAATTAAATATAAAGAATTTTGGTAAATTTTTCTGATGATGTAAAGAGACTCATACTTCACTTCACTTCACTTCATTTTTTGTGCTATTTTTTTTTTAGTAAACTGCGTTGCATGACGAATTAAATGGCCTTATAACTCTAAATAATTTTTTTATTTCAATTTGGAATGTTGTTGTTTTTTTTTTTTTCCAAATCAAGAGATAAAAAAAATATTTTAAAATACCAACGAAATTGAAGAAATCGATATCTCAAGCTATTCGAGTCTTTACAGTTTTTATTCTCAATGGTATTGTTTGAAATGTAGGGTTACGCCCCCATTCCGGAAACTGCGTGGTTCGCCAGCGTCAACCAGCACCCAGTGTTTTACTTTCTCTGTACAACATCGACTCGACACTTCCATTTCTTTCCCCCAGCTTTCTGTTCTCGCTCTCACCATCAACTTTCTTCGCCACCCTGCCTGTAACACTCTTTACAGACCAGACTTGCCCTTCGACACGGGACCCTCTTGTATTATGCCATGGGAGCGATCGCATTCAACGCGACTGGCGTGTTTCGAGAGAAAAGACAGAGGGAGAGAGTGAGTGAAAAATAGAGAGGGGTAACTAGGAAACGAGAGGGATGGAGAGCAAGGAGAACAAAAAAAAAAAAAGAGAAACGGTAATCCTTTCCGTGAGGAGTCTCCGTGACTACACCCCAGACAAGCTTTAGGGTGACTCGCGAACCGAGCGAGGGATTGAGAGTAAAAGAGCGAAAAAAGAATGCGACGAAAGGTCAGAAGAAAAAAAAATATACAGTACCAACGCGAAAAAGTACCATTAGTAGACACCGAATCTGGAGGTTCGCTGTCTCTTCGTATGTTTCACCTTTTTTTTCACCCTTTCTTCATTCTCATTTCACTCGAGGTATTTTTTTTATATTTTCTTTATTTCCAGCAGCCACAGAGTGAGCGAAGAAAGAGGCGAGTCTGCCTTTAGATTCGTACACCTCGAACCGCAATTCTGCACTTTACTTTTGCCCTTGCCATATTCGTCGCTTTGTGCTTTCTTTTTTTTTTTTTTTTTTTTTTTACTTAGAAGGGGAGAAGAGAATAAGAGTCTGAGAATATTTCTGAATTACAGTGCAGAACTGATGTACTAGGTCCTACTTTCTGTCATTTAATTTTTTAAATATTAAAAATTCATTGTGTTTCATATTTTCCAATTTTTATTAAACAAGTATGGAAAGTGGAAGATTGCACATTACTTCCTCATTATTATTCATTTTATTGGCCGCTTTTTCTATGAGGAAGTCATAATTCATCAACATGAAGGCGGCTTTATGAAAAGTGTAAAATAATTACGAAACAATGTGCAAAGTTCTAGTTCGCATCCTTGTTTTTTTTTTAAATGTTTTATACTGTGTACAACATATAACATTTTCTGTAACTAATTTTTTCTTTTTGTTGCTTGTTTCAGGTGAGTACCGATAACATACTTTGGAGCGGAAGGAAAGTAAGTTATTTCGGTCGAAATATTGCAGTGCATTAAACTGGGTCAAGTGTCTCAAAGAGAATTAAGAAGAACAGATTTGAGCCTCGATCGTTGTGGAACATTGTGAAACAGTGGAAAATCAGAGAGGAGGAATAAATTTTCAGATCCATATATGTATAGCTTTCGCGTTTTTTGGCGACTTTGAGAAAAGAGAGAACAGAAGGAGAGCCTGACGAATTGGCGACTGTTGATGCCGATTGTGAGATTGTTGCTTATCCTCTCATCAAAAATTGTTGCAGCTCCTATGCACCGAAATTCAACTTCAGTAGATCATGTCCCTTTCGCTAGGAAACAATACAATTCGACGTCGAATAACTAAATTATTAACAGTCATTTATTCTCTTGTTATTCCAAAAATTGAGTAAGAAAAAAAATCATATCTTGGGAAGAATTGCATTTTCCATCGGAACTTTTAGCTGAAAATTCGTTCTCAACTTGACGAACGTAAAAAAAAATAAAAAGGAAAAATATGAAGCTGGCTTCCATTGTGTTCAAGCACAAAAAATCGTTAACATATTTTGAAAAAATACTTCAACGTCCGCAATTAATTTATATCATTTTTTTCCGAAAAGAGAATGAAAAAACACAAAATTTTGTTTTTTGAAAATGATTCTATGATCAATCCACGCCGAGATATCGTCGAAAGTAATAAAAACCGAGTTTTTTTCAAAAGCGGAATTTTGAATGGGTTTGAAAATAAATAAAAAATTATCGTGTTAGTACTTCAAACTTACTCATTTTCGGAGTGATTGCAAAAATTCGAAAATTTGGGTGGCTGAAGTATCCTGGAGTGCCTCGTATATATAAAATTCCGAAATAAATAGAGAGATGTACAAAGTAATGGGATTGTTACAATTCTTTTCAGAATCAAGCTTTTTAGCTGATGCATTTGTTGAAATTCCGGTGTCACTGAATGTACTCATTCGTAAAAGCTATCATTACATTTTATTAGCAAATAAATGAGTAAAATTAGATGTCATTCTGCATCGATTGGTAATATTTTTGAAAGTTTTGGTATTCGAACAGTTTTGCCATTACGGGTTTATCTGAACTTAAAAAACAAAAATTTGCAGTTATTTAAATTTCAAACGTTAATAAAATTGTTTTCATTGTAAAGAGCTTTTGACGGCGAATTCAACGAAGAAATTCTAGAGAAACGGAATTAAAACATAATATCGTTATCGTCAGTTTTGCTGGAATTCCCCGTCCGCAAGACCGTACTTTCCGGTTGTTATTCTTTTCAGGTCAAAACGTCATAGGATTTACTTGACACTGAATTCTAATTAACAGCCACGTTAGAAGTTGATAATATTTTATTTGCAATAGTAGAATTTTCTTCGTTTGAATTTTCCTGGGAATATCCACGTTTCAGCAAACATAAAATAAATCTGCCCCTGAAATACGAAGTACCGAATGACGTTGCCAGCGAAAAAATCTTCGATTTGCGAAACGTGTATTTTATTTTAAGTTAAATACTTGTCAAGAATTTATGATTCAGTTGAACTGAGTGTCGCGCGAAGGTTATCGCTGCATCGCGACCCATCTTCCCGCATACCCAGGCAAACACGTTGTCACGCCTGATAGCGGCATATTCGCGGTACATGGACCGTCTTCTCCGTTCCCCTCTACATCTTTCAGAAATACTTATCTGCGTACAGTTCGTCAGTTTTTCACCGCTTTTGTCCAATAGGACATGCAAACAAAATGTCTGTGCAGGCCTGAAAAAGTTAACGTTGGTGCCAGAAGCTCTTGAGTTATGAAATCTCGGTTGAAATTTTTCCTTTAGGTATGCGTTATCTTCAGACATTCATCGTGTGGCTTATGAGCTCCTCGAAAGCAAACTATGATCTCATCGTAACGTTTGATTTATTAGTCTAACGCAAGGCAATCTGGCTACAGCTACCAAATGCTATAAGACTGCATTTATGTTTGTTTTTCAACACCGATTAAAGTATTATAATTTACAATATTATGTTACTTTAGGCAAAAAGCGTGTTATCGTTTATAAGATAGCTTTGTACAGACTGCATGTCAAACACTATATAATTTTGCAATTTTGTAAGGTAATATATTGATTCACCAGGATGCGCTGAGATGAAAATATTTAGCACCAATTCGACTGGTGTCGAGACACTATTTTAAGTACGAAATTGCATGAAGTACGTTTTGGATCGATGGCCATGCAACGAAATGCATACACAGTCGACGTGTATAACGATAGTACCTGTACTTGGTGGCATGAAAAACAGGGCAGAGTCTTGATCTTCCGAGCCAGGCGATTTTCATTGTTAACGGGTTGTTTGCTGTGGCTCAAGATCTCGATGGTGGCCAGCATCGTTCTCTCTATATAGCTGCAGACTGAAACTGCGCTCACCCTAGCGAGCCTTGGACACTTACACGCTGCAGAAGAAAACCGGTCCTTGTCAAGACCGTGCTGGAAGAGCTGCTGCATGCTACGATCGAACGAGCTCGAAGAGATTGAGCTCAACAGCCGCAGGTACTACGCTGCTATGAGATAGATTCGTGGGACGCTGCCGACTGCAGGATTCAATGAAAGCTATACAAACCAATAATATTGCACGTTGTCTACAACAAGAACATTAGCACGGAATATAAAATTAATGAAAATCCTATTTATATTTTGATCGATTTCAATCTTTTGTGTCCTATATATTCGATGATTTTATTTTTCTGTCTATTTAATCAGGATTTAATTTGCTTTTAATCACAGCGACGATAAACCTAAAGGAGAAATCAGCAAATTTGGTTTAATATTTTTTTTTCATTAACAGTGCCAAAGCTTTTATAATTTCTTCAAACCTCGTTTATAAAACGAAGAAACGCCTTATTTTTCGGTTGAGCTGCTCATCGAGATTCTTGTTGTTAGAAGGTAATAAAAATCAGACTTATGCAAAATAAGTGTTGTTTTCGCGAAATATGTAATGCATTTAAGGAAAATTCTTCAATTCATATCGTTTATTACAGAAATAATGATCATGCGAAATCTATAGAAGTAGCTCTGTTTTTTCTTCTTCTTTTTGTGAATAAAAAAGTGAAATGTTTGCATTGGACACCTCGAAATCATCGAATAAGCTTCAATATGCGTTGCTCTCGAGAACTGCAATGACAAAAAAATATTTGCGAAAAAAAAAAAAGTAAATTAAGTTTACCCGACAAGAATGAAAGTTTAATTAATTGCTAATTAATTAATCAGGTGATCTTCCGTGGGAAACTCCTCTCGATCAATTTACCGTCTCTGCTTGGTCACTCGACACGTAATACAGGCTATTTTATCGCAAAATTATATCCGCTCTATCGAGTTCAATTAATTACTGGTAACGGTGAACGAACTGAGGCATCGAGCGTTACGTTGCGTTATTCCCTAGTTACTGCAGCGTATGACATCTTCGATGCATCGGAACAACGCTCAGTGACAGCAGCGAGCCAACATTACGTACGGTAGTTAGTACATACGCACTTACTCGGTATATGGAACGCGTGTTCGTCGTGTGTGTTTACCGGCATCGCATCGCGAAGCGTGTGCCACGCCACGAATTACTGGGACGCGATGCAGCGCAGGGCGCGTGGTCGGCTGTGTTGGTCTAGCTGTGCCGATTCGGCGGTCGGTTTACTCGCAAGCTCGCAAGCACTCATCCGACCTATAGCATATATGCGCGACGAGTGCTCCTCCCACGTTTACATCGCACCGACGATTAATTGAAACCGGTAACGAACGTCGAGCTTTCGGAAATTACCGCAACGACCGCGACCACCATCTCGTTACCGTGCTTCCCGAATTCGTGTTTGAACGTAAAAATTACCGAGCCATCGTTAGACGATGAAAGAAACTCATTTTAATGGTCTTTAATCGCAAAATTGTTCTTTATTTTGAAAATAATTTTTTTTTCCACTTTTTTATGAGCAATATTTTGTATATCGAGTCACTTGATTTCTTGACGAATGAAATTTCCCTAAACTTCAGTTTCTGATTTTTTAAAAATACAAGCATGCAAAGTAGAAAATTGCACATTTTATCCTCGTTATTTTTTACTTTCTTTTTTACTGCTTTAATAAAAAATAAAATTTTCGTAAATAGTTCTACACAACTGAAGGCAGATCCAATGTTGTTTGGTATTGAATTTCGACGAAATCGGTAAAGCGGTTGAATTAAAAAAAAAAAAAAAAAAATTTTGCTCTAATTCACGTTGAATCTCAACGAATAAACTGAACTGTTCTGTAGACGAAAAATAATACAGCGCTGCTACGTGCCAAATTTGGTGATGATCGGTAAAGTCGTTCGGATCTAGCAGCATTTTGAAATTTTCAAAAAATATAGATCTTCGCTCTAACTTCGGCAAAAGTTAAGAATGTAAGCCGAAACTTTGTACTTGATGGAAATATGATGCAACGGTATTAATTACGGAATTTTCATTGTGATGTATAATATAATTTGTTTTTTTTTTTATAGATAATACATTTTTAACTTTTAATAAACGTACTCATAAAATTTGATTTGCCCATAATCGTCATGGTCGTCGTGCTCGTCGTTATGATCGTAGTAACCGTCATCGTAATTGCCGTGGTTTAAGCATTTATGGTAAACATTATTTTTGTGTATTAATTGATATTTCCGAGATATCCTTTACACTGCCTATATTTCAGTTTAACTCAAATCGGTTCGTGATATTACAAATAAACTACGCTGTCCGATAAAAAAAAAAAGTTGCAAAGTAGAACTTTGCACATTTGAAAATTTGAAAATTTCAATTTTTCACAATGCTTCTTCTATGAGAAAGCCAAAATAATATATCTTCCTCATAGAGGTAGCTTTGTGAAAAATTTCGAATGTCCTTTTTGCAACTTTTATAATTTTAACAAATTTTGTATGAGGAAGTTTTTTTTTTAGTTTCTATTTGATTATTTGTTTAAATTATTTATTTAAAGACTCCGGATAATATGGCAATTTTTCACAGCATCGAACTTGAAATCATTTCATTGATTTGTAGTTTTCTAAATATGTGTTTGTAAAATTAGACTTCATTTTAAAAAGTATTTTTTTTTTTTAAAGACCATAAAAATGGCGAAGCATTATTCTGACGCACGGATGCCATTCTATTACCATTTCCCGTTGTAGAGTTTCCTCACTCTCGCTCTTTCTCTCTGTAGTATAATTAACCATTGAATAAATTAAGTGGCACATCGCCTGGGCTACCCTGTACCTCGAGGGCTTGATAATGCTTGGTCTCTAAGTCTTAGCAGCGCGAGATAGCCGACGCCTCTACTTGCCTGGCCAGCTGCAGTTGCGTGCCTCGGGGACAAGAATTATGAGGTAGTATACGCCATAGAAACCGCCGCTGCTGCTGCTGCTCGGTGTCCGGAGAATTTGTGGAGAAACCGGATAAACTAATAGAAAGGGAAGTGGCCCGACAGTAAAAGGGTTGAAGAAAGACTGAACGACGAAAATCATTAAATAAATGTCACATTTATTCGAAAAAAAAAAAAAAATCAGAAATTGAGTGTCTAACTTAATAAATCAAGATAGGAAGGAAAGTTACGGTTTTAAGATAATCGACGGTCAATAGAGTACAAAAATCAATATTCACGGATATTCACAGATACAGAAAAAAAATGTGACTTAAAATTTTGGATTTAAAAGTCTGTTGAAGAACAACAATAGAAAATTATTAAATGAAAATGTAAAAATATTATAAAATTGTTGGAAATCAATATACTAAAAACAACAAAAAAATTATAGACGGAAATAAAATTCTTAATCGAAAATTAATCTCGTAGTAATCAATATTCAATAAATTACAAATCATAATTTTGTGTAAATACAAAAGCGAGCCTGCGAAATGTCACACTCGATATTAATAAAAGTTTGCATGACAAACTTCATATTTTCGGCCTCAAATTATTTATCTTTATCTTACAAAACAAACAAACAAAAAATCTCGCGGTAAGTGCTCATTAAATACTGGTTTTGGTACACTCTATACATCATATAATCTATAGCTGTACATATAAAGTCGAGAGTATCTCGCTTTCCGACTCTCTAAAATCCCACGCGCATCCCGAGAGGTGGGTCACCTGCCTGCTGGATAATTGCATTCGGCACTGCTGCCGTTGCCGCTGCTGCTGCTGCTGCTGCTGCCCACACCTGATCCGCACACTTCCCTGCTCCGACTCCGTACCAACATATACCGTGATAACATAACAGACACATGAACGAGCTCAACCCACGCGGCCGCGTAACGATACTCGTGTCTCCGTGTGGCTCGACTACAGCGCCACAGGATAGTTGACGGAACTGTTGTGTTGGTGATCATCAACAGGGCACCCGACACCATACAAAGACACTATATTCGATCGAGCGGAAAAAGCCCTTGCTTGATTTTCCTTTGAGAAACCCACGTCGCTGTTTTATGATAATCAATACTCTCGAACTGCGGCGCGCCTCTGAAATCTCCTCGAGCTTTGTATAAGTAGCTAGTAAGTTTTACGGCAAGGCAGTACCATCGTTTCTACGGGATGCTAACTCTGCACAAATCCGACACACACAATTCTACAATAAATAATAGTATCCGACGATATTACACATGCGCTCAGCATCAAATCGACGCAGCCAAAACTCTACACTGCTGAAAGTATTGAAAGCCCAAATCTGCACAGCTGCAACTTGACACAACCGAAGCTGTAAACACCATAAACTGTAGACAAATAAACTCTACACGGCAGTAGTCCAGCAGATGCAACTAAGCTGTGTGGAGTTGCTGCAGTGTACAGTTTTTGGGTGTGCTGAGTTAATGATCTGTGCAAGTTAACTGGATTGAATTGAACGTCTGTAGAATCTTACCGTGTATTATTATTTCCGGCACAAGTACTTTAGTAAGACAAATACAATTTCTTCGAAATGATCAATGTCATCAGTATAATATTAGTTTGAATATAATTCTTATTCTGATGACACATACGACGAGACAAGTCAAACGTATATCGTAATACCAATTTGTCGGAATTATCTAACTTATCACATCAATCACTCAAAAGTGAATTGATTAATTGCGTGATTAATTATCATATACTATATATCTGAGAGTTATTATCCATGATCCATGCTGTAAATAACGGAAAAGGCGCGGCTAAACTGCTCGTGACTTTGAGTTGGAAGAAAGTTGTCGACCGATGGCTATATAGTTTATGTGAATGCAGACAATAGTTTTAGTCTTTTTTTTCGTTGGCTTTTACGAGTCGCCGCCTTCTCGCTGCGCCAGTCGCAACCTCGACGTATACATACCTAAACGCAGTAACTCCAGGAGAGGACTTCTTTCACCGGAATCGACTGTAACGCCTCGAGTCTCGACGTCGGTGGACCAAGTACGTCCAGGAATAGTCTGCACACTCTGGGTGTGGGAGCTCGTGGTGCAACGCGCTACGCTCGGGCTTTTCAGAGACATAAATATTCTACCGCAATGCATGCATGACCCGGTATACATACAGAGTGCAATTATAAATGACGTTAATATTTTAAGGTATCGTTGATGATGGCAGACGAGCTTAGTGAAATTACCCGAACTTTCATAATGGAGCCACATTTTTCATGCCACATTCATATAGCCTTTGTTATCGATTGTACCAAAAATATTGTTGGCGAGGATAACATCCGAGTTAAATATAAAAGCTCAGAGTACAATGGAAAATAATTAATTAACTTAAGTCTGGATCTACGTCTTTGTAATTGCGTGACAATTGGAAGAAGCGGTTGATAGTATCAATTTTTATATCAACTTGATACCAAAAAATAGCGCTGTTTTAATTATTAATTCCTTCTAACTTAAGAACTAATATCGGATCCAATTTAATTCCAAAATGAAAATTCGATTTCATTTTTTTTTGTAGATTATTCAAATATTTATGACTTTTTAATTTTTTCGAATTTCAGCCTATAATTTAGGGCATCTGAGGTACATGAAGTATAGAATCAAAACAGAAAATAAATAAAAAATATTGTTCTTTTTTAATGTTACGTGATTCGACCATAATGTCAATTAAACATATATATATATATAATTTTTTATTCGGCAAACTAAAACGCGAATGTACCTTCGGAGTTTTCGTGAGATGAACACACACCGTAGTCTCGACGTGTTGAGATTGCAATTTTTAAAATTGTTTTTGTGTCCCTATTAGGCCAGTACATGGTGTTTGTGTTAGCAACGACGAGCTACTCTAGCCATAGCACGCGCTTCCTGTCGCCTCCTGTTGCCACCACGTTGCCGGAAGAGGGAAGGAGACATGGTCATCAGGATATACACACATATGTACATATACATAGCAGTTGTTAAATGTACATCCATTGCATATAGAGGCGTACACGTTGTACACACGAGAGTAGGTGTACTCGTGTACTCACTCTCTCTATCCGAACGGAGCAGCAGCAGCAGCAGCAGCAGCAGCAGCAGGAGAGTCTCTCGCTTAAAGTCCACATACGTACGATAGGGGAACGCGGAGGCGTTTAATCCAAACGTGCCTTCGAGTGGAATCGCGTGTTACCCACGTACAGCGTTACTTGCACGTATAGTACACGACACACGATATGTATTGTTGTCCCAACGGCGGCATGCAGAAGCTTAGATTGAAAATGTGATTCGCGCCAACTCGGCACGTGCCCAGTCACGTTTAATTTTCAACAGCCTGCAATTTACATAAACTTCGAAAAGGCTAACACACCACGACAAACTCATGGTTGTGTGCGATTCAATTGAAACAAGGACTTGTAATCTTTTGCGTAAAACAAATTATTTTACAATAATATTTTGAAACTCGACTGAAAAAGAAGTTTATTTAATGCACAAATTGGGTGAACAAAAAATTGTGAAATAATGAAATAACCATTCGGATATCGTTGTCGGGAGATTTCTTTGTCATTAGGTATGAAAATATCTCGATTATCATATGCGAATGGTTAGTTTATTATAATAAAGCTTCTTTTTCAATCGGGAGTTTTTAAAATTTTGTGTAAAATTAGTTTTATTTCATCCCTTTCAAAATAATTCAAAATCTCTGTCTATCTCTGATATATATTCAAATAGGCTATTTGGAAAATTTATTTACCAATGCGAATCAACAATTTGTCACCTCACTCATAGAGTCGATGTACAAAATTTGGCTAAGCAATTTTTTACCGTTTTCGAGAACACACCGGACAATGAAATTACTCAAATCAGCTGATGACCGTGAAACGCTAAAGTCCTGTTTTTGCTCCATTGGGGCAGTCAGGAGGAAGCGCTTGAACCGCCATAACATGATGTGTAACACATAAACACCGTTTGGAATATATGTTTCACTCTTTCATTCCGACGTGAGAATCAATAGTTCGGTCTCCCTCGCGGCTATAAATGTTTTACATCGATGTAAACCGATGAGACCCTTCATCGATATTTCATATTTCACCCCAAGCTTACGTCAAAGGCCGGATGCGCCCATCGTCTCCCTCGTTTCGTTCTGTTTATCGGTGCTTTCCAACCGGGCATCCAACACATCCGGATGATATAGGTATTATATGCAGTACTTACTACATGAAGGAATTAACGCAGGTTGAGGAATTACGAGAGGGGGATATGTACATCGTTATTACGCATATATATACGTCTCTGTAAACAGAGTTGATGCAATTTCACACTGATTTCACCGCTGCCGGTTGATACGTCTGTAAAAAATGCCCAGGAAGGTATTATAAATAAATAAAAAGAAAATCTCGACGATTAACGAAGTGACGAACCAACAGCAAAGGACAAACTGTGAAACTCTCAACAGGAGTGAAAAGGAAAAAAAAAAAAACAAGATCTCAAGTTTATTTCCCGACTTTCAGGGCAACCGTAACTCTTCAAGTTTCGCCATTAAACTTAAATAAAGTCGATTACACAGCCAAAAGCGTTTTTAAAGAAGAAGTTGAGATGAACACGTGCATAACGAACACTTTTGAGTGTTTCCGAGAAACATTAATTGCTCCAGTTATCGCGTTAATTTTTATCATCGAGAATTATATTTTTAGAGATAAATATTTCTCAACGAAGCATAATATGCAGACGTATTAGATATTCCTTTGATGGCTGCCTTTCATTATGCACCACCTCCCATAATTTCTTACAATGGAAGCTTCCAATACTACATTCGGCTATAAGACTATTTTTGGAGATGACAAAAGCTTCGCTGAGATATTTGTTATTCACGAAAGCTTGGTTCAAGAGAGAGAAAGAGAAGCTTGTGGCGATAAGAATTTGCCGTCAGTCCGATAAATTGGGAAGAAGAGAGACTTTCGACATACGTAAATGTAGTGAGAAATCAGTAGCTAAGATGAGATAGCAGTGGAAAAGGCAGTACGAGCAATAATGTAGAAGCGCGGGTAATCGAAATGGCGCATCTTGACGTTGTGCCACGACCTCAAACACTCGAGAGAGATAACTCGCCCTTTCTCAGAGCTGCAGACCAATCGGCGAGTAAGACGGGACAACTCGCGAGCTTCCGAATCTCTCGCGAGACTAATTGGCTGATTAGCGTTTACGCGTGAACCGTGGCAAATTGGTTGAATCCAGGCCATCCGCTATTGCGAAGCCGTGACGAAATTGGCCTGTTGGTGGCACTGCTGTTTATTTAATTACAGTCACTCAGCATATTCAGCCCTTTCATCCGTGTTTCCTATCAGATATTTCCCTAATTAGAGGGATACGTGAAGGTGGGGGAGGTCTCATTAGCAGTTCAGGGTGGACTAAGTGCCAAGCTTGGGTAGTGACTGATTCAATGGTATACACAAGTAGCAACAGTTGTTAAGGAATGTATCTATAAAATTCAATTCTTTTCCACTACAGTTCTATAGTAGAAACAGACAAACTTTTGCTTATAAAGTTTCATGGTCGCTTAAATTAATCATGAGGATTGGATTTTCCATTTGCACTTAAATCTCTTTTATATTTAAGCGATTAAAAAAGTCGTGGCATCTGACAATTTTGTAAAACACAAAAAAAAAATAAAATAAAATAAAAGCTGTTCATACATGAAATATTTTTTTAGAGCCAATATCAAGAGTGGTGGTAACTGCTCGACGCCAAGCATTAAAAACAAATTGATTTGAATTAAAAATGCTTTTTTTTTAAACCGATACTTTAGTGTCAATATATTTTCAATGATATTTTTGGATCTTATTAACCCCAGAATTACGCATTGATTGCCAACGATTTATCGATTTTCATATATTTATCACGAACATCAATGGATTGAAAATATTAAGCTGAAAACCAAATAATTTTAAAGCCATTTCAAAATGGTAGTCATATTCGAGAGAGGAGGGTCAGAGTCAGGTCGAATCGGTACGGAATGTCCCATGCACAGAGCCTAAGCTGCTTCGCAATTCGTCTAAACGTATGTACCTTCGACTTTAATCGACAATTGGGGAAAATTGCGCTCGTACCGTTAGAGGCTCTCGAGAATGACGTCAGTCGGTCAGTGGGATTACCTTGATTGACCGATTACAGTTGGGACCGCATGATTTTCGAGCAGAGCGTGTATGTTCTCTGTATATAACAAGACGAGCAAGGTCAGTCCGTTTAATGTGGTCTTGTTCGCGCCTTGACTCATCGACACAAATCACATTTATTATCACGTACGTATATACATTGATTATAGTCGACCACCAAAGTTTTCTTGGAACGGGATTTCGAGGTCTTATTATGTTTACTTCATATCGACTTGATTGAATCGTATCATACAAAAAATCCCGCTGTTTTGCCTTGTGCCGTTGTCATAGAATAACATGTAATATTTATGAGGAAGCATTGACGTCAAGTGAGCCATCATGGACGTTCACCATCTTTCGATTCATATATGATTAGTCGCCGAACGTGCTTGAACCCTAAAACAAGATTTGCATCGTACTCTTTGTGCACAGCCCGTTGTTTGTATATTCTTGAAACGTGCCCAACAAGGGATTCTAAGTGTACCATCTTGATGCCCGACCAGCATCGTTTTTCCCCACCCAACATGATTGTTATTTAACTGCGGATCAGTTTGTTATTTGCTGTTGGAAGTCGTGCTCGAACGTTCAAGACGCGAGATACGAAGATCATGCTTGCGGTAGACTTCTCGAGATTGATGACGTCATCTTCTCACGATCCTCACTGCGACGAATCAAATGGCTTGAAATTAAGCTTGACACATAATAAGGGCCACATTGATTGTATCAATAGAATACATCTGTCCTGTTTGGGAATCATTTTAAACAGCAGACATTTATTCGATTAAAAAATTAATTCAAAGATTTACATGGATATTTTTTCCCTAATATCTTCAGGTTTCCATAAATCACTTGATATTAACTTTTTTTAAAATTTCATTTGTTTGTGGCGAAATAAGATGAAGAATGTCTAAATAAATCTAATAAGTGTTTAAATAAGTGTTTCCAGAGATTTTTTGAGAGTAATTATTGCATGATATGCATAAAGGTAGAGTCAATATTTTAAACTGTCAAAAGTTTTTTAATACGTTAGCAAAAAGACTCTCAAATGAATCATGTTCGTTCACTGGTGCGACTTTCTAACAATATTCCAATGAATGAACACGTCAGACTATTACAGTGGTGATAGAAAATAATGGATAAAATAATTGCATTGCTGCATAATGACATCAATGTTTATAATTATTTGAAAATCATAAAGTCGTTGTGTTGCAACTACACATTTTGAAATCATTATTCCAAACATACGTTTAAGATTTAAAAAAATAATCTGTATGATATATCGAATCAGCTACTAATTGTTACTGAATAATTTAAGGAATAAGTTAATATAGTGTGATGGAATTCCGACTAATAATTAAGCACACATTTTAAATTGACTCCTTAATTTTATAATTTCAATCGCACGTTCCCTCGAATGATGAGATTGCGAAAACGGTTCGTTTTTCTGCGTCTTACAGCTCGGTTAATGGCACTCAACGGAGATTCGTCATTGAAACCAACGAGATCAAATGACTTTTTCATCAAAGTTCGTTCTAGCGAGTGTTGCACATCACCATAAGTTAAATCTCAGCAATGCGGCAGACAAACGTACACATACAGTACGATTGTGTACTATAGCGCTCGTATATAGATTCGAAGACGTCCTTGATGGTGGTCGGAGGGGACAGGAAGTGTCACTTAGGCGTCGCACCATCCTCGCTTCCGGTTCCAAAGCACCGAGGAACGTTTTGCTTCGTCGCACTCGGTGTTAGCGGATCTCGCTCAGACTAGTCTGATTCTAAAATCGTTCGTAGCTCAACACCGTTCAATTCTTACATTATCGGCTCAAGAATGTTCTCTATCAGCTTTCAAACTCACTGCAGACTATGTAATTCGATTCTTTTCTTTTCTAGATGATTTTTTAATTCCTGCGTCGTTCTTTCCGCGCGGGCATTAGTCCGATAATGGACTCATACGCTATGCAGCAATGGCATTATAGTTAACGATTGAAAGCTATTAGGAAAGTTAAAAAATTACCAAGTGCCAAAGTATCCAATTTTTGTTTTCGTAAATGTTCACATATTTACGATTGACGATGATTGTAAAAATTTGTACAATTGTAAATAAGAATACCATGTCAGTCGTAAATAATTTGTGCAACTGAAATTTGTCGTTCCAATTACACAGTTACTTCTCTTTATTCGTTACAATTGTTATTAAATTATATTAAAACAATTAGATTTTAGAATATTGAATTTATAAATTCTTCATTCACCAAAAACTTCAGTTTTGCAATTTTTGTTTTAACAAGGATACAAAGTACAAACTTGCACACGACAACGATATTAATTCCCATCTTCCTCACAGCTTCCCCTATGAAGTAGAGTGATTTATTATTAAAGTGGGTGATTTCACGGAATATGGGAATTAATGAAGAGGCAATGTGGAAGGCTCTACTTTGCATTCTTTTTAATTTATGACAAGCTTTAGTCCGATTTTAGACGTCTGTCGAGCTCATATATATTTAAACGAAAATTACAATATGTAGGAAGTTCTCACAGCTCTACTTGCACGCTAAATTTTAGCTTTGATTTTTTAGCAGTTGATTAAACGGTTCTTGAGGTTTCAATTGCTTGATGGGTGAATGAATTTTCAAAGCCCCCGCCTACATATATTTTCTGATCCACTTTACTCGCCGTTTTGAACCATTCTAAGTATTCTGACATGAAAGTGGACATGCCTACAATAAATTAATGATACAGTAATACGAATGTTTTCTCTACGCATCAAACAATGACGTTTCGGATTTTTAGATAAAAACAAAGTTAATTTTCAATTCCAAAATACCTTTATTTTACTTCTTTTTAACGGGTTGTTGAAGAACTTTTGTTTTACATTTAGCAGTGTCTTCAGGCAAGAATAATAGAAGAGCTATCATTGTTATATGACAGAAAAGTAGGTTGGCCCAGCAACAGAGAGGAATAGAAGAGAAGGCAGTGAAAAACGAAAGAGATGGAACGAACGATTGGCAGGCGTCGAGAGGAGGCTCAACGGTGCGACGTTATAGGTTCTGTGCGGAGTCCCGTGAGTCTCGAAGGGACTGGCAGAGTCGAGGGATCTCTGGAGGAAAAAGGCACCGTGAAGTCGAGAGTTTCTATGTATAATGTATGAGCGACAGGCGACGACCAGCACAGCGAGTTCTGTGATGCGCTTCGTTGGCCTCTCGTTCTGTCCCTGAATTCATCGCGGTCCTGGAACAGCAGAGACTGGAGTCAAGAAGCCAGTATAAACCAGCAGCAGTCGTACACTAACCGACCTTTTCGACTTTCTTTATGTTCAAACTTCTTTTCCTCCGTCAGATTGGTCATTGACTTATCGCAGATTCTGACTCAGTTATTATTCTACCGGCTTCCTGATTATACTATCCGGTCGATGTCATTGCTTACTTATACTTCAGACGAGGCAGGCATACGATCATCTGAATTTCTTTCTCTCTCTCTCTCTCAAATCCTCACTTTGACGAATATCATATTTTTAAAAATAAATTACATTCGATAGCTCTTTGTAGAACTAACTTACACGTTTGTGTATTTTGAATTTAGAAAATTAGATAGAAAAATTTATTTTTTGAAATATAGAATAAAATCTGGAATCATGTTTTTTTTTTTTTTTAGAATTTTTTTGTTAATACTATTTTTGTGAAACGTTTGTTATAAAATACAATTGTAATGTTCATTTGTTACAGTCGCATGTATTCGGAAAAATCTAGGAACTGATATTATATTTTTATAAAATCGAGTTTCACATCGAATCGGTTAAGCAGAATTTTTTCTACTAGTTTATTAATGGCTTTTCGGTATTACTGTAATTTAAAAATGGCTACAAGGCATAAAACTTTGCAAATAGCCTCTATATTGTTTTTCATCTTGTACAAAATCTCCTCTATGAGGAAGTACTACGGTAAATTGTGGCTTCCTCATACAGGAATCGTTTCACAAGATGAAAAATAATGAGGAAACTATGTTGCGAGGTTCTACTTTGGAACATTGTTTTATGTATATTCACTTTTATAACTTTTGTATCCACTTATCGATCGGGATGATTGAACGTTTCTATCCACTACAATTATATCTTTATACAATATAGCGTATTTGTATTGTTCAGTACTTTATAATGAGGCAACTTCTCTCGAGATTTAAATTTCAGGTCGTTGCATAACAGTCCTTTTCTCAACTTATAACATCATTTTGCATTGAGAAAAAAAAACAGACTAAAATAATTTTAATAAGATAATGAACTCCAATTCTAGCGTGCCAAATTTCAGCCAGATTGTCCGAGCCATTGTCAAGACACACACACACATACACAGAACACTTTTTCTAGACCACTTTCTGGATGTTTCACATAATTTAGACTATTTTGACATGAAAATCCCAATTTTTATATTTGATTATTTTACAAATATGATGATTCCACCATGAAGAAGTAAAAAGATATTCAGGCTGTAAGGCAAAGGGCACAGCGGAAAAAGAATGGTCACCAAAACCCGAGGATTTTGAAGTATCTTGAAGTTGAATTTGAGGCGAACTCATTTGTGATCACAGGAGCTGCCATTCTCTTATCTTGGCAGGAAACTCAACGTCTGTGTCTCGTGCACCCACTGGGCTATCAAGATGTCTGCAGTGTCAGCCGGTACGACGACACACAGTCTCTCATCTGCTCTTTAACACATATATAGATACAAGTATGGCAAAACCTAGCTGAGATGACGTTTTGGGTTCGGAATGTCTGAGCTTCGGGTTTCCCTTCACGTGAGACATCTACGTCGTTTATCGGTCTTCCTCTTTCTCTGAATCCCTGTGAATAAGCCCTTATCTCTCAGAGACGAACTCGATCCCTTTCCATTGCGAAAAATAAGCTAGCGAGACTCTGTGGCGTCTGCACACTCTGCGGGAATACCTTGATGCAAATCGCAAACTCAACTTCTGCCACTGAATGTCTGTTAAGAATATCTTTTCACTACGTTTTTCAATCGCTGAAAAGATTCTGATCCTTAAAATAAGATTTAAGATAATCTGTGGCTTTCAAAGAAATTCTTTCACGTAGAGGAAAATAGAAGTAATATTGTATAGGCAGAGTGTTGCGATCCTTTCATTACTTCTCAATGTACTCAATTTATTTCTTCCACGCATTGAGTCTTTATTTTTATTTATTCTTAATTTTGTGTCCAACTGTCAGTCATATATTTAGACAATTTTCAAACGTAGATTTATTTATTTTTAAATAAATGTTTTTCTCCAACAAAAATTCGTGGAAAAATCTCATAAAAGAAAAATAATCGATACATTAAAAGTAAAAAGCATAATGGCCATGTTTACAAAAATAAGTTTGTCAAATCAGAAGTTACAAATATTTTTGTTTTAAAAATGACAAAAAAAAATATTTCGTAAACTGAAAGTACGACATTTACAACTAATTATTTAAAAACTTTTTTTTTGTAAAACTAAAAATTGACAAAAAATGTTTTTTCACATACAAATGATATTATTTTCTGGAGCCATTATTTCCTTACTCATCCCGTTTTGCCCATCTCTCCACTACATAAGCTTTCATTAAATAGTACACTTTGCAAAGTTTTTCAACAGTGCGACTGGATTCTTGAAAGTTTAGTTGAAGATAAATTCAGTTGCTGGAGGATGAATCAATTGAGCGAATCTTCGACGTCGCAAATTCGTCGTCTTACTCGTCTTCGTTAGCATCCTCGGGATTTAATTAGTTTCGTGAAAGCACACGCTATATCATGCTTCCGGAACTTAGCCATTGTCCTGGACCACACCAGAATCCTGTGGAGACTTCTGAATTTTCATGCTGCAGATGACAGGCGCGCATCGCTTGTGTTGCTGCGCTTTGCTCTACTCTCGAGAAACTCCGCTCCACAGAAGGAAATTGACATTGGGTGTCTAAAGATCTCTGACAGTCGTCGAAGATCTCTGCTTCAATAATTTCTGCAGAACTTGCTGAAGAAGAGAGCGAGGTGCAGAAGAAGATATCTTGATTAAGATACGAAGACAATTCACGATGCAAACCGCAGGTTCAGCGCAGTCGGCTATACGTATAGTTATTAGATAATTCGAAGTCTCCAGTTCTTCAGATCATCCGATGAATTTTAAAGTGTTAGATATCGAGAAGGTCCTGTCCGATACATGTCTATCTATTATAAAAATTCTGTCAATCGATAAAAGCTACCTGAATCTTTTTTACGGAATTATTCACATTAAGAACTTGCAGAAATTTTTTTAACATATATAATCATTTGCCTTTTATTATTTGCCTTTATCGGTCGCTCTACACTTTTAGGTGTCCAGGTCAATATTTTCATAGTTTTCGACCTCCAGGATAATCGCGCCTTAATTTGCGAAGTCCAGGTCGGTTTAGACATGTAAAAAATAATGGCGTAGTACATTTACACATCGAGCACTATCGACAAATGTACCTGGAAATTGAAAACTTTAATGAAATATATGCAGAAACCGTAAGTTATGTAGATATATTTGGTAGGTGAGACTTTATCTTGCGATTTTTATAGTCTAATAAAAAATGTCCAAACTGTCCAATCATCGTATGATTATTCTTAATAACATGATTAGTTTTTATATCATTTTTGACATCAACGAAGGTTTATCCCATCTGTTGCAATTATTCAACCGAAATGAGCGTGGAATTACAGATTTACGTTATTGAATTATTCGATTACGCGGAAATAGAGCGCGATCGTTAATGTGGTATTGGCAGGTGTCAATGTTCATGATTATAAAATTGAATAAGAGCTTTTAACCTCCAGATATCCAAGAATACCAGTATGATTGCACACTGAACTTGGTTACATTCAAAAATCAGTTTTTAAATTATTGTCATATTCGACAGTTGATTGACGGGAGGAGAATTTCGTGTCGGTGGCTTAGTGGCAATTGTGTTAACGACTCGTTCAGTTTCCCTTCTACTTTATTGGAACAAGGCTTTTATCATGTCTGTATATGTGTACACGGTTGAGATGAGATCATGAGAGCCTGTAAGTCGAATCCCAACTCATCTCGAATTCCACGTGTTTTGCGGTCGACTCGTTAGTCTTTCTCGCTGCCAGCAAAAAAAAAAAAAAAAACTCATCCCCATTCTCATACCTTTACCCTCGCAGGCCTCGCAGAATCCTCGTTTCTCCCTGTGAAAAAGCACAACACTGGTATTCTCCGTCAATGCTTTTTTGTCATCATCTCGGCCCCCAGGAGATTTTCAAAAGTCAAGTGAATAAACTGGATTGATTCCCCCTGGAATGAGAATTCGATTTTTTTTTCTCTTGCTTCTTTTTTTCCTCTTTACAAAAACAACGAACGCTTCGTACTAGCAACGAGTAAATATATTAGATTGGATATTCAATATACAGAAATATGAAAAGAACGAGAAAATATTAATCGTTTTATTTTTATCGAATGGGTTTTCTCATTTTTTTTTTATTGATTTTTTTTTATTGGCGGATGTTAATAGAATTTTCGGCGAAAATTTTATTATTCCGGCACATTGCTCGAAAAGAAATAAGAACACGTAAACGAAAGGATACTCCACCCTTTACAGATTACACTGCAGTTTTAAATTGCGTTTGTGCGCGTACCCACTATAACCGTATAACCGTGTGAAATCTACTCACAGATACACGCCTGGTGTATACACAACGTCGAGGGAGCGCTTACCGGATGTGCAAATACGGACGTTTTATGGTGCACACACGCGTGCTCGTAGCGCTTTGGGATCTCACGACTCCTACATTTTCTGTCGGATGTACAGATATCGGATCGCGAGATAGAGCCAGCTTTTCAGGAGGCTAGGAGAATCGCATTTCATATTCATGTTGCATACTTTTGCACAAGTTAAACTTTAACTTATTACAACTGTGTTGTATTTTTGTCTTTCTTTTACAAAAAAGAACGGATAAAGTTTTTTTTTTTATAGTATTATATATTATATTATTTTTTATCGTAGTATATATATTGAATACTTTTCATAGTATTCAAGTCAGTTTGAATTTTCCAAAGCATTTATATTGAGATTGTTTTCTATTATTATTATTATTAGTATTTATATATTGTTAGGAATATGGCGGTCTTGGTTAAGATAAAATAGCAATTGTTAGTCTTGATTGAACTTTCAAACTGAACAGACGTTTGACAGATTGTAAAAGTAATATCTTAGAGTGTATATTATTAATAATATCCGCCCCAAAACCAAAGATACTTGTTGACACATTGCCTGGTCGTAATAATATCTAGAACTCAATAATCTAAAACTGAAGAACTGTTCAAGTGTTTGAGCAGAAATTTTGCATGCAAGTGAAGTAGTTGCTCTGCTTTGACTGGTGATTTTTGTTTATAAAACTACATTACAAAATGTATGCCGGCATTTAGTTTTTATAGCTTTTTGAATTTTTATAAATTCAGGGCCTATTTTTGAATTGTTCAAAAATAGGCCGCTGTAACTTTCGTAAAAATTACCATACTTTTCTATATAGGTAGGTTTGGTATTGAATTTGACAAAAACAGGAAAAACTGTCCAGATTTTACAAAGTTCACAATTCAGAGAATTGGCAACGTTTTACTTTGCATCCTTCTTTGGTTATATCAGTTAATTATTTTTTCTGTGTACAGAACTCCTTATGCTTAGGGAATTTCTGAATTTTTAGGGGACTCTCTATTCTTAGGCACTATCTTTAAGGAACTTCTTCGGCGGTGGAATTACGCTTTTCTGTTTCTGAAGGCAGGAGTGGTAGCGGCGACCAAGTTTCAAATTGGAGTTGAAGCAAAATCGTCCCTTCCTCAAACTATTACAGAAACGTTGGCGAGTTTTGGAGATAACTTGCGACGAGGACACGGATGGTTACTTCGTTAACCCGAATCGTTCGTAGGATTAAGAGGAACAAGGTGAATCGAATGTAAAGCTGTATGAATTCATAGGGCCGAGAGAGATTCTAGCTCGAATTTTGGTGAGCTAGTTCAGGTCGTTTCTGTAAGCCATGTCTTTCCGCGTGACAGTGATAGAATCTGTGTTCTACATTTGGCCAAGATCCAGAGTCGAACAGATAGGGCGAACAGATAGAACTACCACGAGTTACCGCGATCTGCTGATTAATTTATCACTCGAAGGGTCGATTGAACGGCATATCGATAACGAAGCAATGAATTTGATTCGTGAGTGGCGTGCTGCAGAACTTTATCAATCATGATTACATACAAATGTGACGTTTGTATAAAATATATGAGTACATAGTGTCGTTCTTGTCTCGAAATTAACTCTGCATACAAGTATTTTTTTTTCAATTAATTTTATTGTATTGAAGAGAGTGACTGATGGTCTATGTGCTGCTAAGAAATGTTCTATTTTCCGCTATTCGAAGCGCACTTTTTTCCATTTTTCGTTTCACATTCTATTGGAAATCGTTGTGAAACATTTCTCACAATTGCAGCAGTACCAGCTTGTTCAAGATGGCAAACAGTTTTGAATTTCGTATGTTCATGAATTTTTTAACTCTTTTTTCCTTTTCATTTTTGTAAATTTTGATGTCCGAAATGTAATCTTTTTCAAAAGAAAATTAACGTTTGCAACTCTGAAAAAGTTTTGAAAACCAAGCTAATACTTTGTACACATAATTAATAGCGTTTTTTGATACACATTTTCTGTTCCAAATTCGATGGGATAATCGAAGTCATAAAAGATTTAATGTGTCAATTCAAGATTGCGATAGCTTAGGAAACGAAAGGCTCATTTCTGAGAATTCATGCACCATAATATGTAATTAGACACAAGATTATGCAAGCTATTCATTAGCTATTAAGCTTTACAGAAACAGTAGCCTCAATCGAAGGTGTGAAAGCGATCTTTCGAGTTATTTTAAGCGAAACATTAGAAAAACATTGGTGCTTCGCTTGACTGACCTGACCGAAGGACTCTTAAAACTACACCAATTTCAAGTTAGTTTGTTGCTCTGTAGTTACTCTGTACGTCTTTCTTTACTATTTGTTTTCTCTTTCTTTCTTTTTTTTTTTTTTTTTACAAAACAGAACAACTCAGAATATTCTTGGGTAGTTTGCGAAGTTGTAGGAAAGAGATTCGCGCGGAAAGTGCTCAAGCTTTACAATATAGCGTACAAGTTTCAAGCGGTTTGCTTCCAAGCACGATTGGTCTTTTATCGACGGAACTGTAGATTCGAGAGACGAGAACGACCTCGGACTTGAGAGTCGCTGCTGTTCATCGTACATCACCGAGGTACCGCTGTTGTGTATATACCGACGTAGTACGACAACCGGACGTTACGTGCGTCGACTGCCCGAGGCTGCGGGCTCTCTTCTGAGTTATCCCGACGATTCGTTCATCCTTCTGTATCGACACCATCAACAGAGCGCGGTCATTCGCACATATTCGGGTTAACGTCCCTCGCCTTCCCTCTTTTCCGCTGTGGAACAAGTACGGTGTATAGATTTGTGTGGTGGCCTCGAGCGACTATCGACTGTCGACGATGCATGCTATTTCCCCGATTTTTTTCTTTCCCTCTGCTATATCCATTCTTCATCGCGACAACAAGCCGCAAAACGAGTTATTTATTCTTCGTTATTTGCGCACCTCCCTCGCGATAGATATACATATCGATATTGATGTCGGCTACACAAAGAACTGCATGCTTTTTTAATTCCGATAACTCGGTGGAGGCGAGCGTTTGCAATACGTGGCAAAAACGTTTTCCAATGTTCTGAGTTATTGAAGACAAATATTGCGGCACTTTTTTTTTTTTCATCGCGTTATTTACTCCACTCTATTTGCAAACTTTCCCACTCCTAACAAACTAAATTGAAAATATTATAGTTTTTATAGAAATATTGACCAAAGAAACTTTGCGTTAATTTGACTCACATCTTTCTGTTACTTTGGAGTTTTAGAGGAAACGTACATAGATAATGTTTGAAAATTGTGTATTTCCCTTTTACGCAGATTTTTGTCCATTTTGACCTTAAAAAAAATGTGTACTTTTCTTTTTATCCAATGTTTTGTGTTATTATACTTCAACACAAAGGAAGCTTCGTTACCGTAAAAAAAATCGAGGTTTTAATATCAGGATACTTAAAATTGTCTAAAAAGCAGCTCTTGCTAAAATTTTTGTGGCGAACGACACAAGTAAACAAACACAAATATTATCGCAAATTAACGAATTTTCATATCTTTGTACAGAAAGATAATTCTAGATAATTAAATGGTCTTAACTTGACTGAAAATAGTAACTACTTAAAGTTAATGACATTAACAATGGAATAGCTAAAGTAACTATAAAAGCAGTGACATGTGCTGTAGTAATTAAAATGAAATATTATTTGACTGACTAAAATTCTCTCTATGCACAAACTTAATGTATTCCATTTTTGATTGTTGCAGGTAAGGAATCTTGCGGATGAAAGGAAAAAAAAAAAAAAAAGAAACTCGTCCTATATAACGTCAAGAGAGCACGTCGAGTCGGAATGACGTCAAGTAAGTTAATTCGAAGCTCGACACGAGGCTGACGATTTTATTACTGCGATATAATTCGTTGGGAAAGTTTCGTCGTCGCTGAGAAGTTTCGTAACGGTGCTTTTTGGTGAAGCGTCTTTCGAGCTCCGGTTCAGCAAATTTTATTGCGAAAGCGCATGGATATAGAACGAGCTTTTCGAGACACTCTTGTACGTATACATAGCAACATTGCGAGCAGCATTAACTCTTCCTTCGTATACCCCCGCTCGTTCGCTATGCACGTAGAGCCCGTCCTTTCCACCTTTCTGCTAAGGCGACACGACCCAATTCCGATTTTCAGCCATCGTACGGAGGATGCACATTAACGCGTGAACGTATAAGCGATGACGGCACCCTCTTACCGCGCCTTTGCGTCTCATCCTTTCTCACTTCCTCTACTGTCGACTCTTCTAAACAGATATATGAGCGGAAATATATTCAGACTGACTGATGTCAGAATAGGACCATTTCAAACATCAGTAAGCCATATCTGATCAGGATTTCAGCCAGGACTAAGTCAGGTCTGGTATGCCGAATCTGAAATTGTTACGTCTTGTTTGATTAGATCGACCAGATTAAAACCTGATCTGAACCAGAACTGGCGTGACAGCGTTTTGCCTGATGAGGCTTACTGCATTTGAGTCAGGATTGGACCAGATCTGTTATTGATATATCTCGCCTGATCAAGCTCCCCAGGTTTGTGGCAGTTCTGGATCGGATTATTATTATTATAATTATATTATTAACTATTAATTTACCACAAAAGTTGTTGTCAAATTGACAAAAATTTTCTGTGGACGTTTATTGAACAGAAACTTTTGCGTTAAATCTATACAATTTAGATTTTCGCTTTTTCTGTGTAATATATTACTTTTCGACTTGAAAAGAGTCTGTTGCATAAAGAGTTAAGTTGTAGTTTGTGAATTTGATAATGACATTACAATCTGGCAATGATTAGAGGCATCGCGATGTATTACCGTTCCTTTAAGTTCCACATAGTGAAATGTTATATTAATACACATTTAGCGTTTGTATGTTTGCAGAATAACGATTCACTGAAAATGGGGTGGCATCTAAGTGGTAATGAGAGCCAAGTTTAAGCATGATAACGCAGTTGCGGAATTTCTAATGGTATAGCCATAAGGGATTTCGACAAAATCCCCCTGGAGATTATAAGCCAGTAGAACCGAGTCCGAAGACAGAGAGACATAGTCGTTTCGTTTTCGCAGTGGCCTCGTGGGTAAATGCCCAGAGGATTTCAAGAGAGGCTATAGTTTCACGAATGACCTCTGTAGATATTGCTACGGTGGTGGTGCTCCTGCTGCTGCTGGTTTTCGTTCAATGTTCCAGCGTATTGCCGGAAACTAGAAATCCCTGGATTTTCCAGGCTATTCGGAGACGATATTCCAGGCACCCAAACGCGACGAAATGAACGAAATCTCATGCAAAAGCAGTGGATAGGCATAACCTCGAACTGCGGATCTGCGGATGTGTACGAGAGACTCTTTCTCCAGGTTTCCTGCCTCTTTCTTCTCTCGAGCGATTGGCTACGACGCCAGTAACCCAGAGCGCGGGCAGTGTGTGTGTCTTTCCGTTAACGAGAATGAAGGCTTATTCCCTCAAGCTCGTCTTACAGCTAAAGATTCTCGACAATTAACAATGAGACAGTTTTAATTAGAGAGGATCGACCGATAGAGGGTGCCGAGAGAACTCCAAGTTCTTCCGCTGTTCCTCCACGTGGCAACTTAGTGAGAAACGCTTGAATTGTCTCTGGACGATCTTTGCAATGACTACTTTAGCTGCTTAATTCCCTTCTACGATCACTACACTGCCATTGTCCCACTCGCCCCCTCAATTTCCGACGCGCAAGGTCCCATAAACATTTGCATCGCCCTTCTTGGATTATTCAGCACTTTTTTCTCAACATTTGTAAAAGACTCAATTCTTAAGTGGATGTGAAATTATTCAGTCGGTAAGAAAAACTGTAATCCAGTTTTCTCTTTCACGGTTCTTTAGTTTCATAAAAGCCGAGAACGTTACTCTCCGTTTAATAATTTTGCAGAACGACGTTCTGGTCTTTTATTCTACAGATTAATCATGGCAGTAAATTTTCGGATAGCAGTTATTAGCTATCTCTCTCAAACTTATGGCAATTTGAAAAGAGACTGAAGTCATATTCCACATCACCTATTTATTTCCTATATAGAATCATTAAGATTAAATGATCCTGTACAATTATATGTATATGCATGTACTGTGCTGTATAAAAATATAAAAATATTTTAAAGTTAGTATTTTTTTTTTCAAATATCAAAGCTAAAAGTGCAATCAGCAATTTATTGCTCCCTGTGACAAATTTGAAAGTATTTAAACCTTTTTTTTCAGGACCTTTAAGAAAAGCAGTTATAAGAACAAAATTAGAAGAGCCTCAAGTTACATAATTACAACTGGCATTTGTTCGCCATAAATACAAATGTCTATGTCTACAAAATTGTGACGTAGATGTATAAATCCTGAGTTGAACAGACAGGAGTTAGGAAGATGAGACTTGCCACTGAGTCTCGAATATATTTAACAATCATTGAAGCACCCAAAATATTTGTATTCCGAATGTTTCGACGAAAGTTAAACAACTTGGTGTGGACTGATGTGTCTGTTGGTCCTTCTTCATTGTCCCGACCGTTTCGGCCCTTCGAGTGGCTCGTCCTTGACGACTTTCTCAACTACTATTGTTTAGCGTAGATGCATTCGGAAGATCTCAGGGAATTCAGAGAGTTTGGCACACACAACACACTGTTGAACCGCTTGATACCTCGCTCTGTTTCTAAAGTTCAATGGCCCTCTTCAACGTACAAATGTAATCGCGTGTATTACGCACGCGCACATCGCTTCGCTGACAACAGCAACATGACTCGCGCACACATAGTTAGCAACAACGCCTAAACATGATGTTTGCGCTGCACGTTAGTTTCACGCATTCACGAAATGCGAACAAGAGACACGAGATATAGAGAAGAGTTAGTTGCGGGCGGAACTTTGTCACTCTGCAACAATGAACGGCGAGATTGTCACGTTAGAAACGTGACAAGACTCAGTTGAGCGTCACGCTATACCGTCGATCCGACAATAAACGGGAAACTTGGTAGTTTGCACACTCATACACATTCGCACGTATGAACACACGCGAATAAAATTTCTTAGTAATGGTGCAGTAAAATGTTTGCTTCAATACGATAGGATGTCTATATATTTACAGATGAACCTACTATGTGCAGCAGCTGTTGTAATATATACGGGTATAATATCGTATGGCTACTTTGCTTTTAGAACTGCTTATGGTGAAAACTTGATTACCTATTTATCGTCTGCTTGCCGAGCGATAGTACGGAAAATATATCGGGGTCATAATAGAGTAGATGGATACTAAGTCTGGCTTCAATCCAGGAAGGGAAATCACTTAAAGAGGATCTTGTATATGTTTGTAGATGAAAGTTTGCATCTTTTGGCGCATTAGTTCGAGTTTCGGAAAATTTTGTGCGATATGACTTAAATATTTCGATATATCCGAAATGTCGTAAAATGCGAACCACTTTTGCAATTTTGACCACGTATCCATGATATATATATTTTTTTACATTACATATAGCTTCAAAAAACTTTCTATGAAATTCAACAATTTCACTGCAAAATCTGATACTTTACAAAACGTACTGACATTCATATACCCATTAAGCAGCTTTATCAAAAAATGTAACACGAGCCACAAGCGATACATAGATCTTACAAATTACATAGAAGCATAATAAATATAAATCATTAACAGACATGAAATATTAATATACAATTTTTAATTAGAGAAATTTATTCGAGGAAATATACAAAAACATATGTTCAACACATATATTGTCTTTTGTATTGAGTTGAAATTTAGGCCCTGCAAATACCCTCCATTGATTTCAAATGGGTAAAACATGCCACTTTCAGAGGTCTACCGAAGGGTCTAGAAACCTCGTCTCACTCCGCATAACCTAATCACAGGCTAAAACATAAAAATTTCACTCTGCGATACTCTCAGTTCTCTCCAATTGGGTAATAAATGCTATTTCCGGAGGCTCTACGGAGGGTTCTGGCACTCCGCTTACCCTACATTTAGGGTGAATGGAGGGCCTCAGTGTGTATTGCGTCAAACTCACATATTTATTCGCATCTTCTCAATCTCCTCATGTTTACCTGTTTGAATATAGTTTTCTTTCAGGTGTAGTCCTCGAATTTCTGACGTTTTTCTTTGACGTTACCCAAAGAGCTTTTATGCAGCCAGAGTGTGTACAAGGCCAAAAGATCTTTTTGAGCGTTCGTTGGTGCAAACACGCTGGGGAATTACGATTCCACGAGGAGTGGCAAGCATGTTAGTTGCCATGCATTGGTGCCCCCCCCCCTCCCCCCTCCTCCAAACTCCGCAGTCTCTCGCTACTTCCGTCTCAATGTTTCCGGTACCGGTATGCCCAAGCATCACCGTCGAAGTGAGAGGAGCGCTCGTTCAAAGACCGGCGAGTGGTTGAGATATCGGATTGCCCCGGACTCTTTGAAACGCGTTCTTTGATTCGCGTGTACCTCCGCAGTGGTATGTACGGGAACTACGTTTTGCCAGAGCTTTTTCACGCTTTTCGGTGAACCGAGAGAGAAAACAGGATCTCGCGGTACGAAAAGAAAAAAGAAAAAAGAAAAAATTACTACCGAGCCGCGTTTGCTCGCACCCACACCTCGTGGATCCTTTCTTTTTGATCCCACAGTCCCACTTCTATACTTTTCCCTCGCCTTGGTCCTTCCCTCGCGGCACTTCGCTCCATTCATTCTGGTCACGCTCGACGTATCGTGATGCCGACGACGTCACGATGTACATTATTCAGTAGAAGTTCTCACACACGGACACTTGAAGACGCACGCTCCCTTAGTCGACAAGCTTTTTCCCCAGTGTGCGAGTTTTTCCCTCTTTTTTTTTTTCTTCCCTTGTACTGTTTTCTTAGCTTTTTCCGCTTCTTATCTGTTTTGCCTTCCGTCCCGTTTCATCCTTCGTCAAATTTCCTCGCTGTACAGTCGCCTACGACAGGTTATCAGAACTCCATTTTCGTTCTCAGCATGTTTGCGAGAGCAAATAAAAAAAAGAGGAAGAAAAGCATATTTTTATGATTAGCTATACGTAAGTGAAGTGTTTGTGAATAATTTAGGTTAGCGTTATCAAGAGATTAGAGCTCTTTACATTATTCAAGAAAGATTATCCTTCTACTAAAATTATCAAGTTTTAATACCCATTTTACTTCCTCATAGAGGAAGTATTATTTTCACGAAAAAAAAAAAGATAATTCGAGATTTTCATGTCAGCATACTTAAAAATACCTAAAACGCCGAGAAAGGAGGTAAAATTGATGAACGGATGTCCTTCCAGAGGAGCTACGTGTATGACGGAATAAAACGAATAGAAAGCATTTTGCAGCTTTTTGTTAAAGCCAATCAGGAAGACATAGGTTTTTTTTCGACATTTGTCTCGATGAAGGTTTTATATAGAATTGTCTGCTGGGTAACAGGAGTACTCCTATATCCAATAAAAAAAAGGTTACGAGAAATCGCAAATTTTAACGATACGTGCGTTGAATAGAATAATGGAGTATAATTTTTTTCGTTTTTTAAATTTTTTTATTTTTTTCACTGTCGATACCAAGTCTTTTATTTATGGAAGCCATCCATCGTTAGACGTGTACGTGTGTACGTGGTCCCTCTGAAAGAATTGGCGTCGATAGCGAACTGCTGTTGGTTCGTGACGAATCGATGCGTGTATACCACCATTGGCCTGATTCCTTCTCACTTTCCCTCGCGGACGTTTTACTCGCTCGCTCGCGCGACCTGGGTTGCATTCGCGCGCCGCGGTCTTCTCCAACGCTATTTTTATTTTATCGGCGGAAAACGGACTATGGCCGTTCCGTATATATGCATCGCAGCCGCGAATCACTGATGGCGTTCACGAGCCCTCTCGCCTCCCACTGCCTCTCTGCAGTAGCTCCACACAGCCTGTGGTACCTCTTCTAACGATCGATATCTTCTGTGACCTACAATCGAGATTAAATGGAGAGAGAGAGGAGAGAAAAAAAAATCGTAGGAAAGAAGAACGTGTGGAGATTAGCATGAGGGTAAAAGCTGTGTAACATTAGAGATTAGAAATAGCTTCGGTAGCGAAAGCTAGAGTAAAGCACATTCCTATACGAAAGCTTCCCTCTAAACTATACTCTGTTAATCCCATAAGTTGAAAACTTTCTTCAAGACACATTTTTCTTCACTTTCAAACCTATCATTTACTTACAATGACTAATTTTTTTTTTAGTTCGACCGTCTTTGTCATCTTTTTTATTGCAATAAGCACAAATATTTGACCATTTTTTTTTTTGGTACACTGATGAAAGAGGAATTTTATCAAATCTATCAAATCAATTTTTATAAGAGGAGCGTTTCGATTTTTCGGGACACTTTTGGCAATTTCACTAAATTTTCGAATGTGTCGTTATGCCTTTTGAGAACCCTTTCAGCCGTTACAACAAATTTTTCGAAAGGGACATTACATTATTTTGCCGACTGTTTTGGTAATTTCACTCAATTTCCAAAAGTGCCATTATACTTTTTGTGAATACTTTTGCAACAAAGTAACGCTCTTGTGTTGACGAAAAATTCCAATCAATTTGAGCAATTTAGCCAATTTTCAAAAATATTTTAAAAATTGCCGTATAAAAACGGTACCAATTGGGCCACAGATTTTTTTTAGACCCGAATTGTTTGTTGAAATGGTTTCGTCGTGAATAACTTCTGCGATAGAATAGCTGCATGATTTTCTCGACTTCATTATATCAGAATACTCGATGTGCATTTCATGCGGTTTCCAGAGTCTGTGTAGTCTGAGTGTCCTCTCCTCGGATGTCCAGTCAATATTGTCAGTAATAACGTTGAGATGCAGGAGACCGAATCGATCGATAAAGAATGGTGGGAACGTGACCTGCACGTGTCAGGACAAATAAATATTTGCGGAAAGGGAGCCTCCTCGTGCTCTCTGTTGCTAGCCACAAATGCCTTTCATATACGGGTTTGCTTCATTTTTAGTCGTATGTATACCAACCAACACCTACAGGTTCAGCCACTCGGTTGTAAATATAGCTCGAAAGGTTCACAGACAGAGCCCGCATCGAAGATGCAAGGACCTCGGTTGAATAAGCATTCGATCAAACCTGGAAAGACAAATTTCCCTCAGGAATCAAATATTCAACTCGTATTCAATCGTCTTCGCAGCTTTTCAATATCTTCTCATTATCTCCACTTCGAGAATTGCACATTAATATAGATCTATTTGTTTCTCCTTTCATTCAGTGAATGAGAACGGAGACCTTTAAATAACTTCGCCTAAGCTGAAAATATTTTCACGATAGAAAAAGAACAGTTGATTGCATAAACTAATAAATCACGGAGTCATGTCTAATAATTCGGAAGGCTTCTAAATTTTCTACTTAGATTATTTAACATACTCAAGATATTCCTTAAAGTAATTGAATATTGCGTACAATGCGAAATTTTTCGTACAATTGCTAATCGTACGAAAAATACGTTTTTTTTTAAATTCAAAGTTTAACTTGAAATAAACATAGAATATAATAAAAAAATATTTTGTCCAAATAAATCGCTGATTTTTTTTTATAGGAAAGTCATTCTTTTAGTTTTCGTTAAGTTTCTTTTTTTAAGTAAAACATTATTAATTTTTTTTTCTGTCGCCTGTCGGGTTTGACTGACATAAAAATTGGCTTCGACAAAACACTTTTGATTTTCAACTTGGCGAATCTGTATCACAAAATAACATATCTTTTTGCCTTGGCTGCACGAGAAACGATCCATTGTTCCAAATGTTTAATTCTCGTCGACTCATCAGTTTTTCAGAGCTAGGCAATCCAGACATATATATTCTCCTGTGACAGAAGAGGCCTCTGCGCTTGTCTCTGGTGCTGAGTTCGCGCGCTCAGCACATGATCGAGGAAAGAGTGAAAACTGTGCCAAGTACGTGTCGCGTTTCCTCGTCGCTGACGACCACCGGAAAGCGGCACCGTATTCGTCAGAGAGTGAGAGAGCCAGCGTGCACGTACTCTCGTTTCATCGCCCAGAAAACTCTATGTTCACTCTTCTTACGCCATTGTACACTTTCTTCCTCTGCCATTCAACTAGCGGAATTAACCGCGTGGGAGCCATCACCCTCTGCCATCCTCATTCTCATCGTAGCTCTCGACTCTTCTCGCAGTCCCCGCTTAATTAACGCCTTATTGTTATCGGTCCTGGGCGCTCAAACGCCATCGTCATTGTCATCGTCCTTCTGGTTTTCCATCCTGTCCCTTATTTTATCCACTTTTTTTTTTCCAATGTGGCTACGACGATGCGACGCAAAAGGGATTTGCGCAAAACGTTAGAGAGATGTCGTTTCTTTTGTCAAAACGATTTTGGAACCAACGTCTTCCCGCTACTGTTTCTGGTTTCTTGATATTCCAACTATTTGCTTTCTTCGATTTCATCGTTCATCGAGTCTGATATTTTCACGAGCTTTTACATAGATCTGGCATTTTCTTAGAATAAGGGACAGCCAATCGTAGGTTTGTATTCATAGGACACTTTGTCGAGCGTATCTAAAGTTCTAGTGGCTTTAAACAACTGTTTACGTCGTTGGTGGCTTATATTGAAGAAGATCAGACTCACGGTATGAAATACAAATATTGAACAAAGTGCTCTCATAGTTTCATCCTATATGCTTTTAGTATCGTTGCTCTATCATATTACCGCCAGATAGTTTTATTTTACGGATATTCAATACATCTACTGTTCAGTTACTTCACTCGTGAATATGTGTAATATATTTTCAAAATCGCTTTTATAGGTTAACTAAAATAGGTCATAGATTAACTATAATTTCTACTGGCGATAAAAAGTAGATTTGCTTTTGTGGAAAGTATTAAAAACAATGTAAAACGTTGTATCTTTCGATTTTGCTTCCTCATAGAGGAAGCTTTGTATTCATGTTTAATGTTTTTAAGAAAGAAACATTTTTAAACATGAATTTTCTTTGCAGTTCTAGATTAAGAAAAAAGAAATTTGTAAATTTACAACAACAAAAAATATTAATTTTTATATTTAATATTTAAAAAATCCGTGAGATACAAAAAAAAATCAATCAAATTTGCATAACTTCGGAAGCTGATATATTGATTTTCCAAAATAAATAAGTTTACTGTGTACGAGCTTTTTTATCTTTTTGCTCGAATCTCTATTATTTACTTGTTTTTCGATATCCCTTCAATATCGCGTTTGATGTGCTACTACCACTTTAGCAGTCAGTTCTTGGAAAGCCCAACTGCTTTTATTGCTATTACATTTGAGGTCAGGGACTCGGAACGCGCCAATGAACCATGAGTATGTGCGTAAATGTGAGATGAGGCCAAGTGTGCCACTTCCATCTACAGAGATAACCCCCGCCTAAAGCCACCCTTCTCATCTCGGGCCGAGGAAAGCGTATTGAACGGGACACGTCCACTGAACAGACGAAATAAATGGTTTCCTCGTGCGGAATATACCTCGAACACGTTCGAGCCTTTCCCCGCTTGATCCTCATAATTCGAAACGATTCTCACCTGTCCCAGACAGCTTTATGTCCTTCTATCCAACTTTTCTTCAGCCTCTCACTGTTTCCTATACGTAAAATGTACTTCGGAAATACAATAGAAAAGTTTAACTTCGATCACAAATACTCGAATACAATGAAGCAGAATTTTTTTCGCAACAAGAAAGACGCTTTTGACAAGCAAGGGTTTAATATCAAATTTTTTTGCTCCAGGCACTCCGGAGAGTTATTATAATGACATAGAAAAGGAATTATAATTGCAGACGAAGCGCCAGAGCGTTTTCATTTAATTTCTCGCTTACTTCTTATTCGATATGCTTTATACTTTTTTTTTCCATCAGCTTGTAAGAAGAAGGTGCAAGTGAGAAGGATTGTGGAGGCAGAAGAGAAATTGGAAAAGAGGAAACACCGAGGTCGATAGACGAAGCGATTAACGGTACGTGGCAGCATCCGCGAGAAGGACGACGAACGAGAGAGGACCCGCGAGTAAAAACTTTTTCAATTTCGAGCGTCTGCGGAAATTATCCGTGGCAACTTGGTCGGCGTACCTAGTGAGCACGAACCTTGGGCCTGAGACTCTCGTAGTTCCGGGTGCTGCAGTACTGCGCTCGAGACCTCGATCCACTTCCGGAAAGTTCATTCCATCGTCATATATCTATCTAACCTAGCTTCGCTTCTTCGCCTTCCTTCCTATTGTCCTATTTTAATTGCAACATAAGAGAGTTGCATCAAATTTTCTTCTTTTATTCACGGCGTTCATCGAGAAATTCAATTAATGACGACTGCAAATACGGCAGCTCTTTCATACTTAAAATCATCTGAAACGTCGAGTAATGTGGTTTAGAAAAAAAAGTGTTAATGGTTGTGCATGCGAGCGGGAGTTTATGAGTTACCGAAAATTCGAATCTCCATATCTCGAGAATTAGTTGACTGATCGAACTGAAATTTTTGTCAGAGACGCAAATTAAAAATCATTCTATTTTTAGTATGACTAGCATCAAAGGCGCGCTTACCTTCGTCATGTTATATATTGTACTAATAATATGTAACAGGATATTGTTCATATTCATGCTATTTAATATACAATATTATTCAATTTACCTGTCTCTGCCACAAAAAATAGCATGAAATATAATATACCTGTACTGGATGTTTATCTGCATAAAATGGTATATTGAATTAGATGCACACGTGCAATGTACAATTAATTTAGGGTATATTACAAAACTTTGAAAGTACTTTAATTTCAATAATGTAATTTAATTCTACTCTAAAAGTACATAAATGTTGCTTATCAATTGTACATAGTATTTAATAGACCAGTTTTCCATCTGTAAATTCGTTTTTCATACACAAATTTCGAAATTCGAGCGTTTTAGAGTATATTTCAAGCCAAAAAAGTTATACCGACAGAAATTTAATTTCGTTCCGGATCACTGAAACTTTTACGAGCTTTTTACACTTCTTGTTACGCGAACGAAGAGCACTACAGTAAGATACAGAACGTCAAGATATTGGATTCTATTTGCTCCGTTGGCTTTCAGCGATTGGACTGTCCTATTCATCCTTGGTGGGATAAATAGAAATTCCACCAGCGCGGTTCTCCAGGCATATCGTCTCGGAAGGCATCCCTCCGCCAGTTTGCGAGAGTGGCCTTAAGAATCGTGGAATAAAGGCGCTCGCGCACCTCGCAGAGCGGTGCGGAATTTAATTAGTGCCCCAGAGAATCGGTGAACGACAAAGCTGGGATATAGGAAGGATTTCGTTGGGCGCCCACACACCATATAGTAGTGTATATTCCCGACAGGTGATTAATCCCAAATGACAACGCTGAAATATCGCCACATTTGAATTCTCGCATTGGCTTCATTATCATTGACAATCGTGACAGTAATTTTTTTAGAACAGTCAATCGCTTATGTACGCCGATTATTTGGTACTGAACTCTCGTCCCGGAGTGAAGAATATATATCTCATCGAGATTACATAGTTCTAATTTGGAGAAAGCCACATTTTTCGTTGAAAAAAGAAAAAATTTTCGTTGTAATTTTACGTTTCTTGAGCTGGTGTCAGCAGCATCATTTTCATAATTTTTTGTTACCAAGTTGACTACCTTGATCGACTCCCTTGTATCCTCGTCGTTTTCTCGTTATTGAAGACACATTAGACGAAGTGGTGCTGGCATCGATGTGATGCTAGGACATTGCGGCTGATAGCGTCTTTTTTCAGATCCACAGATGCACTCAGCCTTTTTCCCTACCCTTTCCCACAGACGTTCGTTTCCCGCAACGAGCCCTGCGGGAGTAAAGCCAAGCTTCCTCGGTGCTTGGTACGATCAACTTCATGCTGTACGTATAGGGGAGACCGGGGCACAACAGGACACTTAATCTAATAATTGCGCCGCCAAAAAGCGTATGTTCATTACTTTAGAAAAAAAAAAAAAAAAAAATTGCAAAGTAGGACTTGCGCGAATGCAAAGTGCACTTTGCTTCCACATTAATTTCGATTTTTCACAAAGCCACCTCTATGAGGAAGCTTATTCATTTTACAACTTTGACTTCCTCATTGAAGAAGCTTTGTGTAAAATTTGTGAGTTATAACAAAACGTTAATTTTTTTTGCAAAATTCAAACTCACGTAAAATTCGAACTGTTTTATCGATCATCACCAAATTTCGTACGTAGCAGCGCTTAATGTTATTTTTAATATAACTTCAGGATATGATAGAGTATAATTCCCAGTATATTTTGCATTTTTTTCTTATTTTTATTCCCCACTTTTATAACTTTTCTTTATTCCTGCAGAATTTTGATGAAATGAAAACTTTATATCCTACATGTAAATAAAAAAAGTGTTATTATGCAAAGAAACTTCAAAATAAATACGTTCTTATATGGGAAAGTCTCTTTATAAAAATTAATAAAAAAACACACATTTCTGGTTCAATTAGAATTCAGGAAAGCAATTGAAGTATTTTTGAAAGAGGTTTATATGAATGTGCACCTGATGTACATTTACGGCGATTTAAATATGTGTATTCGTCTTTTTTAATGTTTTAACATCATTTGTACGCTTTAATGAAACAGAATACACATTTACACGGTAAAACGAAATTTATCTTTTATTTTATTACCATCCAATCCAAGGACATTCTAGTCTGAACATATGTACAAATGGCGAAAAAATATCCACTTAGAGAAATGACGATATTTGTGGGTGCAAACGCTGTGAACGATGTGAAAGACACATTTAAATTCTTGTTTTTCTTTATTTTTTTAATGTTACTTAATTTTAATGAGATTTCCATAGAAACAAGAAACAATAAGTTTCTATGTTTTACCAATTTTTTAAAATACGAAATGTAATACATTTTTTCAAAATATTATACACACATAATCACATTTTTGAGAAAGTAATTTTTGAGATTTATTTGAATGTATTCAACCGCTGATTTTGTTGATACGAGTGTATTATTTTCTCAGTGTGGCGGTACGGTACTTTTTTGAGTGCCCCATCTTGCCCCGGTCTCCCGTATATTCCGTACCTTCTGCAAGAGCCTTGGATGCTCTCACCCGAGAAGCTGAAACTGTACCACCTCGCTTTCCTCATTTCAGCTCATCTACTGGAAGGGAAATACATAGGTACCAGTAGACATCGACTGTATACGTGGAGAAAAGCACCCTTTCCGTTGCTGGCTCGCTCGACGAACACGGACTAAGCCCCCACCGATCGTTTCCGGGTTAAGCAATGTATGACCACGTATAACCATCGTCATCCTCGCTCGCTCCTTCTCTCTCTCTTCCTGGCGTAAAACCACGACAGGGTGGCTTTCGCGTGGTGCGATCCCGGCCAAGCTTTGCCAACCCTGGCTCGCCAACTCAGCCTGGCATATACAATAATGGGCTCATTACGCGTTAGAGACGTAGGCTCAGTGCAGCTCCCAGCCGACTGGTTTTAGCTCGGTAATGGTTAGGCATTATGACACGTCGTGGAATTTAATCGGATCTCGGTGACCCAGTTGAGCGCTGGAAGAGTCACCGTCGTCGTCGACTCATCTTCGTCGACCGCGCATCTTCTCAACTATCGCGAGATAACAGGGATTCTCAAATTTCTTTTTATTCATCTTTTGAAAAAAAGACCCACTGAATTTAATTTAAATTATTTATATCGTTCACGGTAAAAAGTAATATACACATTTTTGTACATTTAGGAAAAACTTTATGATCCCATATTTTCACCGTGTTGTAGATTTTACAGAAAAAGTTTTAAAGTTCTAGCTTTATAGACAGAAGTGTAAAAGAAAAGAAGTAAAATAGGCCCTTGCATATTTGTTAATGATTTAAAACAAAATATTTTTAAAAGTTTTCTTTATGAGGAAGTATTTACATCGCCAAAATCACAGTTATTTCTACTAAATCTGTTACATTTGCTCACCATTCAAAAATAATATCGAATATCTCGTAATATCCAAAAAAAGTTGATGGATATGAACTCAATATTCTTACGATATTTTACTTGTTAGTATTATTGAAACCTCGATTTCTCGAGTGAAAAAGAAAACATCAGTAGAAAAATAGCTCCCTTTGAAATCCACAGATTTGAAGACGTCGGGAGACTCTTGTTTGATCAGCGAGGCTCATCCCCAGGTATACATGCCTTTGGAATGCGTGGGGGATTTATCTCCCTTTCTCGGTCGCTATCGGTTGCTCGTCGGCTCGAAACGACGTGACTGTAATATAACGATTGGCTGTAGATCTTCTCTGTTCTTATATTTACCTCTTTCTTCGTCTAGAGTCTTGGAGAATCGTCGGAAAATCTTCCAGAATACTTCACCTATAGATCTCTCGTACCTCAAAACGACTCTGACAATCCCTGGCTTCGTATATTTTCAACTTTATACGTTTGGCTTCTTTATTTCCAGCACTTCACAGCGATTCGTCTTTTTCACATGGCCTGAATGCCACTCTTTTCACTATATTTATAATCTCCAGAAGACTGTTACATAATTGTCAAATAAATATTTCTTAATCTCTACATCCACCATTTTTATTTGAAATATTATTAAATGTACATAAGTATTTAAAATAACGTAATTATTCCCAATTATTATCTAGCCATAAAAAATATCAAATATGAGACATTCTTCATCGACGCTGCCACTTTTTTACTCTTCTCTGTAAAAAAAAAAAAAAAAAAAAAATGACAGAGAATTAGATTGATTAATACACTTTTCTCTGTACAATAAATTTTTTCTACACTCTCAATACATTGCCAAATATCCTCTGAAATTCAAAACGAAACTGAAGGTATCGCACTGAAAGAAAAAAATATATTTTCAACTTTTTTTCACCTTTTTCATGCTATTAAAAATATAAGATATTGTATAACGCTTTACATAATCCCTAAAGAAATATACCTTTTTTGTTCTTACATTTTTTTGCCCGACCTCAATCTTCCATGATATACGGCTTTGAGAAAATAGACCCATTGCCGAAACGAGTGAATTAAAAGATGGAAGAAAAAATAATCCAGTATTCAACGGAAGAACTTCTAACGCAGAATATAACAAAAAAATGATTATTTCTCCATTTCAACAAATAATTTTTAAAAAAAGGACACCTAAACAGCATTTAAAAAAAAATGTCGACCACGTGAATTAAAATCGCATTCGCAACTTAAATACCTTAAAGAATGTCTTGTAAGATTCGTCTCCAGAACAGTGTGACAAAGCTGAAAGTCAAAGTTCTTCACATCATCGGAAATTGTCGATTCCCTTTTTTTTTTTTTTTTTTAAACCTCACATCTTCTTCCATACCTTCTGCTGCTTCCACTATTTCCGATGAAAGAGGGAGTCCCTGAAGGGGAGAGCAAAACGTTGACGACGTCAAATTGAGGGAACGTTCGCGCTTGGGCTTGCTCAGTTCGTATGAGACAGTAACCTTTTCCTGGCAATCCAGCCCGGACAGCTGTCGCCGGGACGTTTCGCTGACAAACGTTCCTCTTGCGGAGAGAGCGGAGACAGAAAGAGAGAGAGAGAGAGAGTGGGAGAGAGAATAAGGATAGCCGGAAGAAGCTGAAGAAGAGGCGTTGCCACCGTTGGCCCAGAATCCGGAATCTAGGTGGATGGGACACACACGTACAGCCAACGTAGGTGTTTCATCGCCCCCGGGATTCGTACGAGTGGAAAACGTGGGCCCGAGTGGGTCCGTTAGGAGAAGCTGCGGTAAAGCCATTCCAGAGCTTCGGTTACTTCCAACTGTATCTGCAGAAAGATACACACATGTCGACGCGAAGGAAAATCTTATTTCCTTGGTTTCACGATGGATAAATTATGACTCAGATATGTTTGAGAAAGGCATTTTTGATCTCACGCAATTTCGCTTAATGGAAACTCGATTTTTTCCACTCTCTGATTGTTAACAATGCTGTATTAATTGGATAACTTTTTTTTTCAATGAGAAAATGATTTATTCAAGAAATGTATATATCAATAAATGCATCAAATATTTTACATACTGCTTCGTCATGGAGAAAGCTTTTTGTTTCCATGCAGAAAAAAAATATTTAAAAAATAGTTACGGTATTGTAAAAAATAAGATATTGAGATCGTCACCATATTATAATAAACACTTTTGGCTAAAAAAAAAATTAAGACGTATACATCAATTTTATATGATAAATGTTATGATGATATTGAGTTATAGAAGTTTTATTTCGAAAAGTTACAGTCGGACCGAATAAAGCTGCAAAGTAAAACCTTGCAAATTGCTTTCTTTTTCTTTGAGTCTGTTGTCCATAAAACTTTGCCTATATTCGTCCAGTCCTCAACTATTATACTATATTAAAATATATACAAGAAGTGTTTGTGTTCATTTCAAGACTCAAAGCTTATTTTGTCCCAAAGCTTATGTTGAGAAGGTTGACATTGCTCCCTGTCTCCGTCAGTATATTATAAACGATAAACAGAGTAAGTCTGGACTCCCACGTCGCAGTGCACTCTGCAAGCTACGCACATTAGCGTACTATGTACAGAAAATAAATATTATTCGTTCGCTTGGGCGATAAAGAAGTAGGAAGCAAAAGAACGACAAAAAAAAAAGAAGAAAAAAGGGCATATAGAAAACCAGGTGCAGGTTGGGAGGACTCTCGCAAGGGGTCGTTGAATAAAAAAAGAAAATATTTACGCCTTTCCTTTACGGTATCGTAAATATTTTATGATATACGACAGGAAGTCTCTCGTCTGCACATATACGTATCAGAACGCCATATGTAAACATAAGCACGTCAAGATGCTAAGAAACTATATGTGAGAAAGCTTTGGCATTCAATTCCGTCAATATCAGTATAAATTTTGGTATTTTCAGTTCTCTTATTTTGCGATTATTTCTCGTTTGATTTGTTATTTATTCTATAAATACTGTTTTATATATCTTTTTTAAAATAACTTCGTGTATTAAGAGAAATTTTTAAAAAAAATTATTTGAAGATAAATATAATTCATTGCAAAATGTCATGAAAATGAAAAAGAAATGGAAAACTTGGTGTATCTGTTGAAATTATACAAAGCAATTCTTAAAAAGTATTTAAGAAAATAATATTTTTTTTTGTCGCTGAACTGATATGGAATATCTATTATACATTTTTCTTATCAATATCTCAGAATTTAAACTGCAAATAATTATCGAAATATTGATGAAATAATCAATTACAATGAGTTTGCAGGGATTTTTGAAAGTCTTTGAATTCAGTTTCCATTCATCCGCTGATGTTAGTTTTTATTCTCATAGTATATTTCATCGGCTCACGTACCATTTTTGAGTCGTGGAGCATTATTCGCGAGAATATTTCGATTGTATTCACGCGAGATGGTGTCGCGAGTGTGGCTCTGGGGAGATATTTTCACAACGTGGGATGATCGTTCGTAGTGGTTGACGGAGACGACGCCGAGGCTTAATGCGCGAGATAATCGCGTTGCCGAGGCCTGAATGGTGAATACCCTTCCCCGAGTAATTGTCAAACCTTGTGCCATAGCGTATAGCACTCCTGCTGCTTTCGTTAAACCTTGGAAACCCTCAGCTCTGCCCCTTTCCCTATACGCCGCTACCCTCTTCTTACAAACAGTAAGCATACCTCCAGTTCGTCTGCAGACTATACTGTGTGACCTAACGACAGAGTGAGAGAGAGAGAGAGAGAGAGAGAGAGAGAGAGAGAGAAAGGAAGATGGAGGATTGAGTTTCCGAAACCAAAGTCACCCGGTGGCATCAGCCGGCTCCTTCTGTGTACACAGTTTACACTCAGTCTTGTACAGTAATACTCGAGTGTCGTCGGCACCAACACACGGTCACCCTTCTTCCTATAAATGAATCGATGTATCGCTGCGTGGGAGGGTTGACGAACCCCCTGGAACGAACAGAAGGCTTCAGCGCTTCAGACAAGACGACGACTTTAAGGCAAAGTATAAACCAGAGAGAGAGGGGAGAGAGAGAGAGAGAACAACTGTCAGTAAAGGAAAACAGAATAAACCAAGTCAGACATTTGGCGAAGGCCGCAGTTAGCCCTACGAAAAGTTGTAGGTACTTTTAAATTAACGGCTTCATTCGATAGTCCCTCAGTTATCCCCCAAGTTGGGAGACTTGATAACTGAAGGCTAAGAGAAGCCTCGAAAAGTGTCTGAGCAATCAAGACTCGCGGTAGTGACACGACGCCAAGTATAAAAAGACAATGATTTTGATTTTTCTGTACACAAGATCATTTTTTACAATCCTACTCCATTTGTTATTTTCACACAAAAGTAATTTTGTTATCCACGACTCTTTAGTTAAACTAAAAATTTAACCGAAGAACATATTTGTAAAAGAAAATTACTTTTTTTTTTAAATATTGGACAATATTGTAAAATAAAGTGCAGATTTGACGGGCTGAAGGACTCGGGTCGTAGGTCCGTCTTTCGCATGGCGGTTGATCTACACACAGCAAAAAGTATGTTTGACGAAATTCGTACCTTCCATGTTTCTCATTTTCAATCAACCAGTTTGTGTGCTCATTATAATTTTCATTTGTATCACATCCACGGGCGAAATATTTTTTATTTTCTAAATGTACAGTTGAAATTTGTAATTAACGAATAATTTCTCTAGTTTAGTTCAAGACAACAGTCACAGAATATTGACACGGGTTGAGGGAATGCACGCGCGGTATGTTTCTCAAGCCATCTTTATAAATTTTTCGCAAGAAAAATGTATCAATCTGTTTCTTCAGAGCGTACATTGCCGATCGGAAAGAAGATTGTTTGAAATGAAGTTTCCGTTCCTCGCTAGCGATACACGCGTGTTGCTTCCTCAATCCGCTTTTATCTCTCTCTCTCTCTCTCTCTCTCTCTCTCTCTCTCTCTCTCTCTCTCTCTCTCTCTCTCTCTCTCTCTCTCTCTCTCTCTCTCTCTCTCTCTCTCTCTCTCTCTCTCTCTCTCTCTCTCTCTCTCTCTCTCTCTCTCTCTCTCTCTCTCTCTCTCTCTCTCTCTCTCTCTCTCTCTCTCTCTCTCTCTCTCTCTCTCTCTCTCTCTCTCTCACACCCTTTTCCTTCCTATCATCTCTCAGGTTTCTTATTCCGTATCTTTTATTTCTTCGATTCTTTCTCTATGTGCTAGAATCGATAGCGGAAGGAGAGCGCTCAGTCCACGTACGATCGGTATATAAACCCACCAAGGAAGATTGATATACCCGTGAGTACGTCCTCCACCACCCCCTCAGCTTCCCACGATCAAATAACGCGGGATACTACAACTCAAGTGTTTCCAATGGACGAGCGCCTGTTTGCTGTTCGTTCTCCACGACGACTGCTAGTAAATGGCGATCACGTCGGTGTTCTTCTTTCTTCTATCTGTAAATGCGATGTCGATATATATATACAAAACTGCAATACTATATGTAGAGTCCAATGGAACGTTTGTGGTCTGGAGAAGCTTTTTCAGTGAAAGCTTTCATTAAACGTGTCCGTATTGCAATTAGTGCAAGTTTTCAAAGGAAGACGTACATGAATATACGTAGAATGTTATATAGTAATCCGCGCAAAGAGGAAAGTATTAAAACAGTACCAAAAGCAGAATGAAAAATTATGTCTTAAGTATGATCTAGCTATTGGAACTGAATAATACTAAAGCGTATTAAGACGAATTATTAGTTTTCAGGGTCTATGTCAATATTTCCATATGGTTTTCGGTGAAAAAATTTTCCTTTTTGCCCCCGAATACACACAAACGTTAATTAAAATTGATTGCAAATCCATCACTATTAATGTTTCTCTGAATAAAGCCAAAAAAAAAAAAATCTTCTGTAACATAAATCAGCCTTACCTACACTTATTAAATGCATATAAGTTTACAGAAAACTATTACAAAAAAAATGAAGAATCGCTCCAACTAACTTTTAAAGGTCCATCAATTTTTTTTCGACAGATTTTTATCGCTAAGGATAACGAGTCACTTACGGTGATTAATAAATAAAGTCTTTCAATAAAATTCGATAATACGTGTCACGGAGATGTTTTGATATGCAAAGATAAAATGCGAGCGAGCTTTTGTCTTGAATATTCATGCTAAAACTCTGCGTCTCTGTAAGTAATTCACTGCCGATGCTCCTTTTAGTTCACACTGTTTAAGCGTATATCTTTCTGCCGATTTCACGCGACAAACCGGTTCAGTCAACCGAGAGGGACAGAAAGTCTAGGAGTTTGTTGATGGTGGGCGAACGCGAGGAGTGTTCGGGAGTGTCGGCGGCCGGCAGTGGCCCTTGTATTGATTCACAACTCCGCCCCTCCAACCCCCGGAAGTCGGGAGAGCGAGAGCAAAGCTGAGGGAGAGAAAATCCGACAACCCCTCCCCCACCGCCATACTCTTGTCGTTCCAGCCGGCAGCGAAGCACGAGAAGCACTGGCGTAGACGTCGCGACGCTTTTCGTCGCTTTCACGAATACAAGGATGTGAGGCAGAGAGAAAGAGATATATATATATATATATATATATCGTGAAAATCTTGCTTCCCGGCTCTCGTCTTTCCTCTCTCGCTTCCTTTCTTATTTCCTTTTCTCCCAACCTACTTTTCTCGAGCGATCCTCGACTAGCCAGACTCGAGTACCTCCCCCGTCGACGCTCTATACAGGATGCACCAAGACCGGTAATTACCGCGAGTGTTGTATGCAAGAATTGCAGAAAACCGTTTCCTCTTCAACCCTCCCAAAAAAACATTTTTTTTTTTTTTTTTTTTTTTGTGTAATAAGAAACAATTCTCTCAGTTTTTGTTACTATTCATGAAAATATTTTATACACCAGCGGAAGGTAAATTTCTGGATTATAATTAAGTTGATTGTGGTTTGAAATTTCATTCAATTGAATTCTGAATTTTCAGACAGAATTTTCAGAAAAAAGAATTTTCGTGAAAACAATGCTTCGTCTATGGAGAAGCAAAAATGATTAAACATTGTTAATTTATCTTTGAACAATAGTAATACGACTGCAGAGCTTCGACTTATAAATAGTATTCGAATACCTCATCCGCAATAAACGTTAGTATATGAGAACATGTGACGGGAAGCGATAAATAATGGAGAAACGTGAATAAAATTTGTCGATTTGTCGAACGTACCACATTATTTCCGAAACTTGGTCCGAACCGCCGGATAGGGAAAGGGTCATCGTTCTCCGAGCTTCCCGATAAAGAATCTTTGTTATTGAGATGAAGGATGATCGTATGTCTTCACTGAACTCTTTCGACTCGCTACTTTTTACTTCACTTTTTTTTTCTCTCTCCTCTTATCCTTTAAATTCTGATCGAAGAGGAATTCCCGTATAATCCATTGAGAAGGGTTCGGGGCTCATAACCCGGCTTTCCGCCCGGATACGGCGCCGCCGTTTCGGCATAAATTATTAGAGATGAATTTCACCGGCGCTCGGGAGCGCTACCGAATTGTAAATTTGCATTGAAACTCACGTGTTATACGTTTTGAGGAAACATATACCGTACGATAGCACATATCGTCCGAACCACGTCTATTGGTGATCGCTATATCGTTAGTTATGCATTATGATGCCACCGAGACATATTTGTAAGTTCAATTGAGATCAATTGAAAGAAGAATGGAAGTTTTGTACACCGAGATTCTAAATTGTTTCTCCAGAAACGATTATTACAATTTATTTTCAAGAACGAGAAATCGATGCCTCGTACATTGTAACAAAAATGATGTGTCAAACCGGAACACCAGATTTCGAAGAGGCAAACCCCGTTCCTGTTAATATGACAGAAATTTTATGTACTTTTTGGCCATTATATTCCGACAAACAGGACAAAAGCAAAATAAAGCATTTTCATAAGTGGCGTTCGTAGTTGCAAATATTTCTCCATTTCCAAATTGTCTTTACAGTCTTATTTACTCTGTTCAGTCCGTAGAATTTATTTTTGAAATTCTTGGGTCAAAATATACTCACTCTTAGTAATAATTTTTTTTTTGCGCAATAACTTTTTTTTGTTGCAAATACTCTTGTAACTTCCGAATGAAATCGTATAACGAAAACTCCTTTCTTAACCTCTTAAATGACTTTAGATTTAAAATATACAAAATATACAATATAAAAAATCAATTATTAGTCAGTTATGTATCAAAGGATGACATTTTTCATTTCACTGCATTTAAAAAAAAATACAGTTAATTTTTTTATGTGTAACAATATGCGTGTATGAAGTCCGATGCGAATGACTTGTCTCAACAGTGTTTTAATCATGAACAAAAAATCCCCAGATCTGAATATAAAAAATTGTATAAGATTCTATTCTTTCAATATAATTTTTTAAAAATATATTTTTCATTTAAAAAAAAAATGGAACTCCTACAATTTATTATATTTAATCCTGAAGATTCTTCACACAATTAAAAACACCGTTGCGAACAATATCAATCGCATGACACTTTTTTATATGCAGGATATGAAAGCAGTTCTCAATGACACCATTACAATAAATTTTCAGCTCGACGTTATTAAAATTATTAAGAAAAATGGCAAATTTTCTTGACTATATGATAGGTAAGCCCTGTTTTCAATGGATTATAGTACTCGAGATCACATTTTTTTTTTCTATTCATCTTTCCATGCGCTTTTTTCTAAGGATTATGTCTTCCCCCGTTTGCTGATGAAAATTCCCATGGGATATATTGAGAATTTCAACGTCTATATCTCTTATCACCTACACAAATATGGCTTAAGAGGATCGCATTGAATATATAGATATATTGTTTGCTCAAGGAAAATTCGTCATCGATCAGCTCGAGCGAGAAGCGGCATTCGCGAGATAACCATGAGGATGCATTGGAGAGCTTATGGTATATATATCTTCGGAAAAATATTTTCAGGCGGCCAAGAGCTACGTGTCTGGTGTCGGGATGCTATGGAATTCCGGGGAAACGCGCCGGAGATGATCCGCAGGCGTTCGCGGGATTCCTCACCGTCGAACTCCCAGCCAGTGAGCATCGGCTTCTCTCTGCCAGTAGAGCGGGGTTGACCCGCATATTTCGCACCCCTGGAACTCTCTCACGGCGATTCCATCATATCTCGCTCAACTGTATATCAACAATATGCATACGTTCGCGTGTAGAGCTATAAAACGCTTCTCAGACAGTTAGCAATCCAATTTCTTTTTATTTTACTCATTTTTTCAATTATAGTATCTTTTATTTTTTTTTAAATCTGATTATTGCTTTATTCACTGGTGGGTTTGTTCTATTTTTTTACGGGGATGAAAAACGACTGCTTCTTTATAGATGAAAATATGTGAAAAACGACTGAAGTTTTTATTCACTCGTGAGATTTTGTGGCTTTAGTTGGTGCCGTAAATAAGTCAGTAACTTCGTTTGCCAGAGAGAACTTTGCCGGAAATTACCAAAATTAGATCACTAACGAAGTTGATTGAGGTGTGCCAGTAGTCTAGAGCGTGAAAGATCTCTACTTGGCAAAAACAATCAAGAAGAAATTGGACGATAGAATCAGGGCGTCTAGCAGTGATCTGAAAGCGAGGTATAGAAACGGTTCAGAAAAGTGAATAAGTTGTAAGCTTTCCGAACAAGTTACGGAAATAAAAAATAGATTTAAACTTGAAACGAATTAAAACGTGTCACATTTCTGTCGTCAAATGGAAGTTCAGACATAAATTTCGAACTTAAATGTATTGTAGTAGCCAACTGACACAACGGGTTTTAAAAAATTTATTGTTATTCCTGTGTCTGACATTTTTATTGTAAAATCTAACAAATAATACTTTTCTCTTCTAACAATTATCCTGATTTGGATTGAATCTTCCACGTGACTCGCCGAGATTTGAGCCATTACGATTATATTTTTTTCTTTTAAGAGGATGTCTCGTCTTATCAAACAAATAAATAAAGACAATTTTGGCCCAATTAAAAATTCTGAAAAAATTGTCTAAGATCCTGTGTTATGTATAAATTTTTTTTGAAAATCCCTCGAAAAAAATGACTTAAAAATGTTTATATCTGCTACAGGATTTTTCAGATTTTTAAATTAGAGCCAACATACTAAATTTTTAAAAATTAAAAAAAGTGTTGGCTGAAAAAAAATAAAAAATTCGGAGCGTATTTTTTAGCAGCTGCAATAAGATAAAAAAATATGAGACAATTGGAGATGGTCAGGGTCAATCTTTTAGCGATTTGGCCAGGAATACCTCACATATATTTGCTTAGAAACTTTCAAGGGCAGAGCCATGTCAGCGAATCCAAAAATTTGTCGAGATTTTGCTCCCAAGCGAGAGCATAGAAGGGCGTGAAGAGTGGCTTCCCAAAGGTAGAAGGAGTTGAGGCATAGTAGCAAAAGTAACAGCACAGGGATCACGTGAACGATCGAAGCCTTATTAAGGCCAAGTGTCACATCTCGGCCGTTGCGACACTCCGCGTTTCGGCCTTCGAAGCCTCAGCACGTGGGTTTTCTTCCTTCTTCTTATTCTTCTTGTTCCTCTTCTCTCGCCCAAGAAGCGAAACTTACCCTCTTGCCTTTCGCGACCCTCGACTCGAAAAACTAACAGCACCAGTAGTAGCCCTCTTTCTCTACCAGCTACTCGAGAAGTGGCGAGCGAACCAAGAGACACGCTCTTTGTAGGGGCTTCTCTGTTACTGGCAAGCTTTTTCCAGAAAATTTACGAACCTCGTGGAGCTAAAAGTGTCGAGAGAGAAAGAGAGTGTAAAAAAAAAAAGTGAGAAAAGGGCGAACCTCTGGCACTGGCGACAATTAGAGAAGACTATGTATGTACTTTTTTTCTCTTCGCTTTTACGTTCCCTTGAATAAACATAAATTTGTCTTTTCTTGATTTTCGCGCGAATTCTATTTGCTCAGTTTCTTTCAGTTTGAGAATAGTTTGTAGGACAATAAAAGTACTTGAATGGCATTGTGACTGAGGAAATGTTGGTGCTGCAATCAGCATTACTGACTAAGTTTTAACGGGGGACGAAACAAAAAAATTTCAAACCATTTTGCTATATTAACATTCGACACATATATTTAAAGTGGCCTAATAATTAACTAATTTAATGTGTTGTTTGATTGGCCCCTCCAACTGATATCAGTTTGCTGGGATCAATGTTCCTTCTGGCAAATCACTATTTTTCTCCCTGTTTAAAATCGTGAAAACAATTGAGGAAGTAATGTGTTTTTTTTTTCACAATTTAAAGCTTCAATTTATAAATGTAACTTTAACTCAATTTTAATAAAATTAGTTCACAGTTCTCGCATGCGATATGTTGTCAGAATATGTGTGGCAAGAATAAGGGTTAACGTGTCATATGACCAAAGCATTAATCTTACATAAATTCCAGAAAAAGAACTGCCAGTACTTTATCAGCTTCAACAAAAGCTTTGTGAAATTTTGACTAGTATAGATATAAGTAAGCATAAGATATAGGATACAAAGCATAAGACGAGGACCTCCTGCGCATAGGTAGGACCGAAACGACCCTCTTTGTACGAGGACATCATGGCGATGCCCTCGCAAATCTCTTTATTCCAGTTCTCCCTGAATTCGCTCGCGCACTCTCTTCTCGTTTTTCCCTCGTTACACGTTTCGTCGTTTTGAGAAATACGCATTTTCCCCGATCCTTTTTCACTCTCTCCCTCTCTCTGTTTTCTTTTATAGTACACGCCATACCATACACGATATCGTCAGCATACCGCAGGGGTACTCGAGGTATATCCAAAGGCACGAGCGACCGTATTTCAATTTGATTGTGAGCTCGCTTCTTTGGAAGTAGCACAAGAAAGAAATATACATCAGTCGTAAAACCAACAAGGTGCAGCTTCTCTACTTCCTTTTGTTTCCGTCTTTGAAGTATATTTTTATATTTTTATTCCTATTGTATTTTGTGCTCATACGTGTTTTATCGTTTACGTAGCTTTTTGAGGTCACCGAGGTGGACGTATTCTGTAGTATTGCACTATAAAATAGCATGAAAATTGGCGTTACAATTGGTTTTTATGCAAAAAAGCTGGACCAAAGGGACTATATCTCCATAAAAGTCCAATGACTTCATACGTGTTCACGATTAGAAAGAAAAGAAAATAAAATAAAAAAAAAAGAAAGGTGGCTTGTTTACTTACACGAGCAGAAACCTTTGTCTGCTGTTCAAAACATTAATTGTACATTTTTTATGTTGATAGAATGAAAGCTACTCATATTAGATTTATAATTGGACGATGGTCGATGGAAATGTTATCGATTATTCTAGTAATTCTATATAATAATTCCCACGTGTTCGTATATTCAAAGAAACCAACATGCAGAAAGGGTGTAAACTGAGAATTCTTTTATACTGCTAATAATAATAAAATGAGCCGACTCACAAAAGTCCAACAGACTGCCAATCAACGGCCTTGTTATGAACCATTTTAATTGTGAATTTTTACCTCTAACGAGTACTTGTAATAATTCCGTCTCATGCTTTGTTTTCGGTTTCCTAAGTTCATTAGTCCTATATGAGTCCAAGTAAATCACGCTCGGAATATAACAATACTCGACCACAGACACGGAATTGCCGTGAGTTTCATTAATTTTATGCGCTTCAATTGTCGAATGAGAGAAATGTGAATTATTACTTAATGAACCGTTGATATATAGTGACCGTTGTTAATACAATGCAATGACACCCAATTTTATTCAATCTCGAATTTCGAAGAAAAATTCGATTGACAGAAATTACACTTTAATGTTATTTACTTATAACCACGTTATTTCATTTTATCTGTGTTCGAATATTTTACTCCATTATACTACCGCAACTCGGTAATTTTTGGGCGTTTTAAAAAAAAAAAATCTCGGCATTTAAAATTTTCGATCAACTTTTAAAAATAATTTTTAATGTGAACTATGAAATTTACTTATTGTGCTGAATGATCGAAAAAAAAATCTCTAATCACACAGTAAAAAATATTAAGACAAAAATATTGTATATTGCGCTGAAAAAGAAAATATATACACAATCAAATTGTTAAAAAAAGGCAACGCCAGGCTTTCGAATGATACCAAATTATTAGTGTTAATGCTACAACTACAGATGTACAAAATTATTATATTCGGCAAATGAGAGAAAAAACAGTAACTATTTAATTCTTGACTGTTTCTCTCTTTCGCAATAAAATACACAGCGTATAAGCAAAAAGTAATGTGCTTATTACCGGGCACCGTGAAATATATTGAATATACGCTCGGATATGTTGTATTTATACGAGATAAATGGAAAATTGTGAGAGGATTTTAAACAGTAGCATATGGGAGATTTAAATATGTACGCTACGAGAGATATATTCAATTCCAATGTGAGATGCTTCACAGACCACCACTTTCAGTGATTCCGAGATTATCTATACATGCGATATAAATCTATAATTATAGGATGTTTTTTCCAATAGGCAAATTCAACACGGTATGAAGCTAAATTTGCAAGATTATTCTGCTCTTGTTGAGTGATAGGCAACGTAGTCCAGAAAATTATTTCTAAATGTAGAAAATATATTATCAGTGTATCTTTGCATTATTATTGTAATGGTAAACCATAATCAGCTCTAAAATCGAGTTTTCAATTTATATCACATGAATCCTATATAACAAAAAAATTAGCCTTTTAATTCACTTATTTATTGGTGAATAATACATCTCCATCTAGGCATAGCATCAGGACACAACATATCCTAAGTGGAAAAATCATATATAAGGCAATGTATACATATAATCTGTATATAATTTATATAAAACTTATATATAGTCTGTTGATTTTATGATTTTATAAAACAATTTTTAATAGAATCATTGTATTGAATTTAGAAAAAATATATTCCACTGTAAATCATTTTTATAGATTCTTGATACAATTTTTCCACTTGGGATCTTTTTCTTTTTCAACCCAATATTGATTTTATAAGTACAAAGAGATTGTACAATTCATAATCCTTTGAAAAATGGATTGTTAACGGTGGTTCACGATTCTTCGAATAATATAGAATTCCTTTTCCGAACCCTTTTTCAAAATCTAGTAACAGTAGAACGTGTATTGCCAATATATGATTTTACAATAATAATAATAACAGTAATGTTGTATATCAATCCTTGAAAGTCGTTTCGATATTGCATTTACTTAAATTAGGTATGACGCTCACTCATGACTAGCAGTAAATACTGCTTTCGTTCTTCATTGTTTGTAATTTATAATACACTGAATAATAACGTATGAAACTTCTATAGCGACCTCCAATTATTGTTCTACATAATGGAGTTACCATTTATTTTTCATCATATAGTTATTTTACGAGTCGATTAACAATTGTGCAGTATTATAATTAATAATATAATAATAACAAAAACTAATGTTAAACTCTGGTAGTCACATATAAATATTTATTTAAATAATACACGAAGTTTTTCGTTTTTATAGTACCACAGCTATTTTGAGTGCCTAATAATAATTAGGGAGAATTACAATAACCAGAAAAGATTTTCAAACATTGCAATAAAATAGCGTTTTTTTTTTCTCAATTTCTCACACTAATTTCAGGCGTCAAACGAGCCAAAAAGATAAAAGTAAAATTTAAAATAAATAAAAAAAAAGGCTACAAGTCGTAAAAAAAAATTGCAATTTCAAAATAATTTAAATTATGTAGTAGTAAAATTTTTTTTTCAACGTTAGAATCCTGCGGATACGTTATATATAGGGCACCGCAGGATATTCCGTACGCTCCTGGGAGCAACGCAGGGGGTTGCCAGTAGGGGTTGATTTGGTGAATGCTGCCGCCTGGTGGCTCCACCTCGTACTAGCCTGGTGCAGTCACCCCCGAGCCTAAAAGCGCTCAACACCTTACGTCCAAATTCTCCGCCTCTTCCGGTCCCGGGCTAATCGCGTTAACCATCGGTCAAACAAAAATATCTCGTGTTCACGTGTGCCTACATCGATCCTGTACCGAGGGACTGAATTATCACGAAATTTTTCGAGGTTGGGTTCTTTGGATTTCGTTCAGGTAAGAGAGTACAGTAGCTTTATAAACAATAAAAATAATCAAAATAAATTAAAAAAAAAAAAGAAAAGGGACAATAATGACAACTTCGTCGAAGTCGCGATTAGATTTTTTAAATTCTCTATTCATCATTTGCGTATATTTGTTAAATATAAATAAACGATGTTACATTTCGTCGCCTAGAAACCGTGAAAAAGGACTCTCGATTATTCGGAAAGGAAACGTCGATATCAGCGCGCGCGCAACACAACCGACTTTTCGCAGGTCTCATGGACGAAAAGGCAGCAGCTGTGGTTTCTTGACTTTAAGGAATAGCCCTTACCGTCTCTACCCAATTTCACCGTATATTTTGCTTTATTTTTGCTTTGAAAAAAAATTATATATATTTTGTTTTGTTACTATTGCTGGGTTGCGTGAGAACATTTTTTGCGTATTGCGTCGAAACTGCGGATTTTATCGACCCGTGTACATCCACACGTATTCCAACTGGATGGAAGAGGACTCTGGCCGGGTGCCAGTCATCGACAGGCGCCCAGCGTTCGCTGTTGTAATTTCCACAAGTGCAAAAGGATCGGGGTACGACCTTTTGACTTGAGAAGTTTTTTATTGCCGAATTTTCGTATAATTTTCAATGAATGTTCAATCATGCCACTTCTACTTTCCATGTGGAAACAATACTTGATGGATTTTCTAAATTTTGGTAGGGGAGAACGTGTGATATGTTCTTTCCGACTCTAATTCGAATATACTAATTTACGAAGAACATTATTTAGTCAAAAATCTATTCTATGAAAGTCTGGATAGCGTGTCTCACGACATCCTACCACCGTTGACCATGTGACAATATTTAAATGGCGTGGTTTTTTTTATATCACTTACGGAAAAGCATTAATGGAATCTTATGAAACGAACTGTCGATGGCCACAAGTGTTCCATCAGTTTTCATCGGTATTTTCATGAATTCATTAATTTGTTTTCCGTAAAAGATGTGAAATGTCAAGTAGACAAGCCTTGCGAAAGAAGGTATGCTTTTTAATACTACCAACTAGCAACAATGCACGTGCTACGCGCGCTATTTATCGCCGTACGACGTGAAGTGAGGCGAGGTGAGCCGCAGAGGCGCTCATGATTGGCCACTGTTAGTGGCTTCAGTTTTCGATATTTCGACTTTCGATGTGCCATGTCTTTTTTAAGACAGGAAGACAGCACTATTTTATGACAACATTTTGTTATTTTAATGTAATTTTTATCTATCAACGCCAATGTATTGATTTTCATATACCAGAATCCTTCATAATATTCTTAGAGGTTTTGATACCGACTCAGTCGGTAACAAACTGGTTTCCCTATTTTCTCCGCAACTGTTAATATTTTGAACCAAAAGCAAATTAGGTTTTTACACGTATGTCTATTGGCAACCAAAATCTAGTTTGCTTTTGTGCGAAAAATTAACAGCTGCGGAAAAAAATAAGGAAACCAATTTGTTGCCGACTGAGTCGGTAACTCAAATCTTAGTAGCGCACAATCTAAAATAGAATAAAAAATATTTATTACATTATATTTACATAGTAACTTGACATTTAAAAAAAAATCACAGGTTCCATCTGCTCGAGGAAAAATAATAATCGAATTTAATAGTTCAGTAAATCTTAACTTTGCAACTCGGACATATTTTGTATTTCAACGCAATATTATTATTTGTAGAAAAAAAAATATCCGTTATTTTGGATCGTTTCTGCTTAAATCAGATGATTTGAAAAATGTTGCTTCACACACCTGATTATTTTGATAAGCTAGCTATAATCTAATGTCTCACTCGATTATATATTTACATGGCCTTAAAAAAACTAATCTTTCCCACAAAGCTCGTAAAAATGACGACAAACAATCGTTCGTTAACGTCAAAGTGTCAGTTTCCTCGGGGCTTATTTTCGTCTTCTCGTCGTTTTCTTCCTTTTCACGTTCCTTTTGTTGATTAGTTTGAGCACCGAGTGCTAAAAGTGACATTCACGACAGAAACTGCCGGTTATGTATACTTGTTTTCTGCATAGTTGGGGGCCTTTGTGCAGTGGCATACTTGTGTGCACAATCTCACTACTCGGCGCTCACTGTTGAGCTATGAAACAGTCGAAGCGAGGACAGTGGAGCACGCGAAGAGATCCGCATAGACTTTCTTCTATCGCCCGAGGTAATTCCTCGTTTTGTGCTAGCGATGCACGAGCACCGGCCGCGTAAAATGGCAATTTGTCAGGGGCTCGGTGTAGTATTGGCACGCGGCGCAAAACCCGAGTACAATACGTGCCCAGAGCACAATGAAAATACGCCTGGACTACTGTTGCATGCCGACCGGAGACTATACACAGTCTCAGAAAATAATACACAACTCCAATGAACATTTACTTTTTTTTTTTTTTTTCTTTTTGCACGCAGTAGATAAAGCGTAGAAAGCGAAAGGGTAAAGAATATATTCTATAGGCCAAGTAGATCAAAAAACTTCGAAGGATTTAGAGATTGGAAAATAAGAATGTCAATGATGTTAATCTGATTTCCTTACACTCAATCTTTGGCATTTTGTAGAATTTATTGAAATCAGCTGAAAGTATATTAATTTGGTATATGCCATTTTGATAAAAAAAAAAAACGTCTGCATCGATTACTATAAACACTGCGAACATTTTTTCGAGAAATAAAATAAAATTTTTATGAATCTTGAAGTGTATATTCGTCTTAGGACTCAGAACTCTGTAACCAATCAATAAAAACGTATACCTCAACTCCTGATGTGCCATTAAAAAAAAAATGAAATCTCCACTCTCTTTCTATCTTTTATAGCTTTAGTTTTCTCTTGAAACTACTTCAAAAAACTGACTTTAACTTTGTGAACAATACTGTGAGTTTCCTTTGTTTGATGGAAACTGCGGAGGAAAAAGTGGCGTGTATGAAGCTCAGAAAACTATTTCGTATATAAAAATAGTTTGCCGATAGTTTCTGATAAGTTTAGGCTCCGTGTTTGAAAGCTGCGACCATTATTCACCCTGACAAGAGATACACCAAAACTGTACTTTTAGAACTTAGCAAATATTGCACTGTTCTTTACAAATATATATTGTAACTGTGTAATATCTTGATAATCGTATATCGAATAAAAAATGGCGTAATATTTTTAAAAAATTCAGTGGAAATTAAAAAAAGATTCCATTACTTTTATTAAACCAACTTTTTTGTGTTTACACAGAAGGAGCAGGGCAGCAAAGAGAGATCAACCGGAAGCACGACATACAATTCATTCCCGGACGATCTTTATCTAGACGACCAGGACTTGGAAGGCTCAGGTCGAGGAGGTGGCGAGGTTCGGGACGACCTCGAAGCTTCCGGAAGCGGCCTCGGCCCTGACGACGAAGACGGCGATGACACCCGAGGTAAATTGAAGCGATTCCACTATAACTTAAAAAAAAAAAAAAAAAAAAAAGAAAGCCTTGCACATTGCTTTCACATTTTAGAGCATTTTGGGTATCCTGACCTGAGAATCTCAACATTTTTTTTTCATGAAAATATATTATAGCTTCCTCTATGAAGAAGCAATAAAACAGTATCGAATTTAAACCAATAAATAATCGTAACGCGATACTAATAGCTGATTATCATACAACACCTCGATCCCATTCGTCAAACAATCGATACATTATTTCCCAACGGACGGATCTCGATAAAACCTCGTTGCATCGCGCGAATTCCCGAAATTTCATTTGTCGCTAATTGTCGATTTCGATTGAGAAAGGAGAAAAAAAATGCGCGATAGACGCTCGAAATTCCCTGAGCGTTACTGGGGGGGTTGTCGAAACGAGAGTATTGCATGTCGATCGATCGATGAATACAGTAGATACAGACCCTCTGCGTACGTTCTACATCGGTTACATTTTTATCTCTATATTCCCTAAATTGAAAAGTAATTCCCATATGTCATCTGCTCGATATCTCTCATCCTGAGAGCTCAACTTTTGAGCGTCCAATCTGTGCGAAATCGTTAATACCTTCGACCCCTCGCGGTATCGGTGACGAAAATGATGCCTGATATACTGTACGTTGCTTTATATAGTATAAATCATTCTTGTGCAGAGCTTTGCATTCATTCAATGAAAATGTATTTGAAATAGTTTCATATGACTGAATAATTGTGGTTCATTACGAAAAATTATTCCTAAATTATTCCTATTGCAGAAATGTAAACATTTTAAGTTTCGCTTAATAATTATTCATAGTTTTTGTTTGTTTGTTTATGAAGTATATTTTAAATGCATTTACATTGAATGTATGCCCATTTCTGCCAATTCAATAATATCTTTTTCTCACACTCTCAGATATTTCTCATAATAAGCTAGACTTTTAGTACTAGTTTTGCGAGTATTTTTTTATGTCAATTTTTTTATTTAATTTTTAATTCAATATTTCAGAATATGCTGTAGCTTCCACGGAAAAATGTGTGTCGTACCATAAAAAGTGTAGTTTCATATCAGCTGTTCTATCCACAAACATTTTAATAATTTCATCAACCCGATAAAATATTTTCAGCAAGAATTCGTAAAATTTGTATATTTAAAAAAAAATTTATGTGAGCTCACACATTCGCCGAAAATTCTGTCAATTTTATACGGCAAAATATGAGTGACTTTTTCGAGAAAATAAAAAAATAATGTTTGAAAAAAAAGGAAGGTTGATTTGCAAAAATGAATTAAATAGTTGATATAAAATTACGCCTTTTATGGTAAGACATTTTTCCAGCGACTTACAGTTTCCAAGATAAGTTAATTTTTAAAATTACAGTCTTTTCTGAAGCATTAAACTAAAAATAAAAAAAAACCCGCAGTGATGACTCTCTGGTAGTACCGAAATTTCATTAATCATGAGAAATATCTGTGAAGGTCAGGAAAAAAAATGTTGAAATGAAGAAGAATGCATAATGCATAGCCTTTCGTTCATGGCAGTGTAGATAATGACGAGTGTACGCATATATAAACCCGTATCGATGCACTCAATGCGGGTGGAAAATACTGACGAGTCCGTGCGAATGCCAAGCCTCAGGAGAATTGCATTGCTGGAGTCCGTGGAAAACGTTGGAATGCGGCCGCGGCTCGTCACTCGTCGCTCATCAGAGTATATTATCGGATAAATCTTGCGTGTGGGTTGTCCAGTTTCTCTGCATACGCGTTGAGAATGTGTATTCGGATAGACTGAAATGCTCGGTGAAGTTTTGTATATCGGGCGACCTAATACTTGACTGGACAATCGTTAATTAAAACTCTGGCCAATGTGTATTTCAGGATATCACGTCATGGTAATATCCTATTAGGACGCTAATACTAATCTTTTTGTTTTTTTATTTCAGAATACACGAATGGAATAGAATCGGTACCGAACAAACCCCCACAACCGAACGTACCTTACAGCGAGGACACGCATATCAACAAGAAACCGGTAGGTTTCATATTGGTTAACGGATATTACACTGTAAAAAAGTGCCAGATTTCGAACTAGATGGTTCGAAGTAACAAATCTCGATGTGTTAAGGATGACGACCAGCAGCAACCTAAAGAATTGCTACAATTATTTTAGACATTGCAAAAAAAAATTTACTGATAAAGATGAAATAGCAGATGTGTAAATATTTCCTATTTGGACTGTTTATTAAGGATTTATTAAGGATGTTGCTGATTTGATCCGGTTTTGACCGACAGGTCTCGACAGCTGGACAGCAACATGAAATAATTTATCTTTAATAAATAGTCTAAATAGGAGGTATATTTCATAGCTGATATTTCATCTTTATTGGTAGAAAGATTTTTGCAGTGTTCAAAATATTTGTAGCAATCCGTTGTAACGCGAAAAAAACGAACCCTCACTTGACCACGATACAGCTGGTCGCCATCCTTAAGGCGTAGCTAGTGCGATGGAAAATTCAAAGATTCATTTTTTTCATGAAAATATGTTGTTCAGCACTATAAAATACGTTCTTTTTTGCTACAATTTCAGAATTATTAACCTATAACTATAGTTACAGAGATGTACGTTTCTAAAGTTGCTATGTTTTATATAGAAGTTACAAACAATTTTCATAATCTTAGTAATCGAATGACGTCACTGTACCGCCGAAGCCCCCTTAAAATATAGACATATAAATGTGTAAATTTGACGTAAGATAAAGATGAAAAAAAGTTAATGTCAACATAAAAATAGATGCGTGACCTGTATATATGTATACATTTTATCAAAAATCACACGAATTAAAGAGGAGTTACTACTCTACTTGTGTGCCAATTTTGAGCTCGATCCATCGTGCCGTTCGTGAGTTATGGATGATTGAATTTTCTGTGATGCTTTGTATCCTGACATGAAAATCTTGAAAAAAAAAAATATTTTCACGAAAACAAAGCTTCCTCTACCAGAAAGGAATGTTTGAAAAAGTAAAGGAAGGCATTATTGATCGAGTATATTAAGAAGGAAATGAGTAATGTACTCTCCGGAAATGAAATGCGGGTATATTTGGACTTTTAATAGCGTTGAAAAAAAAATCTATGGATTATGAATAATAATGAAATATACATTACAGGAAACACACGAGACGCACGCAGAAAGCAGACCCGACAACGAGGTCGACGTGATCGAGCCGTCCGGTGGCAACGACCACGAGGACGAAGAGGATACCGACGACAGCCACGAGGTGTTAATCATGAATCCCAAACATGAGGATCGTGCGAGTTCGTTCTTCGCCCAACCGGGCGTACTCGCCGGTGAGTACAACATGTTATGTAGAGACAACGTCAATATATAACCATAATGAAAGCCTAACAAATTTCATAATCATTGTTACATTAAGTTTTATATAATCATCACTTGAAAAATAGAAACACGCATTTTATGAATATTTTTAAATCATTTTTTTAACGTTATGCTGACATATATTTTCGAGATATATTTTTTAAATTATTATTCTCACACCAGAATTTACTCTTTTACTTTAAGGAATTAAGGAATTGATTTCTCAAATGCTCTACTCGATAAAAAATGTTAAGAGATCGCTCAAAGGACTTACATTTAGCCTCTTTTTAACTCAGTAAACTGAGTTACTTTTCTGTAATTGAACGATTTTTTTAAACTTTAAGCAAGAATTCATAAATTCGGTTTCACATTCTTTAATACCAGTATCCTTCCGAACAGATAAAATTCTGTAGTGAGACTAATTGTAAGAATGTAAGAAAAATATACGTAAAAATGCAGTCACTCTAACGAATTAATTTATAAAATTCAATAACTAAAGTATTTTGATCTGTTGAATTTCAGCTGTAATCGGAGGTGCGGTAGTCGGTCTATTATGCGCGATCCTGGTGGTGATGTTCATCGTATACAGGATGCGCAAGAAGGACGAGGGTTCGTATGCCCTAGACGAGCCAAGAAGATCACCGGCAGCGCAGGCGTATCCAAAACCGGGTGCGCCCCATCACAACCGAGAGTTCTACGCTTGAGGCCCCGTAATTAACAATAAAATCCTCGCCGTTAAGTCATCGCGACAAAACAAAAAGACCGCGATACCGAGCAGCGAGCGATACTGACCGAGTGAGTGTCTCGACGGGCGATTATCGCAGCTGGAATTCAATCGGATGTCGTTGGCGAAATGCGTACCGAGAGCTTCGTACGCGCGCGTCACTTAGACCGACGAACAAACACTCGTTGGAGCTTGAGAACATTTTTTTAAAATCAACCGGAAAGACGAAATTCTTTTCAAAACTGACTTTCGTTCGTACCGCGAACCTCGAAGACGAATTCGATCATTATTTCTTTTCCCACTATGATCCTTTTATGTCCTTATTCTTGATTATTCTTATCTACTCCCGAGCTGTGACTTTATGGGGCCAACGTTCGCTGAGGCACCCATCCAAAAAGATGCGGCTGCCTCAGTTTGACCAGCCCATTTAAGACGCTCATTCAACCTTATCCTCAATTCCCTCTTTCCAATTAAGCTGGAAGAAAAGTACGTAATTTTCAAACAAAATTTGGTTTATTCGTGCAAGAAATCGAGCTTCGGGTACACTTTTTTTTTTAATTGCGAATTTTTCTTTTATCTTATTTTTCGTATTGGTCGTAGCTCGTGTTCGCGTGATGAGCGAATTTACACCTCTGAATTTATCGAACACGATAACAACAAAAACATTCTCGTCCACTCCGTGCCGAGTTTAATCGTCGACGACGTCGCGAGCCTGAAACAGATTCCAAATGCATTTACGTAGAGCGTATATGAGCGTGCGTGTGTGTATGATGATATATTGTCCTATCGTGTGGATGTGTATAGGATCGAGCGAAAAAAAATGTAATGTCGTCCATCTTTAAAAGAAAAAATCGCTTGGCGAGGGAGTAAGAGGGGAGCGTTGGCGATTGCGGAAGAACAAACAAACAAAAAGAAAAAGAAGAGACTATCGGAAGAAAAAAAAATCGTAGCTGGGAGTGTCGTGCAGCGATCCCATTCGATTTGTACCTTTTATTGAAGTATTACAAAGCCCTAAATGAAGGTAACGAGAGGCCGATATCAGCGATTTTTAAGATACATACACTTTTCACGTAAATCGATTTAGACAGAAAACTGTAAACGACCAAATACTATCGTAAAATTCGCTAGTCGGACGTACATTTGATTACGCATTACGTATTAATGTACAGGCCGCCCTCGTTCCCCTCTCTAAGCACGCGCGAATCGCGTTATTTTATATTATACACGTTTTTTATTCTGATCCCCGAGAAATCCCATAATAACGCCCTCGCTGCGAAAGATTTATTCGTTCTCTTTAGTCTGTATCGTTAATGTTTTTTTTTTTTTCGGGCGATTGAGATTACAATTGTAGCAGTCGATTTATAACAGAATCACAGAAAAACAGTTGTGACGAGCGAATGAAAGAAAGAGAGAGAGAGAGAGAGAGAGAAAGAGTAGGAAATCACAACGTGCCCCCACGGAGCAGTGCACATGAGTCTTGACTAAACTGAAACATACGTTTGTCATAAATAAAATTAGAGACGTGAAAGATAAAAAGATAGAGAAAGAGAGATAGAGAGAAGGAGAAAAATCGAGCTCGATTACGGGCTTCTCTTTTTGCACGTTATTTAAATCGATTGATAAATTTCGCTTAGCCGCGAAGTGAAAAGATCTCGTTTGTAGTTCTCGCGCAAGGCCGTTTCGATTCTCCGAGGCAATTTTTTAAGTGTCTTTTCACGCTCTATCTCTTATCTTCCTTTCTCCACTCCCATTCGCATCCGTTCGGAATTCATTCCACGAGTTAACATTCGACCCAGTTAGTCGTTTTTTTTATTCTCCCGTTTATACGTCCCTTCCCCAGTGTTTTCGTTTCTTTTCTTCTTCGACGAGTCTTCTATCGGCAACTAAACGCGCCTGCCGCATATCGGCATTTTATTTACTTTTGTTTTCGTCCCACTCTGTACCTAATATTCAAGTAGGCTTAATATTTAATCGTTAATTCTATGCTATTTGTAAATTCCGACTTTCTTGTAATATTATCATAATCGATACGGGAGCGTTGTTATCGAGTTATTTAACGCGCGGGGGATGCGCAGATGATGCACACGGGGCGAAAAAAAAGATTGCGCGAGATAGACAGGGAAAGAAATGCGAGAAATAAGGTACGGATAAAACAAGATGAATATCACGCCGATACTGCCATATTATAACTACGTAAGGAACAGCAATTTGGTACGAAAAAAAAACAAACAAACAAACATACAAACAAAGAATTCAGGACTCCGCCTTATATCCATCGTTCGTCATCGTCGTTGCCACCGATCATTTTTTGCGCCTGCCCTCTCGTCGCTTTTTTTAATGTACAATTTAATTTCTTTTCTTTTTCCAAACAAAAAAAAAACAAACTCAGATTGCGAGATTTAAAATTAATAAGCCGTGTTTGGTACCATGACGACAAAACACACAGACCCACTTTTCGGGCTCGAATTATCGACGAGTTCTTCGAGCCACGGCCGAGGAAAGTATATACAAAATTAGATTAAAAAAAAAAAAAAAAACAAATGCCGAACGATTCACACTATGGGATCCAATATTCGTTGATTAGAGGATTCGATTGTTACATTCCGACGTTCAAATTAATATTAACGAAGTGTTTACGATTCGTTACTCAATCATTCATTTTTTCTTTCGTGTCATTGTTACAACAGTTTTACAATTTATAATATATGTCTATAGAAAACAGTAAATTCTGCCGAGTTTACTTGGAGACTGAGTTCTCACATGTGTTTACTCAATGTGAATTCTTTATTTACGATCTGCCAATGTCTTCTCTTTACTTTCTTTTCCATTGATCGATATTTCGTCGATGCATCAAGGAAATATCGATGCCATATGCTTTTTTTATGTTAATCATTACGTCTACATTTCGTAGTTGCATTTAGGTTGAAATCGGCGTTCCCACGACACAATCGAGACGCGTCCTTCGCGAGGCGGAGGTCGCGTTTTATCTTTTGTTAATTTTATTCGCGCAACCATGACACCGTAATTCATTGATCGAATGTGCGTGTGCGAAAATCGCGTGAAGAGCGAGAATTTGAGCAAACGCACAGAAGCGCACACGTGACGATCATCGCGTCTGCACTGTCGTCGATTTTTCGAGGGAATGACACGGTACCGATAATCGCCAAAATGCCGTCGCGTAATTCGCAGCTTTTTTTTAATTACCGAGGGCTGGGTGAGATCGGTGCGAGTCGTTCTCGAGAATTTTTCTTTTTTTTTTTTTTACATCGAGATAAATTCACAGAGTACTGCATCCTCGATGAAAATTACACACAAAAAGTCGAGTAAATAAACGATAAATAAGCGATAAGATAATTAGTAACGATAAATTGTAGATTAAAGGGAGATTAATGATCGATCGAGTGTCGCTCGTCTGTTCATCGTTGTTTTTCCTCTTTTTCGTCTTAAATATATGTACAATAATTTATTATATCATGTCGACGATTTTTCTTTCCTGAAAAACAAAAAAAGGACAACCCTGTTTCGTTGCTTCGTATTGTTCCGGAGTACTCAATGCCTCCCTCCTTTATCCCTTTTGCTTATATACTTTTTTAATCTCTAATCTGAAATGATTTTGTCTCTGTGAAAATTTTCCTTCAAAGGGATCGCCTTTTCCAAAGCCTCGTTTAAACCCTCGTGGCCGCGAGAAAAGAAAAAATTTCAAACAACGGTAGGAGCCAAGCGCAAAAGTATGAGGAATCTGGATCTGAAATGTAATATCTTTATCATAATTGTAAACGACATAGGGCAGAATTCATTGTTAGCTAGTAATTAATTGTCCACGTGGGTGGGTCAAGACGCACATCGGGTACGCGTGATTCGAGGAAATGCGAGAGAAAAAGAAATTGCTTGTTAAAAGCGCTTGTCGCTGCGCTTATATGACGAACACGAAAAGTTATTAACGGTATCGATAAAACAAGAAAATACTAAAACAAAACGCTTCTTATAAGCGTCTTAATCAAGTATTTCAGCGCAATTTCATCAACAATTTTGCAGTGAACCGGTAACATTTGTTAGCCCAAGATTCAGTGTCACACGAGGACACACACGAACCACAAACTCTAAACGACAGATCGCGCCCACGCGGCTCATTAATACTCGATGAATAAATTAAACAAGAAGAAAAAAAAACAAATATAAAATAAAACTGTCTAATTTTTAAGCGAAATAATATAATTGTAATGAAATCATATTTTATAAGAGGGTGTATTCCATAATTACTATAGCAATGAGGAAGTTGTCTAATGTAGACAAATAAATCGCATAGGCCAGGTGGACGAATGAATAATAATTTTAAATGAATACGATAATATTTAATGATAACATTTACGATTAACAATGTCATTTTTTAAGTATAAGTATGGTTTCTTTTTCGTTTTCGTCTCCCCCTTGCGTATTACATATATGTGTATATATTTATCTTATGCACGCACTCACAAATACGTATATACATGTATATGTACTTATTCGCCCGTGAGTGCAGTAGAATTAAACGTTTTTTTTCGGTTAATTTTTTTTTTCTTCTTTTTCGTCGCCTACCGTATTCGTTATCATTGGTAGAACAAACGTGCAACACCGTTCTCTGATCCTGACGAAAAACGTTGATATTCATGGGAAATATATTTAACAAAAATATTTAAAAACAAAAAAAAGGACACGACTTTCGCGTTTCATACGCTAAAGTACATTATTATTATAAATAATAATAAAGATAAACACGTTATTATTGATTAACAGAAAAATTAATAATAATTGCACTATATTAGTATGGATAACAAAAAAAAACAATACTGTATGTGGTCGCTCCTATTCTGTAAATAAACACTGTACTGTATAAGGTATATTACTTGTCTCGTGTGAATTTTTCTCGGGATAGGGTGAAAGAAAAGAGACAAGCGATTAAAGTTCCAAGTTTATCGCTCCCTTTATGTTTCTTCAATAATACATGTACAAAACGTATTTTTCCTTATACCAATTACATAAGAATTATTTTTGAGTATTGTTCCGGACACTTCCATCGTGATTCGTAAAAAAACAATCCCTTTTCAGGATTTATCCTCATTTATAACACAAAAGGCACTTGTGAAATTATTACAACATTTACTTATTTTGTTGGCGACGAATATAATATCAGTACTCTCCTAGCACTTGAAGTAGAAAATGTATTACTATTGAGCTCGTGACGTAAATTGCTGTTACTATTAATCGGTATGATTATTTTGGCGATGCACTTTTTGTATTCTGAAAGCGTAACAATTGTACTTTGATTGGCGTTTAAAGATGTTTTAAATTTCATTTATTTTCTTCGAGTAGATAGCTTTTGCTTAATGGACTTTATTTAATTATTTTACTTTCATTGTTCAAGTTCAAATTTGTGTGAAATTCATTAAAATGAAGGAAAATTTAAAAAAATGAATAGACAATTTCAGGTACTTAGCAACTTGTTCAGGTGTTGCCTAATCAAATTAGAATTATATTAGAAAGACAAGTGGAATAAATTCCAGTATTCACTTGAAACCCTGATAATTTTGAAAAATATAAGGAAGCGTAACTGCTTAGCGCAATCAGAAATTTTATAAATCCAAGCAAACCAATTTTATAAACCAATTTACTATGGAGTATTCGATCAAATTTGCTAGAAGCTACGCTTCGGGCACATCGGTAGTCAAGTCCCAGTGACAGATAAACAACATCCTCGATTCAACAAGCACTGGAATAACGACATGTTGCAACTTCGATTCCCCACACCACAAACTACAATCTAATTTACATGCAATTTTGGAAGACTGAGTTGGATTATATCCATATGACGATAATCGAGAGACTACATGTTGCTTTTCAAGAATGGCTTTAGATACAACTTGAAGGATGCGTTAACACTCTCCTGGTTTAGGGGACTCTTCATTGCCTCGGCGTACAATCTCTCGTAAACGTTGCCGTCGTATGCACCTAGAGCCGAGCCCAATATCTCGTCTCTTATGTCAAAACCGTCGACTAAACCTACTGCGTTCGGACGAATTGCTGCCAGTATTTGTTCGAGACGGTTTTGGAGTACTGGAACGTCTTTAGCATTCAGACAGGAAAACTGTGGAGACAATAAATGTATATTATTTGTTATGTTAATGTACGATCTTTTTTCAACGTTTTTATAATACCCCTCTGCAACACTAGTACAGTTAAATTTAAACACTAAAATTTTCATAATCATGTCACTCATACTATGTTTTAATGTAAAAACTATTTAAATAATATAATAAGCGTCTTAAGTATATATTATAATTGGACAGTCTCGAGAACCATCTTATTAAAAGTTATGCAGCTTTCGATACATTTTGCAGAGTTGATAATCCAACAGTTGAAAAAATATCGTAAGGTAAGGTAAATATCGTAAGTTGTAGTTTTATATCAGGATCATTTTGAAAATAAATGAGACACTCGAGAACCTCGTCATGCTCTCCGATCGGATTCTAAATCCAACACTATTCAAAATATAGTATTAAATTCAATTCAAGCTTCAACAATAGTCCAAATTCAGTTCCAAGACCTGTAAACCACAAGCTCCCACAACTCCTAGCTCCAAAGCTGAAGAAGAAAAAGTCTACTCACTCTGAGGAAATCACCAAGACGTTGCAAAACCCAATGGATGGCGTACAATTCGCAAAGCTGTAGCAGAACTCGGTGTAATTCCGCGGATACTTTTAAGGCTTTCACTTCATCTATGAACGTCGATACGAGGAAAGCCCGACAGTGGGACTCTGCAGCCTGGGCGAATTCTATACTGCTATGATTCCATGCATCTTCAGGCAAAAGACCGCTTCGAATACGTCTGTCCATATTTTCCGTTGCGAGACGAATCTTACTAAAAAAAAAAAAAAAAAAAAAAAATAGGCTTTATAATAAAAAGAATCTTTTTTTTCTATAATTCGGACCCCTTTTAATGTTTCGAAAAATTCGACCACAATGTTACAACAATTACAAGTGTAATGAAATATTTGAAAAATGTCTTCAAGATTTTTGTCATATTCTGTGCTATGTGGGTTCTATATTTCTTTTAATTTTAATTTTTCTTTTATTCTAATTTTAATTGTATTCACCCTGCTGCGACTGCTTGATGCGCAACGATTATACAAGTCAACGTGTTCTTCCAAGGCCTCGTTTTCACACCTTTTGTATAAATGCTCAAATATTTAACGGTAGGCGGTAACGACTTTCCACTGACGGCTTCTCTCCACATTTTGACGAGGTATCTCGCGGTTTGTAGATACAATACCGTGTTCTCTCCCTCGTATGTGCAAGCCGCTGTTACCAGACCGTAGGTTGAAGGCAAATTACTGGACTCCATGTAGCCGTGACCTCCACAAGCGAGACGAACTTGTTCTATTCCAGCTGCACTATCCGATGAAGCAACTGCTTTCAAACAGCATGCCAATGCGTGCAACTAAAATACATGTCATGTATTTCTTTTTTTTTAAATGCAATTTCATGATTAACAATCTTGAAGAGCTAAGATAATTTTTTTTTTTTTCTACAACAGTTTACAAACTGATAGGAAAAAAATGCCTACAAATCGAGGTACTTACTTCTGGCAGTCTCTCCAGACTTCCCTGAGCCAATTCAGCTGTAACGTTATTATACATTGTCCAGATCCATTTAGACGCCATTGTAAATGCAAAGAATGCCGCTACATTGGGGAATAGTTTGTACTGTTGCGTTACAAAATCCATGATTTGGCATTCCGGTTCGCTGTAAAGTATTTATTGCGGCGGAAATTTGTAAGTATTACTACATTATTCTGCTGAAAATACAAATTTCTATGAATCGTTACCAGAAATTACGATTTTATAAAATCAATAAATCAAATTTTAATCATTTGTTTTTGTCTAACATAATTTGAATAAAATAAGTCGATGACAATATACGATGTTTTTCACCTCAGACACATGAATTTTTTCATTTTTTAAATACATAGCGAACTATGTAATTCGACGTAGCTTTACATAGAAATTTGTAGACTAAACATCTTAACTGAGCAATAAAAAAAAAATCTCGTGTTCCAATTCTAGCATTTTCTTCTAGATTTTTGTAGCAGTTCATAAATGTCTGTACAACTTCGCAGAAACAAACTTTATTTTCAATTTTTTTTCTTTCACAGTAAATTTATATTTTATGTTTTTAGGAATTTCGTTGATTTTTTCCACCAGGATTTTTTTTTAACGTGTTCCTTTTTTTCACATCAACTCACTCTGTTCTTATCTGGCTCTGATGACGGATAGCGCTATATCGAACGGCGATTGTCACAGCTTTTGCCAAATATCTCGCTATATCACGTACCAAAACGACACGTACAAACATCATTGTTCCGTAGGTCAATTTGTCGTTCGGGGATTTTACATATGTGCCGTCCTCCAAAACCTATCAAACAAATTCACCAGTTTATTTCAAGGGTCACTCGGCGACATGTGTCATACATTATTTCAACGTACCTGTGAATTTTTCATTAGCATTTGTTCTCTCGGTATCCTGACATTCTCGAAGCCTAGAAAACCATTGTTCGTCGCGTTCATTCCCAATTTTTTTCCTATCTCACCGATTTTTATTCCTGAATGGTAAGACACATAATAAAAATTAATCACCTTTTTTTCCTTTTTTTTTACCAATTCTGCATTAAGTTAACTTTGAAAAAGTAAATATTTTTGCTTCCTGATAGAGAAAGTTTTCATGAACATTTTTTTTCCAGATTTTCATGTCAGCATACGTAGAATCACCGAAAACATTCAAATACTTTAGAAAAAATGTGCTTGCGTGCGAGCTCAAATTTTGCATAAAAAGCTATTTAGCTTAATCCTCGAACTCTTAAGAAAGTTAGCGCGCTCATGCCCTTTTTTTTTGTGAAACTTAACATTCTATGAAATCTATATATTTGGATAAATTTTGTAAAAAAAAAATGACAGTAATTAAAGAGGAGTCAGTATTTCACTTACGTGGAAATTTCGAGCTCGAACTCACTTACGGACAAATTTTTCTATATCACTTTTTTCAACGTTTTCGATGATTAATTATGATCGAAATAAATTTTTGTCACAAAAACCAAAGCTTCCTCCATTAGGAAACAAAAGTAATGTGACATGAAAAATGTTGAAATTTTTGTTTCGTGTATAATACAAAATAATAGTAACCTGGCATCGGTTCGTGAGTTTCTTCGTCTCGAAGTTGCACGATAAACGGGTGTACTCCTCTGCATTGGCCCTGCGTGTAAAGTTGTGCCACGACGACTGCATAATTTGCAGTATGGCCCACTTTGAAGATAATTTATCAATAAAAAATCTGCGATTGATAGCGAAGCGAAAAAATAAAGAGTTTTTAATACTAACAGCCACCAGGCCACCATTTGTAAGATGTTAAAGTTGGACTGTTAAGTACAAATTCTTTGGTCGTTGGATCGTAAGTTGATGTCGTTTCCAGTCCTCTGATAAAAGTTCCGTGACCAAGCTCCGTCTGAAAGTTCAAATTCCGTTGATACAAATCGATCAATATTTATCAATATGTATTTACCGATTACACACCTGAGCATACGTGCCGATTATTTGACATGACCATGCTCGAGATACCCAAAAGCCTTGTTGCTCCACGGTGCCTTGACCCATTAACGCTGGGATGAACATCACGTAATGTAGATTCAAAGGATTTCCATCCTTAAAAATAGCCGAACCTAACATTCCACCCAATGCTTCTCTGTTAAATAGAATTTAAAAATATATATAATCCCAAAGCTTTGATTTTTGTTTTCTTTTTAATAATACTGATTGGAAATATGTCCAGTACGCATAGGTATCCATATCCGCTCGTCCAGCTTCCTGAAGATCTCGCAACTTTTGGAGCAACTTGCAACCTTTTCGCATTGCATCCTCATATACTTCTTTGTGGCTCTTATAGCTTACAGGTATGGCATCTTGTAAATCAGGATCATTCAGAAAATAGTCCTCTGAAAAATGAAAAAAGAAAATGATTTTTATTCAGTCTGTTACGACTTGCATATAAATTAAGTGGACCGAGTTAGCTAGAAAATCAAATTTTTTGGTGTGTTCTTTTTTGTCAGATTTTTGTCATCACCATTTGAAGCTTTTTCAAGGTTCAAAAAGCCGATTCTGATAACGCTATTTTCTACCAATTTGAAAAAATTCACACTGATTCTATGATTTATTATTACGTCTATTTTATATCTTATTTGCTTTCCTCAAAATTTTTGTTTTTTTTTTCGAGATTCCAATCTCAGGTTTCATCTCTTGATTTTAGAATTCAATGAATGACTACATAGATTTTTCATTAGGAAATTAGAGGTCAATTGACGGGGTATTAAGTTGTCGCTATTGACATAGGTTTAAACGAAACAGGTGCAGGCGGTTGCATTAACATACAATACCCTCGTTAAAGTTGATGCAAATCACGGTTCATTATCAGTCAATTGCTTATATACATAATCGATTTTGTGTGGAATAGTATGACGATGAACATGTTATACTAAAATCATATTTGCGAATTTTTCGTAACATTAAATTACGTTTTAAGTGTAGATAAACGGGACAGCGTCATCTCAATCTGCCTATTTTTTTTTTTTTAATTTCACATATAATGAAATATCATTTAATTCGAATATTTGATAATAAACGATAAAATATATGTAAGTATCTCTTTAAATAATCGACATATTCGTGAACTTTCTGGTCTCCGGTCAGATTGTAACACCACAGGATACAATCCAGTATAGTGTCCTAAGTGTTGTG